>OY740716.1:107856508-108374371 GCA_963513945.1 Hydrotaea diabolus | reverse complement strand
GAAGCTTTTTTATTTTGGGTGGCAAAGGAAATTTTATGTCGTTTTCAGATAGTTTTTATTGTGGGGTGTGATAAGAGTCCTTTTTTTATTTTTGGGTTTGGAAAATCCCTAGGAGTTTTTAGATGTTTGCTTTGTTATGGCACGTGATCAAATCCCTTTTAATTTGATAGGGTCTTATGTGGACCAGATATTGCTACTTGTTCAGTTTCGTCAGAGTTCTGACCCGTTCTTTGGAATTTTTTGTCAACATGGTACTTGTGGGTATTTATATGTGTTCAAGTCAGAGTTTCAAAAGCTAACGCAATGTTAGCCATTTTCTATAGCAAAAATATAAGCCAACAGCAAGTGTAGCTAAAAAATAGCACATTTCAAAAGCAAAATGAAAAATGACAACCTATTAGAAAAAAGCATTGATCAGCTAAAAAATTCACAAAAGCTTAAGCGATAGAAATGAAGAAAACAAAACGCAGCCCTTTTTTGCCACCTGATTGTTGCTTTTTAGCTAAGCTGATACCTGATATGTGCTCGTTTAAAGGCTGCAGCGATTGCATGCAGCCGAAAAAAATATTTTTTGTTTAGTTCAGTGTTGCTTACCGAAGTTGCATAACAATGACAAACATTTAAAACCGCGATTATTATAACGGAACGTTTTGCAAGATATATTCCTATACTTAATCGGAATATATTGTTACAAATATATATAAATGTTTATTTTGACAAACAGAGAAAAAACTTTTTTGCCACACAGAAAACAATTATAATAAATATATATTTCGACAACGTACGATTTGAAAGAGATAGAGTTAATGGCTTAATAATACAATAAAAACAATTTTGAGGTAATCATGAACAGGGTTTTTCGTCAGTAAATTCATTAAATTAAATAAAATATCATATAATAACATATGCCTTCTACAATAATTTTATGATAATTTTTATAATCAAATACACATAGGCCTTTATCTCAATCCTGAACCAATAAGGATATCGGACAACGGTTTGCTGGGTACACGTATGACCAATAGGACTACTAAAAGCTACAATAAAAAAATAAAAAATTGCACATACGAGTAGACCTTTTGCTAGGAACTGTACATACATGTTAATATATTTCTTCTTTGATATTTTTGTACTCTTTCCATAACACTTATTATATTATATTAACGTTCATTAAAATTATTGCAAAATTATCTATCTCAGGTTTACTAATTATATTACTGTATTCGACTCTAGGTCAAAATAGTTTATGTCTTACGGCAAACAAATACTTCGATTTGTGAAAAGTAGCAAAAATTTCAAAAAGGGGCAAAAATGGGATTTTTTTCAAAAAGGGGCAGTAAAAATCGCACGGCTTCAAAAAAGTGTCAAATTGCCACTTTAGTCCACAACGGTAACACTGCACGGAGGTCCACACTGTATTACCCACATTTGAAATCCACTATTACGTTATAATAAGTAATTTGTATTTTCTTTGTTAAATAATTAAATTGCGTCAGGAAAACATAGAGCAGATGGTTCTTGAATTTTATTACTTTCCAGGGAAACCAAAAATGTTTCTTCTATTGTGTACAATGTGCTAGATATTGACATACTGCAATTTCGCAGATTTTTATTTTTTCAATGGAATTTAACACATTTTCTACATGGAAATGTTGACATGACATGGAAGTGTTTGTATTCCTAAAGATACGTGATCAAAAAAAAAATTCAAAAAGAATGTTTTAGCGAATTTTCCACATAACAATTACCGCGAACATACTTCTACGGAAAAGAATATGACAGGGCCCTCTTCACCTTCCCTTCAACAGGCGGCGTAAGAAAAATCAAAGAAACGTTGCCACAGAAAAAACGGACAAATTCAGCATTCAAGTAGGTGAAAGATCAAAAAATTTAGAAACACATAAGCACGTAAAATTCCCAAAACATTCCACACCAGTGCCTTATGTCTAAAAAAATTATGCGAACCAGTAACGCGATCCCACTTTCATGGATAAGAGAAGTATAGAAATATAAAACCGAAAATTCTTAAAAGTTCAATTGAACATTCACAATAATGAAAAAATTTAAACCGAGTTTAAATAGGATTTTCTTATAAGGCACATTAAAAAAACAAGTGCCACACAGCAGCTAACTCCCCGAAAATGATGGCGCCGTATGTCAAAGAAAAAACAAATGTCTCAAACCGCAAAACCTTAACAAGACTCCATTGTGAGAGGAGGCCCTCACCGCGTCCCCTGGTCCATGGTCCACTAGATATGTATTTAATCACGTCTCATGAAATGCATGTTGTAAATAATAGGAACAATAAAATGGGATACAGTATAAGAAACTATTTCAAATGTCTCCAATTACAAAACCTTTACATGACCCTATCATTGAAACAAGTGGGAGAGGGTCTACGCCACCCATTTGGGGAAATCCCTAGCCAGCGCCCCTAGTGATGGTTTTCATCCTAAAATTCTTTTTTAGGCAGCTTAAGGTACAAAATATGTTGAGTGCTGTTTTTAAGGTAACAAGAGCTGACGAGAATTATATATATAATTATACATAATGAATTTACTGACGAAAAATCCTGTTCATGAATACCTCAAAATTGTTTTTATTGTTTAGTAAGCTATTAACTTTATCTCTTTCAAATCGTACGTTGTCGAAATATATATTTATTATAATTGTTTTCTGTGTGGCAAATAAGTTTTTTCTCTGTTTGTCAAAATAAACATTTATATATATTTGTAACAATATATTCCGATTAAGTATAGGAATATATCTTGCAAAACGTTCCATTATAATAATCGCGGTTTTAAATGTTTGTCATTGTTATGCAACTTCGGTAAGCAACACTGAACTAAACAAGAAATAATTTTTTCGGCTGCATACAATCGCTGCAGCCTTTAAACGAGAACATATCAGATATCAGCTTAGCTAAAAAGCAACAATCAGGTTGCTAAAAAGGGCTGCGTTTCGTTTTCTTCATTTCTATTGCATAAGCTTTTGTGAAATTTTTTACCTGATCACTGCTTTATATTAGATTGTCATTTTTCATTTTGCTTTTGAAATGTGTTAGTTTTTAGCTACACTTGCTGTTGGCTTATATTTTTGGTGTTTTTTTTTGCTGTAGAAAATGGCTAACATTGCGCTAGCCTTTGAAACTGTGACTTGAACGCATATAAATACCCACAAGCACCATGTTGACGAAAAATTCCAAAGAACGGGTCAGAACTCTGACGAAACTGAACAAGAAGAAATATCTGGTCCACATAAGACCCTATCAAATAAAACGGGATTTGATCACGTGCCATAACAAAGCAAACATCTAAAAACTCCTAGGGTTTTTCCAAACCCAAAAATAAAAAAGGACTCTTATCACACCCCATAAACCGGTTTTGAAATTTCCCAAACACCTCCAAAATCTGGAGTTACGGATAAAAACCCGGTTTTTTGGATCTTACGCACTTATATGCCAGTAACTTGGTTGAATATCAACCCATTTCAAGTTTTTCGTCTAATTAGGATAGAAGAAGAAGACTGCGGCCTTTCGAATGGTGTATACGCTTTAAAAATCCCACTGAAAAAAATCTGTGTATTATTCCTGTAAACTCATTTTTTTAAAAAAAAATTGTAATTTTTTATCTTTGGATGCGTTTTTACACAAAATTTTTTGAACTGAATAATAAAGAGAGCGTTCTTAAGAATAAAAATCGGTGTCATTTTTAAAAATCCATAAGAAAGTGATTGAGTTATTCAACTTTTATTACAACCAATTTTTTTGAAAAAAAATACAATTTTTGACTAAACTAATCAGAAATATTTGTTTGACGGTTTTTTTTTTGAATATCTCAGTATCCCGTTTGTCATGTAAACTTATTGTTTTAGTTTTTATTCATTTATTTTGTTTGATTTATCACTTCTTGTTCGCTTTGAAACTGTATTAATAAAAAAGTTAGCAATTTGATAATAATAGAGTGTAATTAACCAAAAAGATGTGTGATAAATGGAATAACTTTTGTTACAATTGTGGCCTATTTACGGATATTCGTCATAGGCGTGATTTAAAAAAAATATTCTGTGGTGGATATACAACACAGCCAACAAAGTCAGAATTTGTTTGTGAAAATTGCTGTGCAACATTAAAAAAATACATACATAGTTCACCTTCAATTTCATTGCCCTTTTGTACGCCTGTGACTTGGCAATAGAGTTGGGCTTTTTCGTTCAGTTGAGTGAGCGCTCTTTTTAGTTCAGCTCAGTTAAATGAACTAGTTCGCTCTTTTAGTTCAATAGTTCATTTTCGTTCACTGAACGATTTCTGTCAGTTTCGTTCACTGAACGATTTCTGTCAGTTTCGTTCACTGACACTTTTATATCAGTTTTGTACATCGTTCACTGAACGACCTAGGTATGTATTTTATTTACATTTATAATAAAATAAATTTGTCGGTGCTTTAGTTAATAACAAGAAACATCTATTGGTTTTCTTTTCCCTTTAGCCATGGTGCGTATGGACGTATTGGCATATGCCTTCAAATGATTGGAAAGCGCCAAGTCTTCCGCCCCAGCTCCAAGGTCGTCATCAAGTTCTTGATTGTCGTGATGAAACATGGCTACATTGTACACTGGTGAATTCAAAATTGCCGATGACCATCGTTCCGGCAAAATTGTTGTCAATCTTACCGGTCGCTTGAACAAGTGCGTGTCATCTTGCCCCGTTTCGATGTTCCCATCAATGAAAAGTGGATCAACAATTTGTTGCCCTGTCGTTAGTTCGGTTGTTGTCTTGACCACATCCGGCGGTATTATGGACCAAGAAGAAGCCAGAAAAAAACGTTGGGTGGTAAAAGTATGGGTGATGTTTAACTCACAAGGAAGCGGTACCAACCACAAATAGCAACAACAGCGGCATGTTTTTGTACAACGTGTTTGTTTTGATTTAAAAACAATAATTATACCCTACACCACTACTGTGGTACAGGTTATTATAACTTTGTGTTGATGGTTGTAACACCTAAAAATATCCGAGATAGACCCTATGTTAAGTATACTGGTCGACTCAGAATCAATTTCTGATTCGTTGTAATCAAAGTGCAGGTCGCAAATATGCATCGATCTCGACCAAACTAGAAATTGGTAAGGTTTCGGATAAGGACGAACGGTATTTAATATCGGTCCACGTTTAGGTATAGCCCCCACACATGGGTCCCTCCCTATTTAAGGGTTTTTCGCTTTATAAAGTGCAATTTTCACCCAATTTAAAACAAACTTTGTATAGTATGTTGAAATTACTCTACAATATGTCATATGTCGGTCAACGCATTAGTATAGCCCCCATATATAGTTCCCTCCCGTTTTGTAGACTTACCGCTTACCATATCGGTCCACTCATTGGTATAACCCCCATATATAGTCTCTTCCCGTTTTGAAGACTTGCCGCTTACCATATCGATTCACGCTTTGGTCTAGCGTGTTACTGTTTAATAAACGTGGTGTAGGGTATCATAGCGGCCCCGCCCGACTCTACCTTTTTCTATTTGTTTTCAAACCCATTTTTGACTGACGAATCCCTCAAGTTGCGGACTGTTTTTCACTGAATCGAGGGTTTTGAACTTAAGGTGTTTAGTATTTTAGAAAGCCTTGAAGATGTAAAAAAAGAAAGTGATTTTAGACATGCTATTAATATAATTAAAAAACTTTGTATTTTAAAGCGCTTTTATGTAGTCGGGTGCACACTACCAGCGTAATGGTGACCTAAATCTAAACATTAAATTTTGCTTAAAAACAAAACACATTATCAGTGTTAAACTATTTACTACTACGTAAAGTGCTCATAATTGTTGGTGCATCTGATCACTATTAACCTAAGTAAACGATTGGCATGTTGAAAAAAGATAATTGATTATGTGTAAGAACGATTGTGGAGCATTTAATGTTCCGAGTTGGCGAATCCGTCTGCTTTTTGTAATGTATATACGACATATATAATATTGAAATAGGTAGAGTCTTCTACAATTGAACGTGTATACGTTTCGAAAATAACACGGCATACATTTCTATGGAAAAAAGAAACTCTGAAAATGTAGCAATGCTAAAAAAGTTATATTTTTATTATAAAATTAATAGCAAAAATTAAATTTTTGCTCTCAACAACATTTAAAATGAGTTCAGGTCTCTTAAAATAAATTAAATAATTCAGATTTAAAATGTAGTAGATAGGGATATTTACATAATAAATTCAAGTTTATATCGTAAAACATAAAAAAATATTCAGTCTTTTTTTAATATTTACATATTGTTGTGTAGAAAAACTAAACTTGAGACCGTCTGTGGTTTCAGCAGGGTACGCCTGTCTCTTATAATTTGTCCTGTGGCAGAAAAAATCCTCTCGCATGGAACAGAGGTAGCTACTAGGCAGAGACGTTTCAGAGCGTATGCGTATACACGGGGGTATTGATTTTTCCGCTCTCTCCACCAATCGAGGGGATCCTTTTTTCTGTCTATATATTCCTCGTTTATATATTTGTCAAATTCGCGGATGGCTGCTGCGGTGTTGTTATCCGGGCGAACGATTCGATTGGATTCCTCATCGAAATCATTCCAAAAGTCAAAAGATTTTGACTGTGACGTGCTTGGTTGAGAAGTTTGGTCATTGCTATCTTCGTTTTCGTCCGGTAGTCTTATAAGACATATTCTGCTTCTCAATGTTTTCAACGCATTTTCATATGCCAGGTCAGTCTTGAATCCTCTTCTTTTGAAACGGGGGTCCAATATAGTGCTTTCAGCATAAAGAGGGTTCTTTTCCAGACCACCAAAGCGAGCGCTGATTTCTTGCTGCAGTGTAGCTAACATTGCCAAAATTCTGCTATTTCTGGATGAGCCTTTTGCTATAAAACTCCCCAAAATATTACATAGCACTGTCACCTTCGATAGAGTAACATTCTTTTCTGCTGAAACTTCTATTGTCATTTCGTAGAAAGGCTTCAAAATTGGTATTGCTTCGCTTAGTAAGTCCCACTCATCTATATGTAGTAACAAGTCAGGCCGCACCAGAGACAATGTTGTAATCACTGCATCTCTTATCGTCAAAATCCTTTCAAGCATATCGTAAGTAGAGTTCCACCGTGTTGTCACCGACTGCTTCAGTTTTAGTTCAGGAAAATTCATTTGCTTTTGGTTCTCCAACAGTTTTTTCTGACTTTGAGGACTTTTATGAAAGTAAGTGATGACCTTTTTTACCCGCTCCAAGGTAACTTCTAGGTGCTTTAGTCCATCTTGAACAATTAAATTGAGAGAATGCGCGAAACACCCGATGCTTCTCCATTGACCTTGACGAACTGCTGCAGTGATATTAAATGCATTGTCACTTACGATAGCAGTTATTTTACGGCCAATACCAAAATCGGATATTACTTTTTGTAAAAAGTTATACAACTGATCGGAGTGGTGACTACTGTCATATTCATCACAAACTAACAAATTAGATCTTAGCCTTGTATGTTCGTCTATGAAATGTGCTGTCACTGCCATGTAGGACACGTTTACTTTGGAAGTCCAGCCATCCGTTGTAAGACATACGGCATGAGCTAATGAAAGTGCATCTTTAATTTCTTTTAATAACTCACTATGCACACTCGGCATTAAATTATTAGACAGAGTCTTCCGTGTTGACAGCGTGTAGCCTGGGCATTTAGAAACATCTTCTATTAATTTTTTGAAATCAGGCTCCTCTACAATGCGTAATGCATGGTGACCTTTTGCAACCATTTTTAAAACCTGTCTATCAATTTTTTCCACTTTGCGAATAGCAGGTGGTCTGTGGATAAACTGCGTAATATTAGGCTGCATATTCCGCACCTGAGGCGATGTCGATGGCAATTCTGCCTCAGTCAAATTAATAGAAGGTTCGGTTGTCGATGAAGTTGCTTGCCTGTCCATGCTTATAGGTACAAGAGGATGCTTTGATTTCATGTGGCGGCTTAAATTGCCATGAGATCCGCCAGAAATACTCAGTGACGACTGGCAATATTTGCATTTTGCTTTTTTCTCGCCATCTTCAGTAAAATGCAACCATATCTCACTATGTTTTCGCTTTGTAGCCATAGTTATTATTTTAATAAAACTTTTGTAAAAAATGAAAATATTTTCGGAAATGTATGAACGTAACAGCCAATAAAAACGTATTTTGTGAGAAAATTGTGATGGCAACTTAGGAAAAGAACAAATGTTGCCAAAGCTCAACGTTTTCTTGTCCCCACCAAACTGTAGAAAATCTCTAAAATATAAATTTGAAGACATAGGGTGGAAAACATTTGTTTTTTCATTATATAGTTATAACAATCTGCCTGAAATCAATGTGTACGTTGTCCCTTTATTGATTAACTCTAATAGTAGTCCCGTTCATCCTAAATTGATGCACTTTTTCAAAATAATTTTGGATTTCTAAAGGTGGCAACAATATACAAAGCGCATGTGGTCTACCTAAATGGAAATCGCTTGTTTTTTCTTCTTTTCTTTTATTTAGTTATGCTCCTGGTGGCAATTTTTAAAAGTAGATTTGGCAACGACATAAAACAGCTGATAAAAGCAGAACGAGCGAAATATATAAGCAGAGCGAATGAGCAAACTGAACGATATGAGCAATTGAACTAAAAGAGCGAAAGAGTACGAACTAGTTCACATCGTTCACTGAACTGAATCGTTCACTTGAACTAGTTCGTTCATGAACGACACAACTCTACTTGGCAACATTAGCTCTGGCATAAACCAGATGATTGCTACTTTTGTAAAACAAATATTTCAGGGCACACTTTTAAAACCCGCTAAAATGCAAAGTACGCAAATTTTGTAAGTGTTACAAAACCGATATCTGGTAATGATTAAGTTCCGACTGAAAGCATGTGTGGTTTTGAAGCTGGTTGTTCTGCTACCACTGCATCTAAAGTTAGGATACATGAAACAATTTGTAAAAAAAAACTTGATGTAAACGGTGAAGCTTTTTGCTACCTTAGAGCGGTGTTCCCAAAATTAAGCGAAGCCAAAATTAAAGAGGGTATAATTTTTATTCACAGATCTAATATTTGCGATAATTTATAATCTCTGATGAATTTTCGGTATACTCATTGGACCTCAAATTTGTAAAGTTATAAGAGATGAGAATATTATCAACAAGCATAGTTCCGTTGAAAAACGCACATGGAATTGTTCTGTTTCTTTTAAAAACTTCTGTGTAAAAACGCATCCAAAGTTAAAAAATTACAAAAAATTTAAAAAAAATGAGTTTACAGAAAAAATACATAGATTTTTTTCAGTGTGATTTTAAAAGTGTATACACGATTCGAAAGACCACAGTTTCTTCTTCATCAGCCGAAAAACTTAAAATCGGTTGATATTCAACCAAGTTACTGGTATATAAGTGCCTAAGATCCGAAAACCGGGTTTTTACCCGTAACTCCAGATTTTGGAGGTGTTTGGGAAATTTTAAAACCGGCTTCTTGTTGTACTCACCAAGATCTACAAGAAAAATAATATCATTTCCCAGGTATTTTTTCTCTGTCACACTGTGTTACATTCGGCTATCTGAAAGCTACTTCCTATATTAAACTTGTTTAAGTGCTTTGATCGGTTAACTTAAGGTAATTACTATCCGTAATCGGTTACTATAATTTACTACACTATATATATAATTATATATATATATATATATATATATATATATATATATATATATATATATATATATATATATATATATATATATATATATATATATATATATATATATATATATATATATATATATATATATATATATATATATATATATATATATATATATATATATATATATATATATATATATATATATATATATATATATATATATATATATATATATATATATATATATATATATATATATATATATATATATATATATATATATAAGTAGTATATAAGTATAATTTCTTTAGATTTCTTATAATCACCGGTAAATTTTCATTGTTATTTGAGGAAGGTAATTAGGAAGGTGGGAACTAGTTGCCCTCTTCTTAGCCATGAGAGTAGGGACCTTAGTATCTAAGGATCTGTTATGGGTGTTAAGAGAATGCACCGGAATGTCCCATAATTCGTCGATTAGGGCTGATTCACAAATGTGTTTTAAACGTGAGGGCAATGTCGTTTCTCACGATAAGCAGGAAAGCAAAATCGTTTGTATTCTTAGCGCATAAATTATGTGTATTTCTATGGGATATGCTCCTCTGAAATAAGTGAAGTGAATAAGGAAATCGGATTGTTAGCTCCCATTTGATTACATTGTCGTCGATTAGCCGACTGAACGCACGACCCTAGACAGTCAGAAAACTTTAGTCGGCCGTGCTGTCCGTATATTAATCAGTCTTCACAGAAAGGTGTGTCAGCCAGTGATCTCGATTTTAATAGACTCAAATAAAATATCCCCAAATATTTTTTCTTCCTCTAATTCAATCAAAATTAACTATCGTCTACCTGTTGCAATTTAAGAAGATACTACTAATACCATTATTACTACCCAACACAAACAACTATACCCCAACAGAACATCTAATATCCATGGATAAATACTGTTATATGCTAATTGATTTTGTAAATATCTCAATTGTTTGATCAACAATTTTTTATTTAGAGTGCTGAGGTTGGAATGAGAAGTATTGTAATGCTGGACGAACAAGGAGGTAAGGAAAACGTATAAGTAATATAAATGCTTTAGTAAATGTGGGTCCATCAGGTCGCAAACGTGTAGAACTTAGTTATATACTTAATAATTTGTTTCTAACGCTCAAAAGTTATGTAACAGAATTACGGGAATGTTGCACTTAGTAAACATTATTTTTTAAACTGGTTTCTTTGTCATCCCAAAGACTGGGTATAAATGTCCTACCAAGTATCTTTCGCTAAAACCAAAAGTTACTTGAAGTTTTTAGTAAATGCAACTGTATATATCGGTAGAGGTAACAAAATATACATACTTTATAAAAACTTAGATGATTCCGTGAAATATTTATCGAAAATATATGTGACAGCGCATAGAGACCTAAGGGCGCATAGAGACCTAAGGGTAAAAAATCAATTTTCATTTGTTTCTTTTTTTTTTGATGTGGACAACATCTGAGCATCAAATGAGACCGCGTTTGATGAAAGTGAAATCGACGATTCTAAGCGCAAATAGAAAGGGACCTTATCTTTAAAATGGCTCTCCTGAACAAAACTTTTCATCAACTTTTCACTTTTGTTTTGATGTGGACAACATCTGAGCATAGAATGAGACCGATCCCATGCCCCAAAAGTGTTTCCTCCCAGAGATATGTGCGTTTTATGAAAGTCGACGATTCTAAGCGCAAATAGAAAGGGACCTAATGTTTAAAATGGCTCTCCTGAACAATACTGGTTTTTAGCCTTAGGTTCCTTTCTATTTTGCGCATCACATATATACTACTAGCGAACTCCCAGCTTGTGCAACTACGTTAAAAAATGAATTTTGTTTATTTAATATATTTTTTATCTTAATGCTTTTAAATTATATATATTTTAGGTTTTTTGGCAGGTGTGTGCACATAACGATTTTTCCAACTCTGTATCAACATATACTTAATTGGCCTTGGGAAAACAGAAAAATGTGAACTTTTAAACTCCGGTTTCTACATATTATTCTAATGTCATTGTGGCCAGAAACAGATCGTTTATTCAAACGGCAGATTTGGTCAGTTCGTCAGTTGTTAGCGGATAGTGGAAATTGACTGTCATTCCAGCAAGAAACCTGTTTGTATTTATCGGTTTGGTCCTGACACCACAATAGGCAAAATTCTTCATTATATATACGTCGAAGTTGAAAGATGACCTTGATAAAAATATTTATAAATTTAAATCATCTTCTACTCATCTATCTTCATTTAAGACAAATGTGTCAGAAGATATCTTATCTTAAGTCTGTGATCCTAAATTTTGGCCAGCTAGGGCGTATGTTAAGTAGTTTGTACAAAGAAGTAATAAAAGATAGAGATTAAAGAGCTAAAATGCCTACAAAGTCTCAAAACTCTTCAACAAGCTAGATAAAGTTTACTATAGGATATCGAATTGTAAAAGTTTTAAATACTAAATTAAGCCGCTTTTTTGTTGCTAGCCTTGACTTTGATATTTGTTGTTTTTTCTGAGACATGGTTTACAAATTAAAACTCGGGGGCTCTGTGTAATAGTTACAAGACTTATAAGAAGTATGGAGTGGAGAGCGTATTTCTATGACGAATTTTATAATTTGGAATTTATTGCAGTTTGTGTTGCATTGGGAACTTAGGTACTTTATATTTTCAATGTTAAGTAGTTTGTACAAAGAAGTAATAAAAGATAGAGATTAAAGAGCTAAAATGCCTACAAAGTCTCAAAACTCTTCAACAAGCTAGATAAAGTTTACTATAGGATATCGAATTGTAAAAGTTTTAAATACTAAATTAAGCCGCTTTTTTGTTGCTAGCCTTGACTTTGATATTTGTTGTTTTTTCTGAGACATGGTTTACAAATTAAAACTCGGGGGCTCTGTGTAATAGTTACAAGACTTATAAGAAGTATGGAGTGGAGAGCGTATTTCTATGACGAATTTTATAATTTGGAATTTATTGCAGTTTGTGTTGCATTGGGAACTTAGGTACTTTATATTTTCAACATGTTCTTACATTCCTCCTTCGGTCGATTTTTATGTTTATAATGAACATTTGACTGCCGTTACAAAGATAATTATAAGCTTGAATGTGCCTGATATTATCTTAACATTCGGCGGCTTTAACTTATATTCGGTATCATGGCAGACGTTGCCTAATTTCTCTAATTAACAACGATTAGAAAACTGATGTTGCTAGACTATTGGCAAAAATAAATTTGTCTCAACTGCTGATTTGGCTAGCTAATATTATTAACCTGAATTGGAAGGAAGATTCTTGATTTGATTAATAAAATAAATTTTTTCAAGTTTCAAGAATGTATCATATTTCCACTCCGGAGGACAGCCACTATCCTAGTACGCATACGAATTAAATTTTAAGTTACATTTCCTCATCATCTCCACGGCCACGGTGTGATTTTCGTAGACTTAATTCCCTTATATTATCTGTTGATTGGAAGGCTAACTGCAGTTGTGGTACTATTGCTGCATTTGACTTTGCTGTCAAGAAATTTTGTGACATAATAAATGTATTTGTATTTTAAACAGTTAAGGAACCCATTGTTGTAGAAAAAGCTATACCTTCGACTTCGAAAGAGCTATGTAGATTAAGAAACATAAAGAGTAAATCATTAAAAAGTTATAAAAGAACTCGTCTAACAGCTGATTATAATAGATATTCTTGGCGAGACAATGGTATAATATCGAGTCTCGTCGATGCTTGGCATACTTGTCAATAGTTTAGTTCAATTTTAAAATGACCCTAAATCTTTTTAGATTTGTTAATTAAGACATTTAAAATCTTCTAAACCACCACGAATACGATTTAGTGGTGTAAAGCTTTCAGGCGACCAGTCAATTGCAAACTGTTTTCCTGACTTTTTAGAAAATTGAATTAAATTTGCTTCATCTTAAATCCACATGTTATTGAGAGGCTGTTCTGAATCCTTGTCTTACCCTTAACCTTATTACTTAATTCATTATTAAAATTGGGGTACTTTCCTGTTTCCATAATTACTTGTATCCACATTATAAATTTAATAGTCTGTTAGAATTGTCGAATTACAGAGGGATTGCTTATTTAAGCACAGCTCCTAAGTTATTTCAACAAATTGTGCCAACACGGATTTCATAAAAGTCATTCTACTATTACTAATCTACTGACCTGATGAAACAGTTTTATATTTCTGGCCAATTTTAGAGATCGCCAATATGAATAATATGTTAACAAAATTGAATCTGTGGAGAAACATTTTTTATAATTCTGTTGCCACCCCAACCAGTACATCAATTCTGCAATTTCATAGCAATGGCTTACGCAACAGAATCGGTGAGGAAAGAGAACTTATGAGTCCGAGAAACATCATGGTCTCTACGATCCAGGAAACTCTGCACAGTTGTACCGGATACAAGTTACTACGTAAGTATCGCACGAGAAGTGGAGCTGGGGATTTTTCTTTCGTGTTACACCAATCTGTGCATTAAATAACTATGTAGCCTGAGCTTGACTCTAGAGACCCATATATGTAATGTATAAGGTTGCAGTCAAGTCTGGAACTTCCAAGATAGAGCTGTATAACGTATACATTCCGCTGGATGGTATTTGTGCCCGCGTTGTTTGCCAGGCATTAGCAATATGGTACAAGGCAATAACCGCTTGGTCATAGGAGAATTCAATGCCCACCACTAAATGCGACATTCTCTCCTAGACAACGATCAGAGTGGCAAAGCGTTTGCACAGCAAATTGATAACAATACGTTCTGAACAGTGAATTATCACATACCCCCACTGCTACACCTTTTTAAGCCCACTTAGCTGACCTCCAGGTCTCTTTTACACATCCAGTTCAAACGGCGCGTTTCCTTCATATCAAATCAAATCCCCTATAGACGAACAAGACTTCAAAACAAAATACATATATTATTGTTTCAACAACAACATAATTCTGCTTAAGAAATCTACATTAGAATTCGGGTTATGAACCCACTTTTTACAACGGCTGGTTAAATCATATTAAATTGCCCTCATTGACGAGTAGACGAGCTATGATAGTATTACGACTATATAAAATTATCCATGGGGTAGTGGCTTCTGAATTTTCAATATCAAATTTTTTTATTAACGTCCCATTTAGCTATCAGTTTTTACACTTGAATTTCCATAGATATAATTATGCATGTGGTGATCCATTTCGTTGAATGTGTGCGGATTTTAACGCGCTGTATTATTTAACCCTCCGGCGGGTGAGAAGGTCCCTGGGGACCTTTTTCATTTTCAAACTGATATTACTCCTTGATGGTCCATGGGAAGTATATCCGACCCCCACATGTATTCCAAGGAAATTTTATCTAGAATCGTTTTAAACTTCAAAGCGATCCGACCAATTGTTTAGTTTCTATTGAGATTTAAATGTGTTTAGTACGGGAACGTGTGAAAAGGTCCGCTGGGACCTTGTACTGAAATTTCAAGAAATCGTTAATAAATGCACTATTTTTTGGCTTGTTTTATTGTTTGAACACATCACAAACGTGTTTCTTGAATTTTAGTTCCTTTTTGGATTATTTTATTGTGCCTTTCCTTGAAACTTAATAAACCTTCCGTCCCTTTTTGAATTTTTGTTACCGTCCCCTTTTTGTTGTTTAAATTTACCCTTACTTTTTACGCATACTCTTACCTACTCTTACTCTCACATAGACGCAGATGTACAAGCTAGAAGCCTGGTAGACGTAGAAAAGGGTGTAAAAGCGGCTGTAGTTTCGTTAACTAAATCAGTGAAAGTTAAGACAGTAAACATCGAGTGCGAAATTTTATTTTGAATTTTATAAAGAGAAATAAAAGTACAGTACAATGGCAGAGGAAAATTTAGACATTGCTGAAATTGTGGTACGTCGACATCATGAGTGCGAAGATAAGTGATGACGATAAAGGTGCTATTCCTGCATTTGGTCTTGAAGGTGCGGATGATGACGATTTTACATATCTTAAAGATGCGGATGATGACGATTTCACATATCAAGCTAATTTTCATGTTAATGATTCGGATGCGGAAACTGAATCGCATATAGACATCAATGAAGATATAAGTGTTGACGACGATGATGAAGAGGAAGAAACTGATGCTCAGCAAACAAGTAACAATTACTTCATTTCCAAAGATGGCGCCAAATGGACTAAAAATGCACCACCGTCTTCCCGTACTCGCGCTTATAACGTGGTCGACTACACAAGGAGGGATCCGGGACCAGAAGGAACCACATATGATCCCTTTACCATATTCCGCTCGCTCATCACCGAAGACATGACGTCATCATAATACGCGAATCAAATCGAAAAGGCGGGGAAGTGAACGCTGCATGTAATTTGGCAAATCCTACTAACACAAAGGAATGGAAACCAATCACTTTGAAAGAGTTCGATGCTTTTTGGATATTACGAGTATTTTGTATGCTGGACTCACTAAATCGAATAGTGAACCTCTTGCAGAGTTATGGGGCCCAACGCGCTGTCCAATATATAAAGCTGCGTTATCATTATATCGTATGATGTGCATAAAACAATTCCTTAGATTTGACAATGGAAATATGCGACAGCAGCGACTAATCAACATCAAAATTGCGGCTATTGGTTATATTTGGCAAATGTTGCAGTCTAACTTTTTTTTTATATACATATATGCTTTATTTGAACTATTGAATTTGCACCAAAGGAGCCTAACAATAAATATACGAATCTTAAGTATAATTCAATAAAGAATCCTAGAATGGATTTATTGTAATGTGGATCTCTGCTAATTGGCAGGAATTTAAATTAATTTGGTCAAAATAGTATATAACTGGTATGGATCACATGTCTGAGAATTTTAAACCTGGTTTGGCTTAAACCTCGTGATAAAGGGCCAGAGGACCCTTACAGTCATTTACACAGTGTTCGCGATATTATGTAGAGTGAAGAACTCTAGTTATGTATGTATAACTGATAACTCTAGAATAGCAGAGTGGACGACGTAATTTAGGTTTTTTATGTTTTTCGGGTTGACAGTTTTAAGGATCACGTACCAGAGCATTTAAGCCACGTGAGGTGGTAAAGGGTTCTACACAGTCTTTTTTGAATATTCCTCCTCGATTGATATTGACTGTTTTATAGATCACGTATAAGAGTATTTAAGCCACGTGACGTAGAAAAAATAATTCTACACAGTCTTTCGGGCGCGTGTGTTCGCGATTACTGTTACGGATGAAGCACCAGTGTAGATTAGAAAACACGGCGTTCATTTCGCCGAAGTCTTAAAGAGCTAGGACTGAACAATAATTGTCTAGCAAGTATGTTATCATGACGTTAGATCTTCTCTTTGTGCTTTATATTGATTTTATGAATTGCCTCTTTAACAAGAGGTATTTTTAAGTCTCGGTGGATGTTTTCATTCCTCATATACCAAGGGGCACCAGTAATAAGCCGCAATGTCTTCGATTGGACTCTTTGGATTTTGTCGAGATTGCTCGAGCTTGCTTTGCCCCATAGCTGGGCACCGTATAACCAGATAGGTTTGATTGCACTGTTGTTTGAGTTCGCGTTTAGGAGCCAGTGAAGTTGATGGACCTTAAGTTTCAGTTGAGTTTTCTTGGTTTCGATATGACTTCTCCAGGTGAGTCGGTGATCCAGGTGGATTCCTAGGTATGTAACATGATCAGATTGAGAAAAAGGGAACAAAGCGGTAATTTCGCTGTCGACACAACATTATACTCGCGGTGTGGACATGCAAACTGAAAAGAAGAAGCCGTGATCCTAAATGTTTGCCAGCTAGGGCGTATGTTAAGTAGTTTGTACAAAGAAGTAATAAAATATAGAGATTTAAGAGCTAAAATGCCTGCAAAGTCTCAAAACTCTTCAATAAGCTAGATAATGTTTACTATATGATATCGAATTGTAAAAGTTTTAAATACTCAATTAAGCCGCCTTTTTGTTGATAGCCTTGACTTTGATATTTGTTTTTTTTTCTGAGACATGGTTACCAAATTAAAACTCGGGGGCTCTGTGTAATAGTTACACGAAGTATGGAGTTGAGAGCGTATTTCTATGATGAATTTATTAATTTGGAATTTATTGCAGTTTGTGTTGCATTGGAAACTTAGGTACTTTATATTTTCAACTTGTTCTTACATTCCTCCTTCGGTCGATTTTTATGTTTGTAATGAACATTTGACTGCCGTTACAAAGATAATTCTAAGCTTGAATGGGCCTGATATTATCTTAACATTCGGCGGCTTTAACTTATCTTCTGTATCATGGCAGACGTTTCCTAATTTCTCTAACTAACAACGATTGGAAAACTGATGTTGCTAGACTATTAGCAAAAATAAATTTGTTTGAACGGCTGATTTGGCTGGCTAATATTATTAACCTGAATTGGAAGATTCTTGATTTGATTAATCGTCTACAAGTACTGTCTTCTCGTGAAGAAGAAATGTAACTGGCGAGTGATCTGACGATACGTCAGGGCAGGTACTAGAAGGTAAGTTAAATTTACTAACTCCTTTTATTACACCGAAGTCTATCAAGTCAGGCTTTTTGTTTATATCAGAAGGCCAATATGTAGGTTGACTGGGAGATTCAGAAGTATATCTTCTGATATCGCGAACCGCGGGGGGACATATATTGCTGAAATGGTAAGAAAACTACCTTGAATCTGGATACGAATTGTTGTCACTTGAAGGTAGTCATGTGTGACTCCTTCAGCGACTTGATGTTTCATTCGTTTTCGTATAAGGATACCAGTGCCCCCATGCGCCTTACCGTCGGGGTGGTGAGTACCATAAAATCTTAAATTAGGTATCTGAAAATTATATTTGTCTGTAAGAGGCGTTTCCGATAGTAGCATTATATCAATATTCTGCCGATCTAGGTACTCTGTCAGTTCGTGTCTATGTTGGTTCACACCATTTGAATTAACTGATTCTGGTTACGCATGAATTCTTGCATGATTGATTGCATAGTTGACATGAACATGTTTATACTCTGTACCAGTTGTTGAATCATTGATTCAGAGTTACCAAGTTGCTGCACTGGGGCATTAGGTGAATGCGCCCTTAGAACATTCGCGTATGTTATACCGTTTCCGTCGCTAAAGTAAACTGGAGTCTGTTGGATGTCGATTATAGGGTTCGGCGCGTTTCAGTTAGAAATGAGTTTACGCTTCTCTTCTAGTTTATGCTTAAGTTCTTTGTAAACCGTACAACCTCTGTAGTTTGCGGTATGTTGTTCCCCGCAATTACTGCACTTTTTCTGTTCCTGCGATTTTACTTTGCAGACGGATGATTGTTGTAGATCACCACATACAACACAAACGGTTGGCAAAGTGCAGTATGTGTCCATACTCTTGACAATTTTGGCATTGAACGGGACCATTTCTTTTGTGGGGTCTACGACCGTAATTCTTCTATATAACAAATATTGAAGTTTGTATATAGCATGAACTTCATTTTTCTTTAGTTTCCGTAAGGTTAAAGTTCGACCATGAACATTGGTTGAGGAACCTTTTTATTGTTAAGAACGTTTACCACGGAGTGAACGTTAAAATTCTCTTTTTCCAGTGCTCGTTTTACTTCATCTGGTTCTACAAATGATTCAATGCCTTTTAAGGTTACCGCGGCACCCTTACTACTCTTTTGACGATAAGTGTAAAATTTTTTATTTCTATCGTTAAAATAACTAGAAATAGCGCGAAAGCCGTTTTGGTGTATGTCTGAATTTTTGTCTCGTTAATGTTCCCTTTCTTTATTAGCACTATGTGAAAGCCACTACCAACAAGTTGGGCAATGATATTTACTAGCTCATTTCAGCTACTCTCACGTCGGTATATTGGGGCGGCCTTGGAGTTGCAGCATTTGCCGAGGAAAAAGATTGAGGTTCTTCTTCGCTCAGCAGTGCAAACCGGTTCTTACCCGTGAAGGACGTTTTTTACAACTTTTTTTGTTAGTGTTACCTTTGGCAGGGCTGGATTTACGCTTTATAGTAATGTAGCGGTCCATGCCTGTCTGTACCGCCTTTAATGGTTTGTCGTTGTTTTCCTGTGTTCTTTCTGTTTTCGCTGTGCTTCCACCTTCTTTGTTATTATTGTTGTTGCTAGCACTGCCTGGTGAGAGAGTTTTTTGTCTTAGCGGCGATATCTCTTTTATTCCATTGTTTACATCTGCATTTATCGCGAAGTATGCATTCCGCGAACTTACACTGCAGAAAGAGTGTCTGCGTTGTTCTAACTCTTGAGTGAGACGATGGCTCATCAAGCTGTGAGTTTGTTTAGCTGTGTGTGCCTTTTTTATTTTGGTTGTTTTGTTACACTGATTTTACACAACTGGATTTGTTTCTCAACTCAAAATTTATATTTTTTTTGTCAAAAAACTGCTTGAATTCCTTACAAGTTAATACTTATAATAAATTCAAACAATTTTAGATAATTATTTTCCCGGCAATTAAGTTTCTTTTTGCACTTTCCCTGCTTATTTTATTTTATTAGAATTAATTTCCGAAAGGTTTTTTTTAATGACCGTTCTCTCCGCGCGCGGAGATCTAAATATGTGGCAGCAGCTTACAGTCCGCATGATGCAGTGACCGTTGATGAGCAGTTATTCCCATACAGAGGCCGCACCCGCTTCACACAATACATTCCACCGAAGCCTGCCAAGAACGGTATAAATTTATGTTGGTTGTGCGACTCAAAATCATTTTATCCTGTCAAAGAAATGATTTACTCTGGGAAATTGCCTGACCAGGCACGAGAGGTGAATCAAGGGCAGAATGTTGTACTTCAACTTTCGGAGAGATATTTGAATACAGGCCGCACAATTTATGCCGACAATTTTTTCACAATTTGGCGCGTACTTTGATCAGGAAGAAACCCGCATATGTTGGAACAGAGCGTTCGAATAAGACATGTGTGCCTCGGGAATTCCAAAAAATCATGCAACGAAGGCAATATAGCACTATGTTCATATGTGCCCAAGAAGAACAAAGCGGTAATTTCGCTGTCGACACAACATTATACTCGCGGTGTGGACATGCAAACTGAAAAGAAGAAGCCGTGATCCTAAATGTTTGCCAGCTAGGGCGTATGTTAAGTAGTTTGTACAAAGAAGTAATAAAATATAGAGATTTAAGAGCTAAAATGCCTGCAAAGTCTCAAAACTCTTCAATAAGCTAGATAATGTTTACTATATGATATCGAATTGTAAAAGTTTTAAATACTCAATTAAGCCGCCTTTTTGTTGATAGCCTTGACTTTGATATTTGTTTTTTTTTCTGAGACATGGTTACCAAATTAAAACTCGGGGGCTCTGTGTAATAGTTACACGAAGTATGGAGTTGAGAGCGTATTTCTATGATGAATTTATTAATTTGGAATTTATTGCAGTTTGTGTTGCATTGGAAACTTAGGTACTTTATATTTTCAACTTGTTCTTACATTCCTCCTTCGGTCGATTTTTATGTTTGTAATGAACATTTGACTGCCGTTACAAAGATAATTCTAAGCTTGAATGGGCCTGATATTATCTTAACATTCGGCGGCTTTAACTTATCTTCTGTATCATGGCAGACGTTTCCTAATTTCTCTAACTAACAACGATTGGAAAACTGATGTTGCTAGACTATTAGCAAAAATAAATTTGTTTGAACGGCTGATTTGGCTGGCTAATATTATTAACCTGAATTGGAAGATTCTTGATTTGATTAATAAAATAAATTTTTGCAAGTTTCAAGAATGTATCATATTTCCAATCCGGAGGATAGCCACTATCCTAGTACGCATACGAATTAAATTTTAAGTTACATTTCCTCATCATCTCCACGGCCACGGTGTGATTTTCGTAGACTAAATTCCCTTATATTATCTGTTGATTGGAAGGCTAACTGCAGTTGAAGTACTATTGCTGCATTTGACTTTGCTGTCAAGAAATATTGTGACATAATAAATGTATTTGTATTTTAAACAGTTAACGTACCCATTGCTGTAGAAAAATCATTAAAAAGTTATAAAAGAACTCGTCTAACAGCTGATTATAACAGATATTCTTGGCGAGACAACGGTATAATATCGAGTCTCGTCGATGCTTGGCGTAATTGTCAATAGTTTGGTGCAATTTTAAAATGACCCTAAATCTTTTTAGATTTGTTAATTAAGACATTTAAAATCTTCTAAACCGCCAACAATACGATTTAGTGGTGTAAAGCTTTCAGGCGACCAGTCAATTGCAAACTGTTTTCCTGACTTTTTAGAAAATATACATTCTTTACGTACGTTTAACCCTGCAATTTCGTACTCTTAAAGCAATTCTTCAGTATATCAGTACGTTCCTCGTATGTTAGGTTTTTCACTTATTGAATTAAATTTGCTTCATCTTAAATCCACATGTTATTGAGAGGCTGTTCTGAATCCTTGTCTTACCCTTAACCTTATTACTTAATTCATTATTAAAATTGGGGTACTTTCCTGTTTCCATAATTACTTGTATCCACATTATAAATTTAATAGTCTGTTAGAATTGTCGAATTACAGAGGGATTGCTTATTTAAGCACAGCTCCTAAGTTATTTCAACAAATTGTGCCAACACGGATTTCATAAAAGTCATTCTACTATTACTAATCTACTGACCTGATGAAACAGTTTTATATTTCTGGCCAATTTTAGAGATCGCCAATATGAATAATATGTTAACAAAATTGAATCTGTGGAGAAACATTTTTTATAATTCTGTTGCCACCCCAACCAGTACATCAATTCTGCAATTTCATAGCAATGGCTTACGCAACAGAATCGGTGAGGAAAGAGAACTTATGAGTCGGAGAAACATCATGGTCTCTACGATCCAGGAAACTCTGCACAGTTGTACCGGATACAAGTTGCTACGTAAGTATCGCACGAGAAGTGGAGCTGGGGATTTTTCTTTCCTGTTACACCAATCTGTGTATTAAATAACTATGTAGCCTGAGCTTGACTCTAGAGACCCATATATGTAATGTATAAGGTTGCAGTCAAGTCTGGAACTGCCAAGATAGAGCTGTATAACGTATACATTCCGCGGGTTGGTATTTTTGATCCGCGTTGTTTGCCAGGCATTAGCAATATGGTACAAGGCAATAACCGCTTGGTCATAGGAGAATTCAATGCCCACCACTAAATGCGACATTCTCTCCTAGACAACGATCAGAGTGGCAAAGCTTTTGCACAGCAAATTGATAACAATACGTTCTGAACAGTGAATTAAACAGAACTTAGCTGACCTCCAGGTCTCTTTGACGCATCCAGTTCAAACGGCGCGTTTCCTTCATTGGATATCAAAGCAAATCCCCTATAGACGAAAAAGACTTCAAAACAAAATATATTATTGTTTCAACAACAACATAACTCTGCTTAAGAAATCTACATTAAAATTCGGGTTATAAACCCACTTTTTACAACGGCTGGTTAAATCATATTAAATTGCCCTCATTGACGACTAAACGAGCTATGATAGTATTACGAGTATATAAAATTATCCATGGGGTAGTGGCTTCTGAATTTTTAATATCAAAAATTTTTATTAACGTCCCATTTAGCTATCAGTTTTTACACTTGAATTTCCATAGATATAATTATGCATGTGGTGATCCATTTCGTTGAATGTGTACGGATTTTAACAAGCTGTATCATTTAACCCTCCGACGGGTGAGAAGGTCCCTGGGGACCTTTTTCATTTTCAAACTGAAATTACTCCTTGATGGTCCATGGGAAGTAGATCCGACCCCCACATGTATTCCAAGGAAATTTTATCCAGAATAGTTTTACAAATATTTCAAAGCGATCCGAATAATAGTTTAGTTTCTATTGAGATTTAAATGTGTTTAGTACGGGAACGTGTGAGAAGGTCCGCTGGGACCTTGTATTTAAATTTCAAGAAATCGTTCATAAATGCACATTCTTTTGGCTTGTTTTATTGTTTGGACACATCACAAACGTGTTTCTTGAATTTTAGTTCCATTTTGGATTATTTTATTGTGCCTTTCCTTGAAACATAATAAACTTTCCGTCCCTTTTTGAATTTTTGTTACCGTCCCCTTTGAGTTGGTTGTCCCCTTTTACGCATAATCTTACTCTCACATAGACGCAGATGTACAAGCTAAAAGCCTGGTAGACGTAGAAAAGGGTATAAAAGCGGCTGTGTACTGTAAACCAAATCAGTGCGAAATTTTATTTTGAATTTTATAAAAAGAAATAAAAGTACTATACAATGGCAGAGGAAAATTTAGACATTGCTGAAGTTGTGGTACGGCGACTCCATGAGTGCGGAGATGAGTGATGACGATGAAGGTGCTCTTCCTGCATTTGGGCTTGAAGGTGCGGATGATGACGATTTCACATATCAAGCAAATTTTCATGTTGATGATTCGGATGCGGAAACTGAACCACATATAGACATCAATGAAGATATGAAGAGGAAGAAACTAATGCTCAGCAAACAAGTGGCAATTACTTCATTTCCAAAGATGGCGCCAAATGGACTAAAAATGCACCACCGTCTTCCCGTACTCGTGCTCATAACGTGGTCGACTACACAAGGAGGAATCCGGGACCAGTAGGAACCACATATGATCCCTTTACCATATTCCGCTCGCTCATCACCGAAGACATGACGTCATCATAATACGCGAATCAAATCGGAAAGGCAGGGAAGTGAACGCTGCATGTAATTTGGCAAATCCAACTAACACAAAGGAATGGAAACCAATCACTTTGAAAGAGTTCGATGCTTTTTTGGCTATTATTTTGTATGCTGGACTCACTAAATCTAATAGTGAACCTCTTGAAGAGTTATGGGGCCCAACGCGCTGTGCAATATATAAAGCTGCATTATCAATAGATCGTATGAAGTGTATATAATTGTGAACAGTGAAGAACCACCAACGTCCGTCACGGGTAAGAACCGGTTTTCATTGCTGAGCGAAGAAGAAACTCAATCATCTTCATCGGCAAATGCCACAACTCCAAGGCCGCCGCCAATATACCTACGTGAGAATAGCTCAAATGAGCTAGTAACTATCATTGCCCAACTTGTTGGTAGTGGTGGCTTTCACATAGTGCCAATAAAGAAAGGGAACATTAATGGGACAAAAATTCAGGCATACAGCGAAAACGGCTTTCGCGCTATTTCTAGTTATTTTAACGATAGAAATAAAAAACTTATCGTCTAAAGAGTAGTAAGGGTATCGCGGTAATATTAAAAGGCATTGAATCATTTGTAGGACCAGATGAAGTAAAACGAGCACTGGAAAAATAGAATTTTAACGTTCACTCCGTGGTAAACGTTCTTAACAATAAAAAGGTTCCCCAACCAATGTTCAAGATCGAACTTTAACCTGACTCGCGGAAACTAAAGAAAAATGAAGGTCATCTTATATGCAAACTTCAATATTTGTTATATAGAAGAATTACGGTCCAAGACCCCACAAAAGAAATGGTCGCGTTCAATGCCAAAATCGTCAAGAGTATGGACACACAAAATCATACTGCACTTTGCCAACCGTTTGTGTTGTATGTGGTGATCTACACCAATCATCCGTCTGCAAAGTAAAATCGCAGGAACAGAAAAGTGCAGTAATTGCGGGGAACAACATACCGCAAACTACAGAGGTTGTATGGATTACAAAGAACTTAAGCATAAACTAGAAGAGAAGCGTAAACTCATTTCTAACCGAAACGGGCCGAACCCTATAATTGACATCCAACAGACTCCAATTTACTTTAGCGACGGAAACGGTATTACAAACGGTATATCATACGCGAATGTTCTAAGGGTACATTCACCTAATGCCCCAGTGCAACAACTTGGTAACTCTGAATCAACTCTGATGAATCAACTGTTCATGTCAACTATGCAATCAATGATGCAAGAATTCATGCGTAACCAGAATCAGTTAATTCAAATTCTACTAACCAAAAAATAGGCCCTCTTAAGATATGTTCATGGAACGCAAACGGTGTGAACCAACATAGACACGAACTGATAGAGTACCAAGATCGGCTGAATATTGATATAATGATGCTATCGTAGTAGCATTATATTGATATAATGCTACTACGCATCTTACAGACAAATACAATTTTCAGATACCTAATTTTAGATTTTATGGTACTCACCACCACGACGGTAAGGCTCATGGGGGTACTGGTATCCTTATACGAAAACGAATGAAACATGAAGTCGCAAAAGGAGTCTCACAAAACCACCTTCAAGCGACAACAATTCCTATTCAGATTCAAGGTAGTTTTCTAACCATTTAAGCAATATATTTCCCCCCGCTGTTCGCGATATCAGAAGATATACTTCTAAACTTTTTCAATGGTCTTGGGTGCAACTTTATTGCTGCTGGTAACTACAATGCCAGACATACGCACTGGGGATCCCGTTTAGCAAACCCTAGGGGAAACCAGCTGTATAAATGTCTAATGCGACGTCAAAATAAATTGAACTTTATATCTCCCAGTCAACTTACATATTGGCCTTCTGATATTAACAAAAAGACTGACATGATAGACATTGGTATAATAAGAGGAGTTAGTAAATCTAACTTGTCTGCTAGTACCTGCCCTGAGTTATCGTCAGACCACTCGCCAGTTATATTTCTTCTTCACGAGAAGACTGTACTTGTAGACGACCCACTAAGGCTTACTTCATACACAACTAACTGGTTAAAATACAGGAAGTACATTAGTAGTCATTTAGATTCGAATCAACTAATTTCTAACGCGGAAGAGATCGATAACAACGTATCCAACTTGAACGTGATCCTGGAACAGGCGGCTATTCACGCTACACACAGACAAATAAAAGCGACAAATAGTTTAAATACTTACACTAACCAGGAAATAGAGCACCTTGTAAGCGAAAAAAGGAGGTTGCGTCGCGAATGGCAGCGAAATAGGTCACCAACGGCCCGACTAAGACTAACTGGAGCTACTAAAAGGTTGCAAAGCGCACTTAGAAATGAAGACAGTAGACAGCATGCTAGTTTCATTGCAAGTTTAACTCCGACTGCTTCAACCAAATTCTCATTATGGAAAACATTAAGAAATACTAGTATGCCCACCGAAACGCAATTTCCAATACGCGACGCAAATGGCAAAGGGGGCATTATCAGAAGAGGAAAAAGCCAATGTTTTTGCAAACCATCTGTCCCAGGTATTTCGCCCAAATCCTGCAAGTAGCGACCTCCTTCCACCTGATGATAAAATGTCTGCCGTAATTCTATTGTTTACTAACGCAAATGAAGTTCTGAATGTCATTAAAGAAATCGTGAATCCAGGTAAAGCACCTGGATATGATCTTATCACGCCTAAAATGATCTTGGAACTTCCCTATATTGCTGTGAAGTTCCGGCAAAATTATTTAACTTTATTTTGACACTTGGTTACTTTCCTAAAGTGTAGAAAATTTCTCTGATTCAAATGATTTTAAAGCCAGGAAAGGTCAAATGATTTTTTACAGGCCGATCAGCTTGCTTCCCTGCTTATCCAAACTATTTGAAAAAGATCTTTTATCGAAAATGAAACCGTTCCTCGTGTCAAATAACATAATACCAGACCATCAGTTTGGATTCCGTGAAGGTCACAGCACCATCGAACAAGTAAACCGTCTGACCCAAGCAATTGAAAAATCATTTGATCGGCGAGAATATTGCTGCGCCGTATTTCTGGATGTTGCTCAAGCGTTTGAAAAAGTCTGGCACTTTGAACCTACAAAAGTTGCAAATACTTACCGGCTTATACGCATCGAATTCTTGAGTCTTACTTAGAAACCCGCAGATTCAGAGTCAAATGTGGGCAACACGTCACCGATGACCGCGAAATACTAGCAGGTGTGCCCCAGGTAAGCGTCATGGGGCCTATCCTTTACCTTCTGTTTACCGCAGATATCCCTGCCAGCCCAAACGTGCTAACATCCACTTTTGCCGACGATCCCGCTATAATGGCCGCACAAAAAAGCAGGATATTGCATCTATGAATCTAGGTGTACATCTCAGACGAGTAGAATCTTGGCTCTCTGACTGGAGAATAAAAGTCAATGAGGCTAAATGCAAACAGGTAACTTTCACACTGAATTTTAGCACTTGTCCGACATTGAAACTAAACAATATCCCTTTTTCTCAATCTGATCATGTTACATACCTAGGAATCCACCTGGATCACCGACTCACCTGGAGAAGTCATATCGAAACCAAGAAAACTCAACTGAAACTTAACTTGAAACGCGAACTCAAAACTAAGCCTTGAATATAAGGTCCTGCTATACAACAGTGCAATCGAACCTATCTGGTTATACGGTGCCCAGCTATGGGGCAAAGCAAGCTCGAGCAATCTCGACAAAATCCAAAGAGTTCATTCGAAGACATTGCGGCTCATTTCCGGTGCCCCTTGGTATGAGGAATGAAAACATCCACCGAGTCTTAAAAATACCTCTCGTTAAAGAGGCAATTCAAAAAATCAAAGAGAAGCTCGAACGCCATGATAAAATACTTGCTAGACAATTATTGTTCAGTCCAAGCTCTTTAAGACTTCGGAGAAACGAACGCCGTGTTTTCTAATCTACACTTGTGCTTCATCCGTAACAGTAATCGCGAACAGACGCGCCCGAAAGACTGTGTAGAATTATGTTTTCTACGTCACGTGGCTTAAATGCTCTTATACGTGGTCTTTAAAACAGTCAATATCAATCGCGTACGAACACTCAAAAAAGACTGTGTAGACTCCCTTATTCTACGCCACGTGGCTTAAATGCTCTCATACGTGATCCTTAAAACAGTCAACATCAAAAACCTACAAAACCTAAATTAAGTCGTCCACTCGGTCATTCTAGAGTTATCCGTTATACATACATAACAAGAGTTCTTTACTCTACATAATATCGCGAACACTCTGTAAATGACTGTAAGGGTCCTCTGGCCCTTTATCACGAGGTTTAAGCCAAACCAGGTTTAAAATTCTCGGACATGTGATCTATACTAGTTATATACTATTTTGACCAAATTAACTTAAATTCTTGCCAATTAGCAGAGATCCACATTACAAGAAATCCATACTAGGATTCATTATTGAATTATACTTAAGATTCGTATATTTATTGTTAGGCTCCTTTGGAGCAGATTCAATAATTTAAATAAAGCATATATAAAAAAAAAATTGTGCGGTGTAGTCTTACATTTTTAAACTCCTCAATTGAAAATGATTTCAGCATATCAGTTAAATGGTCGCAATTGACGTATGTATGCTTGGCTGTAAAAATTGCCTGTCTGAGTCCATAACTTTCTTGCCAGATGAATCCGAAATTACACCTATAATTGTTACGTTTTATTAAAACGTGTTATAAAATGTATTGCAAATAATATGTTACCATAATTCTCTAATGTGTTCCTTGAAAAAAGAGAATCAAGATTCTGTTTGTGTTTTATGGATTTACTGTGCCTCTTCAAATCTTTTTTTTTTTGTAATATTAATGACTTCAGGCAGGCGACACACCAAGAAACATTTGATGACTTATTGGTAGCTCGAATAGCTTCCGGAGCAAAAGCGATAGATTTAAGCCATCCTAAGAAAAAAATGGGTTAATATTATAAAAAAGGAATATGTAAATTCGCTTACCTTGAGCCCAATCTTTACGTTCCCAATCAACATTGTATTTTTTCTTGTTGGAATTACTTTTTTCAGGCATCCTTAACGTTGAAATTAAGAAATGAAGGGGTCAACTTGTTATTGCTTCTTCTTTCTATGTAATATGTAATCCACTATAAAGTGAGTGCTACTCGCTAATGTTAGGAGACAAACGTTTATTTCTTGTTTATTACCATACGTATTGTGTAAGAAGACAAGGGAGAACTATATATTCTATTGATATCCAGTGTTGGTAAAAAGTATAAATAATCTGTAATGTTCAATGATTTAGGGACTTCCCAAAATTGCAATGCACAGTTGCATATTACTTACCGTGTGAAAAGAGATGACTATATAATTAATTGCTATCCAGTGTTGTATATATATATATATATATATATATATATATATATATATATATATATATATATATATATATATATATATATATATATATATATATATATATATATATATATATATATATATATATATATATATATATATATATATATATATATATATATATATATATATATATATATATATATATATATATATATATATATATATATATATATATATATATATATATATATATATATATATATATATATATATATATATATATATATATATATATATATATATATATATATATATATAGATTAGAAGTAGATTTTTTTGGATACAATATACATCAATAAATATTTGGTCCAAAAATATTCAGTATTTTTTATTTTACAGCATAGAACGTGTGTAACAGTATTTATGTCCCTACTAAGTATATTGCGCTTCATACGAATTATTTTATAATAATTTATTATGCAAATTTATGTAATTATTCCTTATATTTCCTTATATATTTTTCTCTATCCTCATGTACTATCTTTGTTCTCTCTGCGTTTAGGTCTTTTTAGCATTATCTTCTATGTTGTACAGGAAGTCTTCTTTATCCATTCTACCAAAATTAGCTAAATGTCTGGGGAACCTTCCAAACTATAGTTCGTAAGAACAATATTGATGAATTGTTAAGGGTGTAGTATTGAAAATATCTTAACCAAATATCCTAACATTTATCGTAATACTTACCTATATATGAACGGATGTACTCTTTCAATGTTTGTTGACTGCTTTTCACCTTACCAAGTGTATAGTGGTGATGTGCTGTCGATGTGACTTTATCAATCTTGAAACATTTGCGGAGATCTTCCATCAAATCGTTCTTTTACTCAGTACATCGATCCGTTATGAAAGTCCTCATTGGACCATATTTAATTACAAAATGTTCAAAAATCAATTTTGCTCCCGTCCTAGCGCCGTTATAAGTCGCAGGTTTTAGTACAAGATATTTGTTACTGCGTACTCATTTCTATTCTGAGTTCTGGGTATCAGTACGAGTAATAGTCTTTCAAAAGCTGTCGATGGTGTCGCGAGAATGATCATAGGTGTCTTAGTATGGGTCATGGACTTAGCTTGTTGACATCCACTATGTTCCAAGCATATTTTCTAGCATCAGTGGTTATGAAAAATCCTTTCTTGTAGCAATGTTGGTTTCATTAATTCATTCCTTAAAAGCTTAAACACTTGCTGGCATTCTGCTGTCCACTCAAATGCGACTTTCTTTCTGGTAGGTTTTTTCAAGTGAAGTACTCCGAAAAATTTTCAATGGTTCGCCTATTATAACGCATGGTTCGCCTATTTGAAAGAGCATTCTTTGGCATTTATTTTTTGAAGATTATGTCTATCAAATATTGGCCGCGGCTACGTCTCAGATGGTCCATCCTTTGAGTCCAATTTTCGATGACTCGTTTGAGCATTTTGACTGGTAACTGGCGAATGGCACGCGTAATGTTTTGCTGCAAGGCCTGAATCAAAGCGGGTTTGTCCGCATAAACTTTAGACTTTACGTATCCCCACAGAAAAAGGTCTAACGGTGTGATATCACACGATGATGGTGGCCAATGGACCGGCCCAAAACGTGAAATTATCTGCTCATCGAAGTGTTCTCTCAATAAATCCTTTGATTGATGCGATGTGTGGAAAGTGGCGAAACCGAATTTCGCCAAGATCACGAACTTCAATTTCAGGTATTAAATAGTCGGTTATCATGGCACGATAACGGTCGCCATTGACGGTTACGTTCTCACCGGCATAATTTTTGAAGATATATGGACCAATGATTCCACCGGCCCACAAAACACACCAAACCGTTGTTTTTATTGGATCATGTGGTAGCTCATAAACCTCATCTGGTTGCTCTTCCTCCCAAATGCGGCAATTTTGCTTGTTTACATACCGATTGAGCCAGAAATGGGCCTCATCGCTGAACAAAATTTGGCTCGAAAACGTCGGATCTTCGTGGAACTTTGCAAGAGCCCATAGAGATAAGCGTTGTCGCTTTGAAACGTCGGGCGGCTTCTGTTCTAGCACGAGCTGTATTTTGTACGCTTTTAATTTAAGATCTCGACGAAAAATGCGCCAAGTCGTTCCATACGTCAGTCCGAGATGCTGCGAACGGGGCCGATTCGACTCTTTACGGCCATGGTGTAAACTCTCAGCTACGGCCGCTACATTTTCTTCACTGCGTGCTGGACGTGGACATGATCAAATGCCAAACAATACTAAACAAAAATAACATTACAACTTGACACGACTCACACGTGATCTGTCAAAAAAAAAGGCTATTGAAAAAGTATCTCTACTCGGATCACCCATTAGTTGCAAAATGCTAAAAAAAACTTCTAACACTATCTGCATCTGTTGTGATGGGAAATTTCCTGATGACTTAATTTTTACTGTCATCTGGTAGTATGCCCTTAACAGTGCATTTGTGACCTAGGAATGTTACCTCATGCGTGAAAAAAACCACATTTATCTGGATTTAGTTTCAAATTATGGTGTCTATAAGCACATAGTTGGAAAACATCTCCCGAGAACACATCGAGGATTTTAAACCTGAAAGACAAGGGTCATCATATGTTAATATGAATTGGTGCTGCCTTCAATCCGTAAGGAAGTCGCGTTTAGCGATATGAGCCTTTGTTAGTTGAAAACGACGTTATGTTCCGTGCTTCTTTCTCAAGTTCAGGTAAAATTCAGACATTAGATACAGATATGAAAAATAATTTGCTCTACCTAATTGGTCAAGAATATCATCTATAAGTATTCTTGCAAGTGGAAATGTATCTGCTAGTAGCCTTTTCTTCACTTCACGGTAATCTATTACCAATCGCCATCTTTTATATCTGGTGTTTGGTAAAGGTTTATTGGCTTCCAAGAGAAGTGGGCTGTTCTAACCGGAAATTGACATTTCCAAGAAGACGTCTTTGATCAGTTTCGTTACTTGTCTATCTATTCCTGAGCTTTGTGATTCTGGAATTCTGTAGTTCTTTATATGCACCGGTATCCTGTCAGTCAGTCTGAGTTTCTGTTTGCAAAAATTATTGGCTGTGATAGATTCGGTTTCAACACCGAATATATCGATGAGTTCTGTACACAATTCCCAAAGGGCTGGTTCAAAACGACTTGGAAATTTCAATGTCTTTATATTTGTCCTATTATATCATTTGGTAGTTCACTGGGCGTGTTTACCATTCGAACGAAAGAGATCTCACTATCGACAAATGAGCTGTCTATTATTATATCGTCACGTGCTCAGATTGAGGTTGAAGTAGTATATTTTATTAAGTACAGGTCGGTCAAGGTAGTTTGACTGTTTTCCGACTATATAACTCGCACATTTCTGTATTTTTCGGTACGTCCGTTATTTCTTCCGCTATATTGGTTATTATTGTTACGTTGCTCCCTGTTATAGTAACCGCCACATCCTGTATCACGACCACCTCGATAACGTCTGTTTCCTCTTTGTCCGTAATGAAATATCATATCTGCGATACCAGTTGCTTCGATGCAAACACCAGCTTCCATTATAAGCTTTAAATCCCACGACAGCCGGTTCTTTGGGCCGGATTGACTCGAAGAACAATTCTTAGGCCAAGGGCTGTCACCCCGGCACACAGTTGCCGCTACAACAACAACATAAGCTTTACATTGTTGTTGGAACAATTTTAAGTCTTTGCCCTGTCTTGTTGAGTGAGTATCCCCTCTAAGCCATTTGAGATGTAGGCTCCATCTACATCTTTAGACAATTCTTAAACTTCCTTAGTATAATCATTTGATGTCCTATTCTTTTGCCTCAAATTTGTTAGTTTCGCCGTAATTACCTCTACTGATTCTGCTCTACCAGGTTTCTTCAAAGTACTAACTTTTTAAGCTTCTATAAGTTTGTACGGTATATATAATAGATTCTTTAAATTAACAACTAGATTTTACATTCACTTATAAATACATAGTCTCGCACATGAGCTCTCAAGTATACATACATACATACATACATATTTTATGTACAATGCACAATAAAGATGGCTTTTCAGAATCATTATACTTATAGTTAAGTAATAAGTACGAGTATGTTATACTCGTATACTTTAAACATTTAAATGGTAATGAAAACATTTGGAAAAACATTACATTTTCTATTGATTTACTCGTATGTACTTTAGACAAAAATGATGTCAAGAGTGAAAAATAAATGGAGATCCTGTAGCTGATAAGCTCAAGCATGGACCACAACGTTCTGCAAGATCAGCAGAAAACATTATTGCTGCTCAAGAAAGTGTTAAAACAATCCATCAAGCTCAATTCGACGCCTTGCTCAGGAACTTGGTCTTCAAAGAACAACTATGGCCACGATTTTGCACAAGGATCTGCATTTATTTCCATTAAAGATTCAGTTGACACGAGAGCTTCTTCCACAAGACCAATTACGCCGCCGTACATATGCCAGTAGGATGCTACAGCTCGCCCATGACAACCCCGATTTTCATGAAAAAATCATAATGAGTGACGAGGCACGTTTTTATTTGAATGGATATGTAAATAAACAGAATAGTCGGTTCTAGGCAATAGAAAACCCTCAAATAATTCATCAGTAACCTTTGCATCCATTAAAAGTGACAGTCTGGGTGGAATTTGGTCAGGAGAAATCATTGGACCTTACATCTATGAAAATGAAAACGGCTTAACGGTAACTGTCATCAGGGAGCGATATCGTGATATGATTGACAACTTTTTAACGCCAGAACTGCATGCTTTGGGCTGGAATAACATGTGGTATCAACAAGACGGTGCCACATCGCATGCAGCTAGGATTACAATGGAATTACTGCGAGACCTCTTTCCACAACAAGTTATTTAAAGAAATGGTGACATTGATGGCCTTCACGGTCGCCTGATTTGACTGCTCCGGACTTCTTTTTGTAGCGATATCTGAAAAGCAAGGTTTATGCCAACAAACCAGAAACGGTCGAGCAGCTCAAACAAAATATTCGTGATGAAATTACGAAACATGTGCTCAAAAGGGATCGCATTTGTGAGGCTAACAGAGGCGTACATTTATCTGATATTATATTTCATACATAATTGCCGACATTAAATAAAACATTTATCAATATAAGATTCATTCTCTTTCATTTAATCAAAAATTATAAACAAACAAAGTATTATACCTTCCCGACGGATGCCCTGTATATTCTTCATTTACATAGTAAGGTGCCACGATAACATTATTTGTAGTGCGATCTTAACATCTAACTATATGATTTCTTTTTATCTTTATTATAACATTATCAATCATATTTGTTCGCTAGGAGTTGTGCAGCAATTTATTTGAAATGTATTTAGAATAGTTACTATTCGGAGACCTATTAAGTTGAGTACATGCTCTTAAACACTAGCTTTCAAATATCCTGACTTTTTCCATGTAATATGGTCAAATGTTAAACCAGGGCCACTGTATGTTACTCTTATTATAGGACGTTCTTACGATTGGTACATGAGGATTTTTACTCTTTCGTTGAGGAGTTTTGAATAAAAAAAGAGATTTGTAGTTAACAAATGAGTTTATATGTACATGATATGAAAAATAAAAAATACTAAAATTCAAATCAAGTGTGGAATCTTTTTTATTCATTCGAAGGAAATTTTATGCCATTTATTTTTTGAATTTCCTTCAAATGTAGCCTGTAACTACGCCTCAGGGTGTCCATTCTGAGGTTGCAGTTTTGGATGACTCATTCGAACAGTGTGACCAGTATGGCGTGAGTGACACGCGTAATGATGGCTGCCAACACCTGAATCATAGCTGGTTTGTCAGCATAGACTTTGGACTTTTCGTAGCTCCAAAAAAAAGTCTAAAGGTGTGATATCAAAGGATCTAGGCGGATAAAATGCCCAAAATGTGAAATATATATATATATATATATATATATATATATATATATATATATATATATATATATATATATATATACATAACATATATTAAGAACAAAAACAACTCTACTAAAGGGTGATCCATCTAAAGGTACTTTTTTCAAAATAAAAAAATTCGAAGTGCAGCTAATTTCACATTTTGGGCATTTTATCCGCCTAGATCCTTTGATATCACACCTTTAGACTTTTTTTTTGGAGCTACGAAAAGTCCAAAGTCTATGCTGACAAACCAGCTATGATACAGGTGTTGGCAGCCATCATTACGCGTGTCACTCACGCCATACTGGTCACACTGTTCGAATGAGTCATCCAAAACTGCAACCTCAGAATGGACACCCTGAGGCGTAGTTACAGGCTACATTTGAAGGAAATTCAAAAAATAAATGGCATAAAATTTCCTTCGAATGAATAAAAAAGATTCCACACTTGATTTGAATTTTAGTATTTTTTATTTTTCATATCATGTACATATAAACTCATTTGTTAACTACAAATCTCTTTTTTTATTCAAAACTCCTCAACGAAAGAGTAAAAATCCTCATGTACCAATCGTAAGAACGTCCTATAATAAGAGTAACATACAGTGGCCCTGGTTTAACATTTGACCATATTACATGGAAAAAGTCAGGATATTTGAAAGCTAGTGTTTAAGAGCATGTACTCAACTTAATAGGTCTCCGAATAGTAACTATTCTAAATACATTTCAAATAAATTGCTGCACAACTCCTAGCGAACAAATATGATTGATAATGTTATAATAAAGATAAAAAGAAATCATATAGTTAGATGTTAAGATCGCACTACAAATAATGTTATCGTGGCACCTTACTATGTAAATGAAGAATATACAGGGCATCCGTCGGGAAGGTATAATACTTTGTTTGTTTATAATTTTTGATTAAATGAAAGAGAATGAATCTTATATTGATAAATGTTTTATTTAATGTCGGCAATTATGTATGAAATATAATATCAGATAAATGTACGCCTCTGTTAGCCTCACAAATGCGATCCCTTTTGAGCACATGTTTCGTAATTTCATCACGAATATTTTGTTTGAGCTGCTCGACCGTTTCTGGTTTGTTGGCATAAACCTTGCTTTTCAGATATCGCTACAAAAAGAAGTCCGGAGCAGTCAAATCAGGCGACCGTGAAGGCCATCAATGTCACCATTTCTTTAAATAACTTGTTGTGGAAAGAGGTCTCGCAGTAATTCCATTGTAATCCTAGCTGCATGCGATGTGGCACCGTCTTGTTGATACCACATGTTATTCCAGCCCAAAGCATGCAGTTCTGGCGTTAAAAAGTTGTCAATCATATCACGATATCGCTCCCTGATGACAGTTACCGTTAAGCCGTTTTCATTTTCATAGATGTAAGGTCCAATGATTTCTCCTGACCAAATTCCACCCAGACTGTCACTTTTAATGGATGCAAAGGTTACTGATGAATTATTTGAGGGTTTTCTATTGCCTAGAACCGACTATTCTGTTTATTTACATATCCATTCAAATAAAAACGTGCCTCGTCACTCATTATGATTTTTTCATGAAAATCGGGGTTGTCATGGGCGAGCTGTAGCATCCTACTGGCATATGTACGGCGGCGTAATTGGTCTTGTGGAAGAAGCTCTCGTGTCAACTGAATCTTTAATGGAAATAAATGCAGATCCTTGTGCAAAATCGTGGCCATAGTTGTTCTTTGAAGACCAAGTTCCTGAGCAAGGCGTCGAATTGAGCTTGATGGATTGTTTTAACACTTTCTTGAGCAGCAATAATGTTTTCTGCTGATCTTGCAGAACGTTGTGGTCCATGCTTGAGCTTATCAGCTACAGGATCTCCATTTATTTTTCACTCTTGACATCATTTTTGTCTAAAGTACATACGAGTAAATCAATAGAAAATGTAATGTTTTTCCAAATGTTTTCATTACCATTTAAATGTTTAAAGTATACGAGTATAACATACTCGTACTTATTACTTAACTATAAGTATAATGATTCTGAAAAGCCATCTTTATTGTGCATTGTACATAAAATATGTATGTATGTATGTATGTATGTATGTATGTATGTATACTTGAGAGCTCATGTGCGGGACTATGTATTTATAAGTGAATGTAAAATCTATTTGTTAATTTAAAGAATCTATTATATATACCGTACAAACTTATAGAAGCTTAAAAAGTTAGTACTTTGAAGAAACCTGGTAGAGCAGAATCAGTAGAGGTAATTACGGCGAAACTAACAAATTTGAGGCAAAAGAATAGGACATCAAATGATTATACTAAGGAAGTTTAAGAATTGTCTAAAGATGTAGATGGAGCCTACATCTCAAATGGCTTAGAGGGGATACTCACTCAACAAGACAGGGCAAAGACTTAAAATTGTTCCAACAACAATGTAAAGCTTATGTTGTTGTTGTAGCGGCAACTGTGTGCCGGGGTGACAGCCCTTGGCCTAAGAATTGTTCTTCGAGTCAATCCGGCCCAAAGAACCGGCTGTCGTGGGATTTAAAGCTTATAATGGAAGCTGGTGTTTGCATCGAAGCAACTGGTATCGCAGATATGATATTTCATTACGGACAAAGAGGAAACAGACGTTATCGAGGTGGTCGTGATACAGGATGTGGCGGTTACTATAACAGGGAGCAACGTAACAATAATAACCAATATAGCGGAAGAAATAACGGACGTACCGAAAAATACAGAAATGTGCGAGTTATATAGTCGGAAAACAGTCAAACTACCTTGACCGACCTGTACTTAATAAAATATACTACTTCAACCTCAATCTGAGCACTTTCATATATATAACGAATTCATATATAAAACATTCACTGGCATTATTGGTAGAGACACATCGTTATTTAAGTGATTAGTATGATTATATGGATACTAATAACACAGCCAACTTGCCTGGCATTGGTAAAGGAATAACTAAATCTCGTGGCACTATGGGCAAACCTAGATCTAAGAATTACTAATTTTCTAGTTCGACATAAATTTAATATCGTTCATAAGAGTTTCAAAATGCAATTCTAATAATGATCGGAATGCACTTTATAGGAAGATATAAATAAATGAATAACAGAATGGAAATCATAGTTTTGACATTAGGCCAGCTAACAGGCGTGCTACTCGTACTATACGAGTCCATTTGGTACATATAATTAGGCAGAATACCGTGTCGCTGTCAGTCAGATAAGAAATAATAAGACAAGTGCGATTGATGCGAATGATTTGTGCCAAATCAGGAAATTCAGGACGATATAATAATAGACAGCTCATTTGTCGATAGTGAGATCTCTTTCGTTCGAATGGTAAACACGCCCAGTGAACTACCAAATGATATAATAGGACAAATATAAAGACATTGAAATTTCCAAGTCGTTTTGAACCAGCCCTTTGGGAATTGTGTACAGAACTCATCGATATATTCGGTGTTGAAACCGAATCTATCACAGCCAATAATTTTTGCAAACAGAAACTCAGACTGACTGACAGGATACCGGTGCATATAAAGAACTACAGAATTCCAGAATCACAAAGCTCAGGAATAGATAGACAAGTAACGAAACTGATACTGATTGGAAGCCAATAAACCTTTACCAAACACCAGATATAAAAGATGGCGATTGGTAATAGATTACCGTGAAGTGAAGAAAATGCTACTAGCAGATACATTTCCACTTGCAAGAATACTTATAGATGATATTCTTGACCAATTAGGTAGAGCAAAATATTTTTCATATCTGTATCTAATGTCTGAATTTTACCTGAACTTGAGAAAGAAGCACGGAACATAACGTCGTTTTCAACTAACAAAGGCTCATATCGCTAAACGCGACTTCCTTACGGATTGAAGGCAGCACCAATTCATATTAACATATGATGACCCTTGTCTTTTCAGGTTTAAAATCCTCGACGTGTTCTCGGGAGATGTTTTCCAACTATGTGCTTATAGACACCATAATTTGAAACTAAATCCAGATAAATGTGGTTTTTTTCACGCATGAGGTAACATTCCTAGGTCACAAATGCACTGTTAAGGGCATACTACCAGATGACAGTAAAAATTAAGTCATCAGGACAGATGCAGATAGTGTTAGAAGTTTTTTTTTAGCATTTTGCAACTAATGGGTGATCCGAGTAGAGATACTTTTTCAATAGACTTTTTTTGACAGATCACGTGTGAGTCGTGTCAAGTTGTAATGTTATTTTTGTTTAGTATTGTTTGGCATTTGATCATGTCCACGTCCAGCACGCAGTGAAGAAAATGTAGCGGCCGTAGCTGAGAGTTTACACCAAGGCCGTAAAGAGTCGAATCGGCACCGTTCGCAGCAACTCGGACTGACGTATGGAACGACTAGGCGCATTTTTCGTCGAGATCTTAAATTAAGAGCGTACAAAATACAGCTCGTGCAAGAACTGAAGCCGCCCGACGTTTTCGAGCCAAATTTTGTTCAGCGATGAGGCCCATTTCTGGCTCAATCGGTATGTAAACAAGCAAAATTGCCGCATTTGGGAGGAAGAGCAACCAGATGAGGTTTGTGAGCTACCACTTGATCCAGAAAAAACAACGGTTTGGTGTGTTTTGTGGGTCGGTGGAATCATTGGTCCATATATCTTCAAAAATGATGCCGATGAGAACGTAACCGTCAATGGCGACCGTTATCGTGCCATAATAACCGACTATTTAATACCTAAAATTGAAGTTCGTGATCTTGGCGAAATTCGGTTTCGCCACATTCCACACATCTCATCAATCAAAGGATTTATTGAGAGAACACTTCGTTGAGCAGATAATTTCACGTTTTGGGCCGGTCGATTGGCCACCAACATCGTGTGATATCACACCGTTAGACCTTTTTCTGTGGAGATACGTAAAGTCTAAAGTTTATGCGGACAAACCCGCTTTGATTTAGGCCTTGCAGCAAAACATTACGCGTGCCATTCGCCAGTTACCAGTCAAAATGCTCGAAGGAGTCATCGAAAATTGGACTCAAAGGATGGACCATCTGAGACGTAGCCGCGGCCAATATTTGATAGACATAATCTTCAAAAAATAAATGCCAAAGAATGCTCTTTCAAATGATATTAAAAAATTCCCTATTCAATTTGAATTTTCTGTGTTTTTTTTTCTTTAAAAAAGTAAGGCACCTCGAAATGGATCACGCCTTATAATAGGCGAATCATTGAAAATTTTTCGGAGTACTTCACTTGAAAAAACCTACCAGAAAGAAAGTCGCATTTGAGTGGACAGCAGAACGCCAGCAAGTGTTTGATGCTAGCAAATATGCTTGGAACATAATGGATGTCAGGAAGCTAAGTCCATGACCCATACACCTATGATCATTATCGCGACACCATCGACAGCTTTTGAAAGACTATTACTCGTACTGATACCCAGAACTCAGAATAGAAATGAGTACGCAGTAACAAATATCTTGTACTAAAACCTGCGACTTATAACGGCGCTAGGACGGGAGCAAAATTGATTTTTGAACATTTTGTAAATAAATATGGTCCAATGAGGACTTTCATAACGGATCGATGTACTGAGTAAAAGAACGATTTGATGGAAGATCTCCGCAAATGTTTCAAGATTGATAAAGTCACATCGACAGCACATCACCACTATACACTTGGTAAGGTGAAAAGCAGTCACCAAACACTGAAAGAGTACATCCGTTCATATATATAGGTAAGTATTACGATAAATGTTGGGATATTTGGTTAAGATATTTTCAATACTACATCCTTAACAATTCATCAATATTGTTCTTACGAACTATAGTTTGGAAGGTTCCCCAGACATTTAGCTAATTTTGGTAGAATGGATAAAGAAGACTTCCTGTACAACATAGAAGATAATGCTAAAAAGACCTAAACGCAGAGAGAACAAAGATAGTACATGAGGATAGAGAAAAATATATAAGGGAATATAAGGAATAATTACATACATTTGCATAATAAATTATTATAAAATAATTTGTATGAAGCGCAATATACTTAGTAGGGACATAAATACTGTTACACACGTTCTATGCTGTAAAATAAAAAGTACTGAATGTTTTTGGACCAAATATTTATTGATGTATATTGTATCCAAAAAAATCTACTTATTCGAAATAGCTGCACGAACCTCGTCCATTGGAAAATTGGTCACAGCTCGAACCAAAGCAGTCTAAAGATATCCAATAATGGGGTATCTTTTGTGACAAACCGTGTCCTCATATGACATTAACGGGGCATGTTCAGTTCTACTATTAAATTGGGTGTGTTCAAAGTTGTAACAGCATCCCTACTAAGTACTAATAAAGTTATAAATAAATGACTTAAAATAATAATAAATATCTAAAATTTAAAAGAAAATAAAAAAGTGGAAAAAGCAAAGAAATATAATATAAACATTTTTTAAATTTTACTACTCTTTCCGAAATACCTCGTTTCCTAACTACCTTTCGGTATTAAATGTCACCTAGTTTTCTCACGGTTAATATAAATACAATTTGTATTCCTACCGTCTGTGGTAATATCAGAACATATGAGTCCAACGGGAACATGCAGCATAGGCGCTACAATAACAAACACACGATAGCATAGTTAAGGTCGTAGATATAATTCAGTTTAAGTTCCAATTATTTTGTTTGAAAAATAAAATGAACTCTCGAACAACCGGCAAGTGCAATCTAGCCATTTTGTTTTGGCAAAATAAATAGATCTACTACCACTAGCCCGGAAACACTGCAAGAAGACTCCAGCACGGCTCGAGAGGTTGATAAGATTGGACAGCGGAAGAACAAGCGTCGACGAATTCGTCAAAAACATGTGCAGAAATGCCAATTGGCCCGGATATTTAAAAAACAATATTTTTATGATATGGCTATGGGCCTATACTGGCCGTTTCTGTGACTTCTGAGGTGAAAAGTCTAGCAACCATGCCCTTTTTGAGGTATTATATTCTTGGGACGCGCTATATCTATATTTTAACCGTTGTTCGTCCACAAAGATTATGATTTGTTAGACAGATACTCAAAAGTTCACATTTTCTCTTATTTCTTTTAAGAACAACAGTTTTCCCCCGAGCTGATTTTGCCCTTTTACAATCACATGCAGTACAGTGTAAGCCATCATAATGCACAATTTAAGGATTCTAGGTTAATTCATTTGACCGCTATCGTGCAACAGACACTCGGACGGCTATAGTTCGATCGTCTTAGAATTTTGCGATGGTCAATAATATACAGGGTGGCCCAAATGAGACCTAGTGATGTAAAACACGTATTACTCTTGTAATAACGGGGTTTTTTAAATGATTTATTTTTATATGTTAAGTACATTTTATGGAAATTTAAGGTGACTATGTGTGAAATATGACATCAGACAATGGACCATCATTTTGCTCGATACAGACATTGGCTCTTTTGAGCGCATTTTCCATTACACGGCGTTATGTTTCTTGTTGCAGGCGCCGTATTTCGTCTCGAATATTCTGCTTGAGCTGTCCAAGTGTCTGTGGTTTGTTAACATACACTTTGTCTTTTAAATAAACCCATAAAAAAAATCGGCCGCAGTTAAATCTGGTGAACGAGGAGGCCAAGGGAAATCTGATTTTTTTAAAAAAATTATGCGTTTACCAAAAATTTCACGCAGCATGTGCATAGTTTGCCTAGCAGTATGCGCAGTGTCTCCATCTTGGTGAAAACACAAATTAGGATGTTGCTCCACTATTGGCCGCAAAAAGTTGTCGATCATTGTTCTGTAAGAAGCCCCGGAGACCGTTTCTGGCGTTTTATCTTCATTATCAAAGAAATATGCAACACTCTGCTGCACAGCTTCTACGTTGTCTTCAGTACGAATATTTCGATGAGCACCTCTTCCTGGACGGTCGGCAACTGAACCCAGTTCCTCAAAACGGTGAACTAAACTTGTAATCATGGAAGTTGGGGCGCTGATCTTACGTTAAAAAAACGGCGATAATTTCGCTGCGTCAGAACAATTGATCGTTGAGAAGAAAAATAAAAATCAATAATTTTAATGCGTTGCTGTGGACTGTACGTATTCATTTTAAATTTCCAAGAGCTCAGTTATAATCGGCAAAAAGAAAAAATAAATTATGTTGAAAAATAAAAAAGATATTTGTGTTTCACATCAGCTGGTCTTATTTGGGCCACCCTGTATATACAGGGTGGCCCAAATGAGACCTAGTGATGTTAAACACGTATAACTCTTGTAATAACGTTTTTTTTTAAAGATTTATTTTTATAATTTAAATACATTTTATGGAAATTTAACGTGACTATGTGTGAAATATGACATCAGACAAATGACCACCATTTTGCTCGACACAGGCATTGGCTCCTTTTAGCGCATTTTGCATTACACGGCGTAAAGTTTCTGGTTGCAGGCGCCGTATTTCGTCTCGAATATTCTGCTTGAGCTGTCCAAGTGTCTGTGGTTTGTTAACTTACACTTTGTCTTTTAAATATCCCCAGAAAAAAAAATCGGACGCAGTTAAATCTGGTGAACGAGGAGGCCAAGGAAAATCTGAATTTTTTTGAAATTATGCGTTCAGCAAAAATTTCACGAAGCATGTGCATAGTTTGCCTAGCAGTATGTCCAACTTGTTGCAACTACAAATTAGGATGTTGCTCCACTATTGGCCGCAAAAAGTTGTCGATCATTGTTCTGTAAGAAGCCCCCGAGACCGTTTCTGGCGTTTCATCCTCATTCTCAAAGAAATATGGGCCGATGATTTTTGTGGCCATAACACCGCACCAAACAGTGCATCTGATTGGGTGTAACTGATGCAGTTGTAGTGCCAACTGCAACCCAGTTCCTCAAAACGGCGAGCTAAACTTGTAATCGTTGAAGATGTGGGCGCTGATCTTACGTTAAAAACACGGCGATAATTTCGCTGCTTCAGAACAATTAATCGTTGAGAAGAATAACAAAAATCGATCATTTTAATGCGTTGTTGTGTACTGTACGTATTCATTTTAAATTTCCAAGAGTTCAGTTATAATCTGCAAAAAGAAAAAATAAATTATGTTAAAAAATAAAAAAGTTATTTGTGTTTCACATCAGCTGGTCTTATTTGGGCCACCCTGTACTTTTTAAGGATCATTGATTTTGGTTCTGCAAAATAACAAATTTAGTAAATATATATATATATATATATATATATATATATATATATATATATATATATATATATATATATATATATATATATATATATATATATATATATATATATATATATATATATATATATATATATATATATATAAAGTATTGCATCCTTCGGTGGAGTGTATAAAAATAAATAAAGGTTACTATTGTTTTTTTTTTGTTTTATGAAAATTTAAGCATCAAACGTTCCATTGAAAAGACTACTTCTAATTTTGATTACAAATTGATTTGAGAGAGAAAATATTTTTTAAAACTAAATAGACGTACCCCTCTCTGTGAACCAAGCGTTTTACACTGAAGGCTCGGAATATCGTATTCAATGTAATTAACTGGGTAAAGTCCTTAAAAAACGCATCTGCGTTCAGAAAATAAATTCGACGCACAGTGGCTGAAAATCGTTTTTCGTTGGCCAAAATTCTGTAACTTTTGAACCGATCAAGATATTTAGGTTATTTTTTTTAACGGATAGATATTTAGTTCAGGTTGACTCAGTTTTAATTACATTAAAATTGATTGAGGACTATTAAAGGAATTCTAGGTCAAAGTTGAACTTTTAATTTTTTTTTTTACTTTTAGAGTGAAATATGGGTTTATTATTTTTTTTATTTATTAAACAAAAATAATATTTGGATTTTAATAATAATTATAAATATTTTTTGTTACAATGGAATTTTTTTAATGTTACACTCAAAAAAAATTTTAAATTCAAAAAAAAATAGTAAAATCAACCATAGATTTTGCATTATTACAGAAAAATTAATAATGGTGTCAAATTTGTAAATTTGTTTACACTCAAAGAATATTTACCCTTAAAAAAACGTTAATAATATTATCTAAAAATCTTGCTATTACTACAGAAAAAATTATTATGTTTTGCTGTCAAATTTAATAATTTTAAAAAACATTTTTTAAATAAAAACTCCAATATATTTTAATAGCAATGGTAGGTTCTGTTTATTATTATTTTTTTTACTAATTTTCGTACTTAAATAACAATTAAAGGCTATTAGAATTATTATTCATTTGACTCAAATATTGATTTCAAATATTCCATATTTTGTTCTGTGCTATTTCTGTTCTTTAGCAGTTTTTTTACTTCTTCATCTAAATCCCGATGTTCTACTTTCCATTGATTGCGAATACGAACGGATCTGACGTTGCGAATAATATATTAAATAGATCTTCTTTTGTGGAATTTCGTGAACATTTTTTTGTATTGTGCTCTCTATAAAATCTGTAATACTTGTTCCCTTTTTCTGAGACTCATCTGATAGTTCTCCAAGTGGCACCAAATGATATTTACTGACATCTTCTCCATGGTAAATGATTTTGTGAACTGTTGCAGCCATATTTCTCCATGGGTAGTTGGTTGTGTATATTTTTGCAGTTTCCTTTTCATAATCTCCAGATTTTCTAGAGTCAATTTCGTCATTGCACGCAAGTACTTCTAAGATTATTTTAAATCTGAAAATAAGGCTTAAGTCAACTCCTGTTATTTCAGATGCTGTTTCTGGATCTGAAAATAATCTTCTTGCGGTATTGCCATCATTTGTATTACCTGACCCTTGTTTTGGCTGATCTATAATCAATCCAAATTTCCGATATTCATCTTGAACATGTTTCTTTTTTAAACTTCTTAAATCTTTGTTGGTTTCGTTGTTTCTTATTGATCCTGGAGACCCGAAATCCAAATCATAACAGATTTTTAGTATGTGTTCCATAAGTCGTATTCTTGCATGTAGTGGTTATAATCCAAATTCATATGCATCGGTATTATCTAATGATTTTGTCGGGACTTGATTTAATTGGGTTGATGTTGCTTGGCATATAATGCAGCTGGATGCAGCCTTCGTGCTTGTCAAAGCCTGACCTACTTTTCCTTCTATCATTGCCAGCACTAATTGGTAGCTTACTTCAATTTTCTGCCCATCTAACTGTTATTGTAATGGCTGTAGTGTTGCAATTTGGGCCTTGATATCACTAACTTTTTTCTTAATGGCATCATGAGATTCTTTTTTGAATTCAAATTTGATTGGCCTGCAGTATTTCGAAGAAAATGGTGTCTCGTTTTTCCAAATATCCATTGTTTGCGTTCTACTAGTCGAAGGCTCTGTATCTTTCAAAATCTTGTTCAATCGCAGTGGTACAAATGATACCATGGACATATCTGAGTCCGAAATATTTCCACATAAATCTTGTTTGTATTGTTTTTGTCCCGAAGAACCATCACATCCCCATTTACAAAAAAAGAATTAACTTTGTGTTTCCATATTTCTTTAACTCATTTCCTGTTATTGATTGTAGCAAGCGTTCGGCTGTGTGGTCAAGGAGAGATTGTAATTGTATCTCTCCCGAAATTGGTGTGTTTGTAATAGTGTCATTTGATGGCAAACAGTCCATTTTAGCAGCGGTTATGAGATGATATGCTGGATACAAATTCGATCCCTTTTCAATCGCACGCAATCTGAGCTGAATATATTGCTGTTTTGTTAATTGCAAATCCAGAAATAGTGCTTATGACTCCTCATTCGTGAACTGTTTTGCATCGCTTAAAGTAGGTATACTTTTAAGAATCCTTTTCCACTTTTGTAAATTGGTTCTGTGATCGTAATTGATGTAGGAAAGATTCTTTTATATTTGTACAAACAATTTCATCGTTAACATCTTTAAGTTTCCGCCTCTTAGATCTATCGCTGCAGTTGTCCAATGATTTGCGTGATTTTCCAGCCTTGTCTTGCTTTGCTGTTTCTGCAGCGACAGTAAGTTGGCCTTCTAACCAGTTTGCACTTTTTATATAAAACTTTTGTTGACTGTATCTAACTTCTTTGTAGCGTTTTTTGAGTGCTTTGACGAAATTAGATATTGGTTCTTGTATTTTGGTGCTACACGAATTTGAGTTTAAATTTATTTAAACGTTACTAAGAACATCTTCCTGGTTTTTGTTTCTAAAATACTCTACTACGTTACTAAGAACATCTTCCTGGTTTTTGTTTCTAAAATACTCTTCGACCAGTTCTTTATAACTGAAGCTCTCCATATTTTTTCTGAATATTTTTATTTGCGTCTGTTTAGTTTTATCACTTTCGAATATACGTCCGTACACTTAAAGCATTAACTTATTACTGAGTAAACACTTATCGAATCCGTAATTGTATAGATTTTTAGATACATGATATTCACACATTGATCATTAATTTCATAGCAGGTAGTACTTAAATTGAACAAAACTGCACTTCTTACCAAGACCTTAATATCAGGTAAAACTAATTAGTATCTGGCCCAATACATAAAACACATATTTAATACACCATTGTACACGAGTACTTATAGGGCTCTTTCAATTATCGTAATTTCAATTTTTTTAGAGTAATTTCATTAAAATGAAAAAAGTGTTCTAGCAGCGTTTCGTCGCGGGTACAAAATTATATATATAGGGTTAAAGAAGACACTTTCACCTTTCTCCGGGTAGTACACGTTTCTTGTTCACTAGAAGTTCTATTCCACTAAAGTTAGAATTTGAGAAAAATATTGTAGTTTCATAAATATTTCATAACGCCCCTAATATTAAACGCTAGAGCTGTGACCACTTACAACAACTAAAGACTATAGTCCTACCAACATTATAAAAAAGAATGCAGGCCATTATCGATGATAGCTTGCGAGTAGTAACCATTTATTTTTGATAAAAAAAAACACATTTTTCTAAAATTAAAAAAACAGTTGAGTTTGACAGCATACCACGCCAACAGTTGCAATAGTTTAACCTAATTTTTTGGCTACCTTGATCTGGATATATAAGTTACAAAAAGGCGTAAAAATTTTAAAAATCGGTGGCAAAAAAAAAATTACACTTTTGACCAACGAAATCAAAATTTCAGCCACAGTGCGACGTTTAAATGATCCAATCCGTATTATGTAAATAAATGTTTAAGAATTCAATGGAATGTATTGGACGTACTAGAAAATATAGAAACGTTAGTGTGCTCCACTTGAGCCTTTCCTTTCTTGTGTATGGTTTTTACGTAATTGCCGGGAATTCCGATTTCCCTGGAAATTTTTACCGAGATCCCAAAAATTTAAAAAAAAACTTTAAAAATCATTAGTGGACTAACATAAAATATTTTAAATATTTTTTTCATTGAGGTGAATCTCTTTCCACCGAGCTATTTCTATAGAAAATAGTCACTGGGGACTAAATCCGGAGAATATTCGTAACCCAATTCATGCAATTATGCCATTGAGACTGCACACGTGTGCACCCGCGGATTATCTTGATGAAATATATGCTTTTTCTTGGCCATACGAGTATGAGGTCGTTTTTTTTAAATCCTCGTTAATCGCTGCAAAAGGTTGGCATAATATTCGCCTTTATTGTTTTTCCCTTTTAAAGGTAATCGACGTGGATTATCCCGCGTGCATCCCAAAAAACTGTTGCTCCTCACCTTATTGACCGACAAAGTCACCTTAGTGACTTTGTGCGACCACAGCAAAAGTCAGAACACCAATTATTTAAATTAAAATCGGTGGAGCAGAGTCCCCATATAATTTATCAAGCATTTCCTTGGTTTGATTGACTGTTATTTCCGCAAAAACTAATGTTTAATAACATTCACCTTTTTCATTTATTTAATTTAATTTGGACAACATTAGTTACATTTTGAATTGCCATTTTAGTTCCATCCGTTCGAATCTATCGAAGAGTTTGCGTAATGTTTAAAAGCTATAATACTAGTGCAGAAAGTGAAGACGATGTTGACAGTTTAGTAGACGCAGAATTTCTACCAAACGTTATGTTGAAACTGATCCGGTGCTGCCAAATCTCCCTCCAGTGGCTCAAAGTCAGGCGAACTAAATATAAGTCAGGAGAACAAGTCTTTACAAATGAATTATGATTAGTTAAATTTTCATGGAAATTCTGTTTACATAGTACAGTAAACAGTTTATTTAGCAGGACAAAATCTCGAATAAATAACGAAGATAAATCAGACGTTGTATACCAAATAAAGTGCAAGGGTAACGAGTCCGACATATACCAAAATGTATATGTCGGCACTACTAACACTAATCTTAAGACAAGAATTTCGTCCCACAAATCTGACCTAAAAGCCGTAAATAGGCCCATAGAACAAAAGACCGCACTCGCGGCCCACTGTACATTGTCTGGACATAAGCCTGAATTTACCGACGTAAAAATTGTAGCGCAAGAGAGAAATTATAGAAGAAGATACACTCTCGAAATGCTTGACATTATTGACGTACCTAATGAGAGGAGAATTAATTACAAAACGGACACAGATGGGATCGAACACATATATAGAAATGTGGTGCATAAGCACAGACGCAAGCTAAAGCGTAACACAAAAATCAGTTGACAGCGATAATCAGGCGGACAACATTGTTTTGTTAATGTAATTATTTTTCAAATATTGTGTTAATGTTTTGTTTATTAAATGTAATCATGTTTTGTATTTTGTCAGTGACAACCCCTGAAGATGATTGACAAAGTCAATCGAAATATTGGGATAAATAAAAATTAAACAACACATAGAACAACGAGTTTAAATAAATGACCTCAAGCCGAAAAATAATTTTATAAAATAACAACACCAAAGGTTAGCTATTCACTTACAACATACTACACGGGAGGCATACCGCATTAAATTCATCATGACACTATACAACAAAATTAAACATAAATACAACAACAACGTCAACACAACTATTAAACAATATTCAAAACACAACAAATACCTGGCAAATTTAAAGTCATCTGCAACCTTTCTTATAAAGTGCAAAGAAATAGGCATCATTCCTAGGTTTCTAAACAATTCAACGAAAAACACATACAAAATATTTAAAACACACAACAACACCCCGCCAAATTTGAAAAAAACATTGCAAAAACATAACTTTAATTTCCATATGAAGCTTTCAAAACTTTTAACACAATGTAAACATAAAGAGATAAGCAACGAAAAAGAATTGTTAAGGAGAGAAAGCGACCGCTTAGGCCAGCATTTAGAAGAAGAAGACCACCAGTTACTCATAGAGAGTGAACAATATTTATACTACAGACGCAAGACCAACAACAAAACAGCACACGTAAGGAAATTGGAAGCGTTAGAGAAAGAAAACAACAAAGAACTCAACAGAACTTTCAACAACGATTGGTTTGTAAACGCAACAACAAAAACCATACCAACACACATACAGTGGTTACTATCGCTGCATTACCCAACACTATGACAACATTCCCTCTATTTAAAGTTATAGCGGAGGGAGAAGAGTGCACACAGACGCATGAAGATAGGGAACAACAGGAGATTGCAAGAAATAAGCTCACAACATTAATAGACGACCACTTGCACAAAAATAAACTCAGTAGGAAAGATAAACAAATAATTGACACAAAGGGGCAGACAAGAACATATCTGAAGGAAAACGATGACATTTTGATACTGAGTGCGGATAAAGGAGGGAAAACAGTTGCCATATTTAAAAATTACTACAAAGAGAAAATGTCGGTACTACTTAGAGACTTGTGCACCTATAAGAGACTAAAAAGGGATCCAAAATTATTAACGATATATGTGGATGATCTCTTTGTAATTTTTAAGAAAAAAGAAATTAAGAACACTCTGGATGTACTCAACGCATTTAACAGACAAATACAGTTTACAATGAAAATGGAACAGGACGGAAAATTGCCATATTTAGATTCAATAGTTTGTCGACAAGGTCAGTTACTAAAATTAGATTGGTACCAAAAACCTACAGCTTCTGGAAGACGAGTAATTATTAATACAGCGACTAACTTTATCAATAGAATTTGAGATATTAGCGACATAGAGTTTCACAAACATAATTTAGTAAAAATTAGAACTATTTAAAGGAAAAATGACTTCCCACACAAAACTATCACAGACCTACTTAACAAATGGAAATCAAAATCCAATTCCTCAGCTGTCATTGCAGAACCTGTGACAAAAATATATAAACCAACAACATATATACCGGGTTTTCAGAAAGGCTTAGCCATTCCAACATATATAACAAAGACAAATATCAACTTGCACTAAAGACACACAGTACAGTAAACAGTTTATTTAGCAGGACAAAATCTCGAATAAATAACGAAGATAAATCAGACGTTGTATACCAAATAAAGTGCATGGGTGACAAGTCCGACATATGCCAAAAGGTATATGTCGGCACTACTAAAACTAAACTTAAGACATGTGTTTCGTCCCACAAATCTGACCTAAAAGCCGTAAATAGGCCCATAGAACAAAAGACCAAACTTGCGGCCCACTGTACATTGACTGGACATAAGCTTGACTTTACCGACGTAAAAATTGTAGCGCAAAAGAGAAATTATAAAAAAAAGATACACTCTCGAAATGCTTAACATTATTGACGTACCTAATTAGAGGAGAATTAATTACAAAAAGGACACAGATGGGATCTCACACATATATAGAGATGTGGTGCATAAGCACAGACGCAAGCTGAAGCGTAACACAAAAATCAGTTGACAGCGATAATCAGACGGACAACATTGTTTGTTAATGTAATTATTTTTCAAATATTGTGTTAATGTTTTGATTATTAAATGTAATCATGTTTTGTATTTTGTCAGTGACGACCCCTGAAGATGATTGACGAAGTCAATCGAAATATTGGGATAAATAAAAAATATACAACACATAGAAAAACGAGTTTAACTAAATGACCTCAAGCCGAAAAATAATTTTATAAAAAAAAAATATTAAATTTTTTCTTTATTTTAAATCATATAAATCCGAAACGGAAACAAATTTTCGTCTAATAACTTTCACGAAAAGCCACATAACATATGAACAAAATGAGATATAGGTCTAAGAATTCGATGATCGCGTCCCGCGATGTGAAGGATCACATTTTGAATCAAATGAATATCTTTGGAAAAAACGACGACTTTTTTTGACTCTCAGAATTAAAAAAAAATAGTAAGAAACATTCATTTATTCGATTCATTTATATGATTCATTTATATGATTTCTCATAAATATAAATTTATGCTGAATTGCTTTTCGTGTTCCTTTATGATAGCTACTCCGTTGACGGTCAATGTAAGGGGCGAAAAAGTAAACTACACTTTTTTATTGATGTATGTTTTTCCGTTGGCAACCTGTAACGCATGTTTTTTTTTACAGAAACTCCCACATTTAGGTGTGGTCATTATTTGGAAAGTTTTCCAAAATTTGAAATGCAAACGTGCTGAATCAGGTTCATAGCCACCGTAAAAAAAGATGCGCCCATTCATAAGCACCTGCCAGTAAAATACTGAAAAATACGTAGTATGAATAGGTGTTTATTGTTCGATTTGTGTCATGATCGATCATTCATTCATCAGTGAACTGTGTGAGTGTTACATGTCTCCTAAAGTTAAATTGAATTGCGAACGAGGAACATTTCGTTAAGATATTCCTATATTCCGCGGTCTTACTTGCATTGAGCGAGAAGCGAATAGTGGCACATTTAGCAATTTTAAAGCAAAAGACTTAGGAAACAATCCAATTCAATTTATTATTCCATGATCTTAAACTAATAAATCTTTCGACTAACACTAATTCTTAATTTCTAGCGTATATGTAAATACTTATCTTAATAATACAAATTTTGAAGTTGCAGTGGACTGCAACTTATCCTTAGTACATACTTAAACTATATATCAAAATCCCCTAAAAAGGAATTACAAAAAGGGAAAGACTTAGGAAACAAACTTTCTGTATAACATTTAAAAAAGTGAGAAGCGCATAGAAGGTGCTTCACTGATTACACAGTGGAACATTTTTGGGGTTATTGTCTGGGGGGTGAGAAATTCCAAGTCAGGGTGATGGTACTAGGTCAGTATATTAAAACCCTCAAAGGGTTTTGCGTATGTGCCAGTTTTTTTATGACCTTTTACATTTTTTCCTTATCTTGATGTTTTTTCGCTTAGTTGTAAAATGTTGGCAAAAACGTAGTTTGACATAACTCGAGAACGACTAGTTCGATTTTGCTGAAATAAATTGAGAAAAATTAATAATTACATTTTCTTTAATCCATTAATATACTGTTTCTCTACCAAATCAACATTTTTGCAATTAGAAATAAATTTATGAAGAAAATTTTGCCAAAAAAAAATTTTTTTTTTTAAAACATATAAATCCCAAACGGAAAAACGAGTAGAGTCTTATAACTTTCACATAAAGTCACATAACCTATAAACAAAATGCGACATAGATCATAGAAATCGATTAACGCGTTCTGCTTTTATTTACAATTAAGTGAAGGTATCCCATTTTGACAAGAATATTGATATATGTTTTTATTCAAAAAAGTGTCATTTATCGCCTTTTTTATAAATTTTCCCCAATAACTCCAGACTTCTGGCCATAAACTACTAAAAAAATAAAGTAAAAATTTTTATAATTTTTTATTTTTATTTTATTTATTTATTTTTATTTATTTTAATAAATATTGCCTAGACTTTTTCGATGGTGGTTGTTCGGGACTAGTGGCATCGCTGTCATCAGTTTCTGAACCACACATAATGTCAATGTGTGACTCCACTGCTGGCCCTTCTGCACCTCCTGAAAATTCTTTATCATCAGGATCATCCTTGTCTTGGCACACAAGCTTACTCCACCAGCAAATTTCCGCAAGTATTGCACTCGGCCAATTGTTTGCTGAAGTAGTCCAGATGATGATGTAAATAATGGATTTTCAAGGACATGTGGACACCAATTTCCGAGAACGATCTTAACATCCTTGCGACAGAAACATCGTAGTTGGTAGAACGATGCTTTCCCAACAATCCTTCTATTACTTCTTTGATTGCCTGCCATGCGTCCAATTAAGCGTCAATCAAAATATTGTTGAATGCGTCACTTTTAATCAGCTTTCGTATATCTGGACCATTTAGTACGCCTGATTGGAAAAAATGAAGTTGTTAAGATGGAAAATCATGGGAAATGAATGTGATATTATAATTTACCTTCTTTACTTTCGCTGAGTCTCGGGTAAATTAGTTTCAAACACAAGGAAACTTCATCTCTTTTGGCGACAGTTTTGATGAAATTCTTAACAATTCCAAGTTTAATATGCAGTGGAGGCAGCAATATCTTCTCCTTCGGCTGTGCTCTCTGAGTTTCCATCCGTGGCATGCATATTGGTCACCGGAAAATCGTGTGTCCCAATCGCACAAAAAGCACATATATTTTATATAGCCGCTTTGAAGGCCGCAAAGCATTGCTACAACTTTTAAATCGCAGCATATGCGCCACATATGCTTGGCGTAGTTAACCATTTTTAAAATATTTTCCAGTGCATCATATGTTTCTTTCGTTTCTGTACTATAGGCGATTGGAACTGAAGGTTTTTTTATTGGTTTTATGCAGTAAAACCGCCTTCAAGCTGAGTTTTGAACTGTCAATAAATAGACTCCAGTCATCTGCTTCATATTTAATTTCCATTGCGTCCATCAATTTCCTACATCCGGGCAATATGCAGAAGTTTTTCCATCATTCACAAGGAATAAAGTTTGGAGTGTTGCTTGACGACTTCGATAAGCTGTGACTTTCACACCGGGTGCCAAAAGATTGTTTGATTTCATAAAAGAAGCCAGTTCTTCTGATTTATGCTGTGTTAGTTCCAATTTGGCAACAATTGAATCAAGGCTATTTTGATTTACTAAAATAGGCTCATTGGACACAGATGGTTCGGGATTATATGAGGTATCATCACTTAAACCGTATGCTGCTGCAAAACTCGGAGCGGTCATAGAAGATACAATATCTGGGCTAGAAGCTTTTGGCACAGGAATGTGGTCCGAATGAGGCAATGGTGTTGCGGCACTTGCAACACCAACGTAATTATACGATTTTCTTATCCTTTTTGCGGCTCCTTTATTCGCACATGCATAGCAATTCAATGGATTGTGACCTTCGCCAGGATTAGTCCAAGTCATTGGGATACCGAATGGCATAGTTTCACGACTTCTATTTTTCCAATCCATTAGACGGTTGTAGCAGCTTTTACACACCACATTTGGTACCAAATTTTTGTTCAGTATAACATTTTGCTTGAAGTACATCTCGTATATTTGAACAAAAGCAGTACTGAAATTTCCCCTTTTTGAAATTCATACCTTTACTTAATTTTGAATAAAAGCAGAACGCGTTAATCGATTTCTATGATCTATGTCGCATTTTGTTTATAGGTTATGTGACTTTACGTGAAAGTTATAAGACTCTACACGTTTTTCCGTTTGGGATTTATATGTTTTAAAAAAAAAAAAAATTTCTTCATAAATTTATTTCTAATTGCAAAAATGTTAATTTGGTAGAGAAACAGTATATTAATGGATTAAAGAAAATGTTATTATTAATTTTTCTCAATTTATTTCAGCAAAATCGAACTAGTCGTTCTCGAGTTATGTCAAACTACGTTTTTGCCAACATTTAACAACTAAGCGAAAAAACATCAAGATAAGGAAAAAATGTAAAAGGTCATAAAAAACTGGCACATACGAACTCAAAACCCTTTGAGGGTTTTAATATACTGACCTAGTACCATCACCCTGACTTGGAATTTCTCACCCCCCAGATTGGCTGTTCTACTGTGTTATCAATTAATGGAAAAAAAAGGAAAAGAAAGAAAAAAAGGACTAATAGCGTTTGTTTTGAAAAAGACAATATACAATGTCTGAACATGAGGGTACCGGTGACGGCTTTCAGGCCGTGACTGGTACTAAGCAAAAAAAAAGGAACCTAGAATATAAAAATATCAAACTGCAATCAACAATAGACCAGCATAAGATCCAACTTGCTTCAGCCATCAACCAGATAAAAGAACTCAAAATTAAAGTTATGGCAATTGCGCCTACAGAACAAAGGTGGCAGTGACGATAATACCAAAACAGTGGCAGCTGAGAACAGCAGCGGCAGTAAAGCGTATTGAGCTGCTGGGACAGCCAAAGATCTCAGTATAGCGATAAACGACGAAGAGATGTTTTTCAAGAGGAGAGGAATGTGCTGCACCAGAAACAGCAAGAAACTAATTAACAGCAAACTCAGAACGCTTCGCACCAGAACCAGCAGCAAGCGGCCCGTAACTTAAATGGTGGACACCGACAAAATGGGATAAGAAATGGTAAATGGTCTTAGTAAAGTCTACAACGCCAACATTAAAGATTTGACATCAAAATTGAAGGGATTGCTAGGGCATAGTCTATTCCTAATAGACATAGTAAACAAACATTTAGTTGTCCGGTTCATATGATGCAGAGGACCTAAAGCAATATCTTAGTAATCTAGATATTGATCTTGAAATTTTAAAAATTCTGACGATAAAGGGTGACCAATGGCTGGTTGACCTATCTAGTAAGTCTGACTTGAAAAGCTTTTTCTCAATTAGGTCGCAGTGTTAAATGTAGCCTAACGCATGAGCCGGGGAAGTGTAGTATCCCCCAAAAGGAGCTTAATACGGAAGAAATTATAACGTCTGATCCCTTACGGGACAAATGGATAAGCGAATAGGGTTGAAAGTTAAGTGTGCAAACTGCAAGCAGGAAGGGCATGTGGCCAGTGCGCGCTCCTGCCCAAAAAGGTCATTCTTCTGCGAGAACGTATAAAGGGAGAACGTGTTTCTGTAGAGACTTGCTGTATAGAGAGTACATTTGTCCGGTTGATTTTGGGCGCCTTATATCTGAGGCCTTTCGATAATATTGATGCGGTCGTACTCGAGTGTTTCTGATGCAATCGGTTTTGACAATGCTGTCTTTAATTAGACCTTAATTAGAAGCAACCTTACTGGGGTGGAAATATAGTAAATCCAAATGGTAGAAGGTTATTTGACTGGATAGTTCCGAGTCCTAATTTGGGCATTAGACATACCAGGAATCCAACAATGATTACTTCTACCAATGGATCTTACATTGACGTGTTCATTACTACCGTTGGACTCGAACTAGCTGGGGAGAGTGCTTCGAGTGAGGGTCTTCTTACCCATGATTTTGATTATGATCACTGGGCGATAGAGTTAAACATTGGTACCGTAAATTTGGAAAGAAATAAGGTATTTAACTATAGCACATTTAGAGTAAGGCAATTCAACGAGAAGCTAGTGCAGGGTCCTGAAGGTTGCGGTTTCTGCGCCGATCGTAATATGTCCACTAGTGAGATAGATAGTGTTGTTGAGAGCTTGACCATAGCTTATAAAGAGGCAATGTCTGAAAGCATGAAACAGATGACTCCAACACGAGGGTGGATGGTTAATCTACCAGATGAGATTCTTGGCTTCATCGCGCAGAAACGGACACTTCAAAGGAGATTGCACAGAACGCTGGAGGTTGATAGAAGAGATACTCTTAGGGCTTGCTTCAGAAATTCTGACAAGATTATACAGCAGTCGATTCAAACGTTTGAACATAACCTCAGGATTAGCCGCCTTGAGCGGCCACCAGGAAAAAAATGCGTGATCTAACCGGGCCAACGGGGTTGAAGGTAGTGTATGATCGGGAGAAGGCTGACTTATTGGCTTCCCATTTTGCAAATGTTCAGGCAGACACTGACAGCGGTTCAGTGCATTTTATAAATATAATTTCTGGTGCTGTAGCAGTCCTTGACAGCCACGAGCCGCTAGTTCAGCTTGGACCGTCCGTGTCAGCAGATGGATCCGGTACATACCCCATTAGCAACACATTTATTACACCAGAACAGATAGGAGCCGCCTTAGGCGGCTTAAACTGCAAAAAGAGCTGCGGTGATGATGGCATCACAAATGCTGTCCTAAAGAAAACATGCCAGAGGGCATGGAGCATGTTAGCTACTTTGTTCAACCAGTGCCTGAACACCGGATATTTCCTGCGAAAGTGAAAATACTCCAAGGTCGTTCCCATTCTTAAGCCTGGAAAGGACCCTACTGACTATAGGGGATAAAGGCCTATTTCACTATTGTCTAACATAGGAAGCTTTTCGAGAGATTAATTTTCGCAAGAATCAAGGACCATTTTGAAAGGAACCATATCCTAAGGGATTTTCAGTTTGGATTTAGGGAGGGATTGTCTACCAATCACGCACTTATTTAATTTTCGACCACGGTGGCGAGAGGCCTTAACAAGAGAAGTGCTACCATTGCAGTAAGCCTAGATTTTGAGAGGGCATTTGACACAGTATGGCAGGATGCCATTGTGTTCAAAATGCATCATAACCAGAGATTTGACAAACCTCTTATGCGGGTGGAGCTTAACTTTTTTAGAAACAGGTTTTTATCTGTTGTGGTCGAACAGCAAAGATCTTCTCCCCACAACATTTCAGCAGGAGTCCCTCAGAGATCCATTCTTGGTCCAGTGCTGTATAATCTCTTCCTGGCTGACCTCCCTGAACCCGCGAATTGTGTGCAAAGGATTGTATATGCAGACGACATCTTATGATTGTATATGCAGACGACATCTTACGTCCACACACGGTAGGGCGGAAATTGCAGATAGGAATCTGAACCAGTTCTTAGGAACTCTGGCAGATTACTTTTCAAAATGGAGATTGCGTCTGAATGTACCTAAATGTAGCGCCACTATTTTCAAGGGCATGAGGGGTAGGCTATATAAGAATGTGAGGGCATATATACCCACAGTTAGGATAGGTAGTAAAATGGTAGGCAACAAGAACAGCCTTAAATATCTTGGAGTAGTGTTTCAGGAAAACATTTACTAGACATATTGACTATGTTATTGGGAGATGCAAAGCCGCCTTCAGTATGTATGGCAGTGTACTGAAGAACAGAAGAGGCCTATTTGAGAGGGTCCGAATAGCAATTTTAAGTGTATCATAATACCTAGAATATCTTACGCTTTCGCCACCTAAAGTAGCATCTCGTTCTGTATCATAGGCGGTACAGAACTTTTCATCTAGATGATCTAGTGTACAACACCGCCCAACAATAATAATAATAATAATTGTATATTTGTATATATAAGTATATAAGTATGAATACCAACTTTATTATTTTCGTTATGTGTTGTTTACTTTAATTATTATTTCACCTTTTATTTGTATTTTTTGTATATATTGTAAATAGTAGATGTAAGTTAGTTTTTCACGTTAGTTTAATTTTCTTTCAAATCCCCGTTTTTCAGCCCTTTTTTGCGGGAAACATATAATCATAGTGAACTAATTTCATAAATAAAATCAAATGTAAAATGGGCTGGCCTCAGGGCATTTAAACTTAAGTTAAAACAATACAAATTCTAGATAGATACTATGGTATACTAGAAGAACGTACTAGATATAATAAGATGAATAAAACCAGTAAAAGTTAATGAGGAAAATAAAATAACTAACTAATTAGCTGGATTTGTGCCATTCAACAAGTGCAGCCGAACCCAAAGAGTACAAGTAGTTTAGTTTTTCAAAAGTGAATAGTGAATTTTAATTAAGGCCTATAATAACGGCAAGGCCTTTTCCTTTTAAGTTGTTGAGCAGCATACAACATGTCACTCAAGTATAGCTCTTCTAACACGGAGACGAACAAGGAAACCTGGACACAGAAGCTAGTCCAGTTTCAAGCGCAATCAAGAAGAGGCAACGTGGCACTTGTTTAAGCACCATTGAGTGAACGAAGTCGCATGTCCCTGAAGAACCACGTCATTGGACGCTTCAAACTTCTTGAGTCCCTTGCCAAAGGACGGAGAGAGAGGATCGGTCTAATTGCTATAGAGCTTAAAGCCCTATGGAGCAAAACATTGAACTTCCCGTATATATCTGATCAAGACATCTGTGAAAAACTAACAAAACTTCTGGAAGACTACGAGCGCTGCAGAAAAAAACAAAACATTGATTAATTGAAGGAACTGTTTGACATGACCAAGGTTAAAAGGCGAATGTATGCGCAAAGAGGATGAGAACCTCACCTGGTGGTGCCACTACCATCCACCCATCCAAGCGAAAGAGGGCAACGGAAGCGACTGTGTCCACACCAGCTCAGCGCTACCTGATTGTTCCGAAAGTAGCACGGACTTATTCGACAACAGTACAGATAGTCCTTGGGAGGATGACAATGCAGCATCAACGAGCAAAAGGAAACATAACCCGACAGGCATTGCAAGACGCCATGTAGCAAGATCAAAGCTATCGTCCCACGGAGCTGCAACGGTGTGCCACAAGCTTTCCGCTGAAATTCCAAACCCATGTCAGTCAGGAATTCACAAGGCTATCTACAGGAAAGCTGCTCGGATGAAGAAGTATTGGCAAGCACGCTTTATCTGGAGAAGTGGAGCATGCACTTTGAATGCAAACATTCAAAGTCAGGTCGTGTCAGGTCGTGGTCCTCAAGAATGAATCTAAAGAAATTAAGTTGACTGCGCTCAAATTGAAAGATGGGAAAGCAAATATGGGAAATCGAAGAAGGACTCCAGAATGTGTTAGATGAGTTCAACCTGTGGGGATCCATTGTTATGATTGTTGCCGATACAACAAGCGTGAATACCGGCAAAAAGACAGGCGTTGTATTTCGACTGCAGAAAATGTTTGTAGAGTTAGCCCAAACCCAAGTACATCAGTTGCCAGCACCATGTGGTGGATCGCGTTGTCGTGGACGATGAGCTCCATGGGTCGACTACTTATAAATCACCAAACATCGAGTATTTCTATGTGCAGGATTTGATGAGCAATTATGAACAAGAAAAGAGGCTTCAGCAATGGTAAAACTGAGATTAAGGAAACAGGCTGCTGGAGAGACGACATGAAGTTTCTATTCCACCTCACTCGTGTCTTCCGTCACTTCACTGAGAGGAGTGGGAACCCTTTTGTAAATTTTAAGCAGATCCCAAACATATGCAATGCTCTTTCTAGTACTATTCTAGCTCTTCTTGCGTTAATTCTGATGCCTGAAACCCGGAACAGGTTACCTAAAATCTCTTCATTCATTTCTTACTCATGGGGTGATCATTGGTTTAGTAGCAAATTGTTCCGCACTGAAGATTTTAAAGATCGATCTGCAGCTCTGAATAACTACCCAACAGCTCTCTAATGCTTGAAAAAAGATGAATCTCCAATAGACCTTACCTGAAGCAACCAGTAATGTGAGATTTCGAACAAAGTTACGTAGGACTTATACAACTCCTGCCGCAACAAAGACAACCTTCCACTGAGATTCATCCTCTCCAATGACAAAGTGAACATTTTACTTCCTTGTGTGTTTGATGATCCTATGTAATGTTACATATATGTGGCTCTAAAGCTTGTGTTCAATTATATATCTGCTTACAGTAACATTAAAAAATTGCCCAAAATGCTAGGAAATAAAAATTTTAAAATGAGGGTTTTCTATCGAATCACCTTTTATGTAAAATTTTATCTAATCTTAAAAAAACCCATCAAAATATGATACAGGGAAACGAGGTTGTATATATGTGATGTTTCTTCATTGACACGACAATTTATAAACAGATTTCAGTTATCCTACGCCGAGCCTTTTAATACAACATATGCTAGTGTTTTAAGGGAGCATACACCTAATGCCCCTGCGCAACTTTTTGGTAAAGCTGAATCACTGATTTTATAGTTACTACAGAGGATGAACGTGTATATGTCTACTTTGAATCAATGATGCATGACTTCATGTAGAACCAAAATCAGTTAATTCAAGTTAATAGCATAAAATATGCCCCCTTAAGATATGCACATCGAACGAAAGGGTTGAAAGAACATATATGGATAGAACTTACAGATTACCTATATTGTCAAAATAAAGATATAATGCTATTATCGGAAATGCAGATAGATACCTTACCCTGACGATAAGGCGCATGGATCTCACAAAACTCACAAAACTATCTTCAGTCGACAACAATTCGTATCTTGAATCGAGGTCAAGGGAAAACAAGCTGTGCATGTTCCTTATGTGGCAAAACAAATTAATTGGGCCTTATATCGCCCGATCAACCATCAAACTGGCATTCAGACCTGAACAAAAAAACCGACTTAATAGAATTTGGAATTAGAATTTGTGGACGCGACTAAGAGCTTGCAACCTCTTGTTCTTAAAAATGATGACAGTGACAGCATGCAAGCTTTATCGCGGGACTTACTCCAACAGCTTTAACCAAATTTTCATAATGGAAGAGTCTAAGTAACACAAGTACTTATACATTTGTACTCAATTTCCTTTACGCAACGCAAATGGGCTTTAACAAGAGGAGAAAGCCAGTATTTAAGTAAACCATCTGGACCACGTACTCGCCCAAATCCCCGAAGTGGATTCCTTCCTCCAGATAACAGAACAGTCCCGTTGAAATGCCATTGCTCACAACTGATAATGAAGTCCTGCTTATTAATAGGGAAACCGTAAACCCGGATAAAGCCTCCGGATATGATCTTGTAATGCCTGAAATGAGTATTTAACTCAATTTTGAGACAAAGCTACTTTCCCAATGTGTGCAAAATGTCGTTGACTCAAATGATCTTAAAGCACGGAAAGGACAAATCAATCCCTTCTCCTAAAAGACCGATCAGTTTAAATCCCTGCTCTTCCAAAATCTTTAAAAAAATTCCTTACAAAAAATAAACCGTTCTTCTGTCAAACAGAACGAAATCCGGACAGTTTGGAATCCGGGAACGTCACAGTGCCACTGAACAAGAAAACCATCTGAACCAAGCAACAGAAAAACCTTTTGAACGGCTCGAATATTGCTGTGTTTCTGGATATTGCTCAAGCATTTGACAAAATCTGACACTTTAGTTTGATCTGCAAAATTTGTAAATACTTACCGGCGAATACGCGTCGTCTCAAATGAAGGCAATACATCACCAACAACCAAGTAATATTAGCTCGTGTCCAACAGGAGCTAGTGTTGTGGGTCCTACCCTGTATCTTCTGTTTAATGCTGATATACCGGCAACCCCAAACGTACTAACGTCCACTTTTGTTCCGATACTGCTATAATGAGCTCACACAAAAAGCACGATATTTATGAATCTATATGTAGAATCTTGGAATCTTAGAATCTCTGGCGGAGGGATAAAGGTCAACTAGAATTAATGCACACAGGTAACATCAAAAACATTGCATTTAATCACCGGCGCCCAAAGGTACATGCGGAATGAAACCATACATCGAGATGATGTTCAAGATATCAAGATTATGTACAAACGGAAGCTCGGACGATGCTTCCGTATTTAGACAGTTACTTTGTTCTAGACTTTTCTAGACTTTACTTTGTTTAGACAGTTACTTTGTTCTAAGCATGTCAAGACTTTGAAGAAATTAACGCCAGGAATTCTGATATATACCCGGAATATCTCGTCACAGAAAATCGCGAACACACACGTTCAAAAGACTGGAGTTGATATAATAATACAAAATAAAGCATTAAAAAAAGCACATTGTACAGCTTACGAACTACTCAATCAAATAGTAAAGGGATCGATCTCAACGCATGTACAGTGGTCGGATCTATCAAACAAACATTACAAACTACTCATACCTTAGTCGTATTCTTTTGAGGTTACACAAGAACTGAACATTTTTATTCACGCTTTTAGTGCTTCTATATACTTAAATACTACTATCTTACACAACCTTAAAAACTTCTATTTCTAAGGAGTTGTAAATGGTTATTCGGTTACAACACCTTCCCTGGATAAACGTTTAAAACTAATATTTTTAAAAACAATTATAAGTCAAAAAAAAGAAAATTATATTAAACCAAATTGATTGGTGAAACTCTTGCATTTTTCGGCGGAAACGCCCTTGGTAAAAATGTCGGCAATCATCTTTCAAGTTTCTAAATAGTAAAGTTTGATTTGTACACCTACTTGTTTTATCCTCGATGAATAGGAACTGTTATGTGATATCTGTATCGCACTTTTGTTGTCACAATGTAATACCAACGATGTGGGATTATTTGTCAATTCACGTTGTAGCCAGACAGCTTCTAGCATTGTGGCTACAATTGCCATAAATTCTGCCTCCGTCGATGACAGAGCTACCGTACGTTGCCTTCTTGCAGACCATGAAACAGCAGGCATTGTAAAAATGTAGCATGTCTTTGATATCCTGTCATCAACATTGCCTGCCCAATCAGCATCGCAGTAACCTACTAAGTCCCCAACATCGCCGTTGTATATCCTTTGTTTATAGTACCTTGCATGCCACGTTTGACGGCAGTCCAATGAGCCTTCCCTGGATTTGCATTTAATCTGCTTAACAAATTAACTGCGTAACAAATATCCGGCCTCGTGTTCTGAGCAGCGAAAAACAATAAACCAATAGCTTCCAGATATGGTATGTTCTTCATCTCCTCCTTCTGTTCTTCTTGTTAATGGGCACATTACTAATGATAATTTCTGGTTCATATCAACAGGGGAAGATACTGGATTGCAATCATCCATAGCAAATCTTTTCAGAACATCCCTGATGTATTGTGATTGGTCAATTTCTATCTTACTGCCAGATTGTTGTATTCTCATGCCAAGCACCGAAAAAGTCGTAATCATGTCTTTCATACGAAAATTCTCAGACAGCTCTCTCTTTAATTGGTTCGTTATTTCGATGTCATTGGAGAAAATTAACACGTCGTAAACATATATGGCAACAAACAACATTTTACATTTATAGCAATGGTGATATATGCATTGATCAATTTCGCTTGTTTTCAGACCAAATTTGAGACGAACTTTGTTCAGAGTATCGTTCCAAACTCTGCTAGATTGTTTTAGACCGTAAATAGCATTCTTCAAGAAACAAACTCGGTTACTTTCATCTTCATAGCCCTCCGGTTGCTCCATAAATATTTCTTCTTTGAGCTCACCATTTAAAAACGCAGTCCAGCATCGAGTTGATGAATAAGCAGCCTGTATTTTGCGGACAAGGCTATCAAGAAACAAACAGAAGAATATCTGACAACCGGAGCATACGTTTCTTTATAATAAATTTTTAGGTTTCTGACTACAGCCCTTAACGACAGGTCTGACCTTGTGCCGAACTTTTGTTCCAAGTGCATCATATTTTGTTTTGAAGATCCACTTGCATTTAATTGCTTTCCTTTCAGGCGGCAGATAAGTCAATTCCATGTATCATTTTCTGCTAACGAATTCATTTCCTCGACCATAGCAGTACGCTAATTATTACATTCAGGAGAATTGACAGCTTCTTTTGCAGTGAAGGGATCATCAGACACATAGCTTCTGGCATACATTATGCTGATTTCAGCTAGATTTTTAGCTGCTAAACGTTCCGATCGTCGAGTTTCTGCAGAATTTTCTATTTGTAGGTCGGAATGTTCCTGTTCGGCATCATTAAATTGCATGCTGTCATCTGAATTTTCGTCGAATTCCACCTTAAGACTGTCGATCGATTTTTCATTCGGGTTTTGTGTGTGTGGCTCAATTTCCGATTCACGTCTTCAATGATTTCCGCTACGGTATTTCCAGAAACATTAGTACAATTTTTTTCAGTGTTACATAACTTATCCTCCATGAATACAACATCACGACTGATGGCCATTTTTCTCGTGACTGGATTGTACAGACGATATGCCTTGCATTTCTGGCTACATCCCACAAAATAAATGGAGTTTTGGCTTCGAGTTTTGATCGCTTTGATTTCGGAATGCGAACAAATGCCTTACAGCCGAAGACTCGAAGATGTTTTAGGCTAGGATATTCTGCCTGTCCATGGCTACACATATTCCTTCTGCATGGAATTCTGTTTAAAAGATAGGCTGCAGTGACGAAAGCTTCAGCCCAAAATTTTCCATCCAGTCCCGAGTCCAATAGCATACATCGAACTCGATCCATAATTATGCGATTAATCCTTTCGGCAACTCCATTTTGTTCCGGAGTATACGGTGCAGTTTTCCGATGAAGTATTCCGCAATCAGCTAAAAAAATTTGCGTTGAGCGTTGACATACTCGGTTCCATTATCTGAAGGAAATATTGTCATCTTCCTGGAGCATTGATTTTCCATCAAAGTTTTAAATTCCTGAACTCTTAGAAAACATCTGTTTTGTTCTTAATGGGTACTAGGAAAACTTTTCTGGTATAATCGTCCACAAAAGTTACTATGTAACGAGCACCGGAAAAAGATTTGGATTGTATTGGACCCATCACGTCAGAATGAACTAGTTCAAGTAACTCTGTAGCACGATGAGCATCCTCCTTAAATGAGTTTCTTGTTTGTTTCCCTTGAACACAAATTTCACATTTTTCCAAATTCATTTTGAAATTCAACTCAGTGGACGCTTGTTCAAATTATCGTCACATATGTGCGCGAATCGACGATGCCACACAACAGCACTGTTACTAAGCAGAAATGCCTTTTGCTTTGTTACCTCAGCAATGCAATTCAATTTGTACAGATTATTCCGGATGCTTGCTGTTGCTATCACCACATTGTCGTTTCCAAAAATTTTACAGGTATTCTGCTCAAACACCACTCTGTTACCGTTTGCTGTAAGCTGCTTTACCGACAACTCAACATTCTGCATCGTTGCGTTCGTTACTTTGTGTTTGTTGGTCAAAATCACTCTCACATCACCAATGCACTCAACTCTCATTTTGTTGTTGTAAGCTACAGTTATTTCTCTGCTGTGCGTCGATCTGATGTTGTTTATGCTCAATTTTGAATTTGTCATTTGAGCCGTCGCGCCAGAGTCGATGTACCAATCGTCTGCATTGATATCACCCGATGAAAATAAGGACGCCAACAAAATGTTGTCATCTGTCTCTTTCTGTTGCCGCTTCTTTGAGATGTTGTCAAGTTTTTCTTATTGGGGCAATTCTTAATAAAATCCCTTCTCTTTTAGATCCATGACACTTAAACTTTTTTACCTTGGAATATTTTTTTCTAGTCGTCAATGCGTTTTCCTCCGTCTTACCGACATCAAATTTTAAATCCTGGAGCAATAAATTCTTCACCACATCCACGCTCAGCTTTGTTTTGGAATTCTCAACCGCTAGTGACCGAAATTCCTCCGGCAGTCCAGCCAGCATTAATGACGCAACTAGCTCGTCATCTATGTTGAGTTCGGTCTGTTGAACTTTGATGGTTGACATTATCATCTTATTTACATACTCCTCAATGGAGTCAAAATCGGACATCTTCAATTGGACCAGATTTTTCAACAGCTTCACTTTTCTCGTTAACCCGGTGTCTTCGTAGGAACTGATCAGGGCATCCCATGCTGATTTTGCTGTCGTTGCTTTTGAAATGTGTGCAAAATTGATGGGTTCGATCACTAATGTTAGTTCTGCCAATGCCCTCTCATTGGCTTCATCATTCTGTTCCGTGGGAGTAGCCGGCAAACCGCATTCAACCATTTTCCAACATTTTTTAATACAAGGTACGATTTTGCTTGTCGTTTCCATGTATCAAAATTCTCGCGACCACGCAGCTTCGCAAATGAGAATGATAAATTTGTTGACATTTTCAAAACGTTTCACTTTTCTTATATTTTCACAAAAAAATGTTTTAATTAAATTAATTTATTTCTGCGTTACTCTGGGCCCATAACCTGTTGTTTGGTCAGAGTAAAAACAAGTTGTTGGTTTTTCGGTTACACAAAAACAGAACATTTTTATTCGCGCTTAGTAGGGGCATAAATATAGTTACAACATTGAACACACCCATTTTTGTAAAGCACGCTGATAACTTGCACAGAAAAATTTTGTTCACCGATTACAAAATTTTTACCGTTCCGGAAAAATTTTACAAGCAAAATGATAGAGTGTATGCGCGGTCATCTAAGGAAGCATCTGAAATGATCCCAAGGTTAGAAAAGGGCCATCACCCGATCTCTTACGATCGGGTAACTGACCTGCATTTCTGCGAACAAGGAGTCAAAACATCGGCCAAAGTTTGCCAAGAAACCGTTTTGGAAGCTGTTGTGAAGCTTCTTATCAATTCCCTGTTCCAAAACCAGCCATGGACATTCCAGCAGGATTCTGCGCCGGCCCATTAGGCTTAAACGTCCCAGGCCTGGCTTCGAAACAATTTGCCAGGGTTCATTTCTTCTGAAGAATGGCCCTCAGGCAGTCCAGATTTGAATCCATTGGATTACAAATTGTGGACGGTTTTAGAGAACAAGGTTTGCCACAATAGATACCCCAACATTGGATCTCTTAAGACTGCTTTGGTTCGAGCTGTGGCCAATATTCAAATGGACGAGGTTTGTGCAGCTATTGACGATTTGTCAGTGCGACTTAAGGCGTGTGTAAAGGCAAAAGGCCTACATTTCGAATAAGTAGATTTTTTTTGGATACAAGATATAACAATAAATATAGTAAAACATATTTGGTCCAAAACATTCATTACTTTTTATTTTACAGCATAAAACGTGTGTAACAGAATTTATGTCCCTACTAAGTACTTAAATACTAATATCCTACACAATCTTAAAAACTACTATTTCTAAGGAGTTGTAAATGATTATTCGGTTATAACAGTCACCGTAAAATTGTAATTTGCATTTTTGGTTTTTTAATGTGTATTATCGCTGTTGTCTGTCTAGGCCATTAGTTACATTGTTAGTTAGCAGAATGGTAACATTAAATAAAATTAAAATTATCATGGCAACATTGTTTCTCTTTGTATACACCAAAGAAAATTAAACAACAAAGGAGTTCATCGGCGTATACAACGAAACATAAAAGAGCATATGTTTTAACAAACCAGGGTTTTCATATTAGATTTTCTGTTGAGGAATAAATGTGGCCACTTGTATCTGTTTCATAAGCTAGTTGAGGCCAACTCGCTTGCTAACCGAGTAACTTCTATACAAATGCTAGTTTAGTAACTTGAAAAGTACACATCTATTGAATCATTTATGGCATTTACACTAAGTTGAGCCATAAACAAATAAATGTCTGTCATAACTTGTGTCTATGGTTACTATTCGATACGAATTTAAAAGGAAAATATAAGCCATGATGGCTTCACTCAACACTCAAGTAAAACAGTGTATTTCAGTAGACATACTCAAAATTGGTAATTTTTCTTAGCGAATGAATTAATTATTGCAGTTTTGCTATCCAGTCTTAGTTATCGAGGCTTAACAAAAAACAACACTATTTATTTTTTCTTGGTGTTGATGGTGCACCCAATGATAAATATAAGGTGGAAACACATATTTTACATTCTCTTGTGAATAGTGACATTCTGTGCATAAGAAGAATACAATTAAACAATTGGAAATAGGCTTAAATTATTTTTATATGCTTTATTTGAATTATCTGAAGTATTGAAGAATCTGCTCCTTAGGAATCCATAAATAAGTATACGAATTTTAAGTATATTTCAATAGTGAATAATAGCATGGATTTTTGTTATGTGGTTCTCTGATTAATTGGCAAGCATTTGCGTTCATTTGGTAAAAATAGTACTTATATATAACTGGTATAGATCACATGTCTGAGAATTGTAAGCCTGGTTTGCCTTAAACCTCGTGATGTAGGGCCAGAAGACCTCCACAGTCTTTTTCAGAGTATTCGCGATATTATGTAGAGTGAATAACTCTAGTCATGTCTGTATAACGGATACGTCTAGATTAGTAGAGTGGACGACTTCAAATTGGTTGAGTCGATTTTGTTCTTAGGCGCGGTATTGTACGTACTGTTATAGGCCGTTAAGTGTTCACACAATTGAGAATTTTAAGTCAGGATTGTATTAAACCTCGTGAAATGTTTAGGTAATGCAAGTTTTTTGTGTTGACTGTTTAAGATGTACAATAAAGAGTTCTACACAGCCTTTTTGAAGTGTTCATTTGTATTAACTGTTTTAAGGATCACGTACAGGAGCAATTAAGCAACGTGACGTAGAATAAAGAATTATACACAGTCTTCCGGGCGCGTTTTTTTTCGCGATTACTGTAACGGCAGAGGCACACGTGCAGATTCGAAAACATGGCGTTCGTTTCTCCAACGTCTTAAAAAGCTTGGACTGCACAATAATTGTCTAGCAAGAATGTTATCGTGACGTTCGAGCTTCTCTTTGTGCTTTATACTGATGTTCTGAATTGCCTCTTTAACGAGAAGGATTTTAAAGTCTCGGTGCATATTTTCTTTCCTGACATACCAAAGGGTACCGGTAATTAGCCGCATTGTCTTCGATTGGACTCTTTGCAGTTTGACCAGATTACTCGAGCTTACTTTGCCCCATAGCCGAGCACCGTACTCGTATAACCAGATAGGTTTGATTGCACTGTTGTATAGCAGGACCTTATGGGCTTAGTTTGGAGTTCGTGTTAAGGAGCCAGTGAAATTGATGGACCCTAAGTTTCAGTTGAGTCCTCTTGGCTTCGATATGACTTCTCTAGGTGAATCGGCGATCCAGTTGGATTCCGAGGTTGTAACATGATCAGATTGAGAAAAAACGATATTTTTTATTTTTAATGTCAGACAATTGCTTAAATTCAGTGGAAGGTATTGCTGTATCCTTTTCTGGCTTTAAAATCATTTGAATCAGAGAATTTTTTTTACGCTTTAGGAAAGTATCTATGTCTCAAAACTGAGTTAAATAATTTTGCCAGGAAACTCACGGCATTATAGGGAAGTTCCTAGATCATTTTAGGAGTGATTAGATCATATCCTATGCTTTACCTGGACTCACAGTTTCTTTAATGACATGCATAACATCATTTGCGTTAGTAAACCATTGAATTACGGCAGAAACTTTATCATCTGGTAGAAGAAGGTCATAATTTGTAGAATTTGGGAGAAATGGTTTCCTCTTCTAATATTGCCCACTCGCCATTTGCGTCGCGTATTGAAAATCGGAAAATTGTCATCCATAATGAAAATTTGATTGAAGCTGTCGGAGTTAAACTTGCAATGAAACTAGCATGCTGTCTACTGTCTTCATTTCTAAGTGCGCTTTGCAAACTTTTAGTAGCGTCAGTCAGTCTTAGTCGGGCCGCTGGTAACCTGTTTCGCTGCCATTCGCGACGGAACCTACTTTTTTCATTTACAAGGTGCTCTATTTCCCGGTTGGTGTAAATATGTAAACTATTTTTCGAGTTTTATTGTCTGCCTTCTAAGAGCTGTAAACTATCGATATTCGCCCTATGCGATAGTTTTGATAGTTTTTGTGAACTCTATCGATGCTATCGGTTAAGTTGCGTATGTTTGTATTATTCTACAAAAACCCTCTTTTTTAGGAAAGTCCGTATTAAAAATTAATTCAGTTATATCAAAAAGGGAAAACAAAACGCTTATTGTAATGACTTAGTTAATTCATGAGATAATTGGATGGTCCAAATACAGTCGTTGATAAAACAGATTGTTATGATTAGATAAATTCTCAATGCCTAAAAGTATTAGAGTGGTAGCAAAAGGCAAAACGTAAGCCATTTGTTTACAAACGTTGCCAATTCTGTACATACATAACGGGAATGCCTAATAGCACTCAGCAGAAAAATAATGTTTACTGTATTTCTGAATCCATTGACATTTGTAAACTGAATAGAATATCAAAAATTTTGTGTCGGAGAGCCTCTTTCGGTTAGGCGGACCTTAAATTTGAAAAAGCTTTCATTTATAAGTATTGCTCTGCCATTGGTAAGGTACATAAAAATCGTCAGTTGCTTCTTTAACATGAGTTTTTTACAAAATCGATTTTTTAAAATGTACACACATATATATTAGGGCGTACCTCAAAAAAAAAGTTCGCCGTACACCTTCGAATATGAAGTATTATTGAAAGGTAGTTTCAAAAAAATTTTTTTTATTTTTTTATGCCGAACGTAGGGGTCGCGCTTTTACATTTTTCTATATAACTTCTGCATTTAACAGATTTTAAATTGTGATACATCGATGTTTTTGTCTCGACGAGGCCGCGCGAGCGGGTACAGCACATTATTTTTACAAAACTTTTCCATTAGTCAAGTGCTGTTGGTCTTTTCCTTTGTACTTAATATAGACTATATTAATACTTTTTGTAATGACTTACTTATTGTGTTTTGATATCAGTCTTGAATCTCTAGGCATCTCTTAAAATCTATTGTTTATGTTTACGAAAACAGATTCATATCAACCTTTTTGGATTTCAATCAAGTTCTGCTGTCGGAAATTATAGAGCCAGCTTTACTGATCATTCTTTCAGATTCCGTCGAAGTTACTGGAATGCATACATATCTTGTGTTGCAGGTTTTTAGTGTTGTCATCTCGTTGGTATGGCTTGCAGAGCCGTTAACTTAACTTTAGATTTACCTATTTTGAAATAAGAATTAGTCAATACTTTATATTATACTTGCCAAAATTCGCAGTGTCCCAACATATATGCAAGTGGTGACATTTTTACCGATACTATCGATAGTCATTAACAGTCGATACTGGCACCAAAAAAACTACTTATAGCACTATCGATAGTTTTTCAGCTCTACCGCCTGTAGCGTGAATGGCCGCCTGTTCTATGACCACATTTAAGTTGTATACGCTGTTATCGATTTATTTCGCGTTAGTATTTAGATGATTCGAATCTTAATGACTGTTTATGTGCTTCCTGTATTTTAACCAGTTAGTTGTGGATGAAGTAAGCCTTAGGAGCTCGTTTACAAGTACTGCCTTCTCGAGAAGAATAAATCTAACTGGTGAGAGGTCTGACGACAAGTCAGGGCAAGTACTAGCAAATAAGTTAGATTTACTATCTCCATTTAGTATACTGAAGTCTATCAAGTCAGGCTTTTTGTTAATATCAGAAGGCCAATATGTAGGCAGACTGGGCGATATATAGTCCAATTTATTTTGACGTCGCATAAGACATTTATACAGCTGGTTTTCACTAGGGTTTGCTTAATGGGATCCCCAGTGCGTATTTTTGGCACTGTAGTTACCAGCAGCAGTAAAGTTGCTTCCGAGACCATTGGAAAAGTTCAGAAGAATATCTGCTGATATCGCGAACCGCGGGGGGGAATATACTGCCGAAATGGTAAGAAAACTACATTCACTCTGGATACGAATTGTTGTCGCCTGAAGGTAGTTTCATGAGACTCCATCAGCGACTTCATGTTTCATTCGTCTCCGTATTAGGATACGAGTGCCCCCATGAACCTTACCGTCGGGGTGGTGAGTAATATAAAATCTAAAATTAGGTCTCAAAAAACTGTTTTTGCCTATAAGATGCGTTTCCGACAGTAACATATCAATATTCTGACGATCTTGGTACTCTGTGAGTTCGTTTCTATGTTGGTTCCCACCGTTATAGTTCCATGTACATATCATAAGAGGGCCTATTTTTGCTAAGTAGAACTTGGTTTAACTGATTTTAGTTACGCATGAATTCCTGCATCATTGATTGCATATTTGACATGAACATGTTTATACTCTGTTCAAGTTAATTCAGCGTTACCTAGTCGTTCCACAGGGACATTAGGTGTAATCGGTCTTAGAACATTCGCGTACGTTTTACCGTTTGTTTGGTTGTATATTATGGGAATCGGCGCGTGGTGGTTAGAAATGAATTAACGCTTATCTTCTAGTTTCTAGTTCTTTCTTAACCCTACAACGTCTGTAGTTTGCAGTTTGTTGTTCCCTGCAGTTGCTACACTTTTTCTGTTCCTGCGAGTTAATTTTGCAGACGGATGATTGGTGTAGGTCACCACATACAACACAAACGGTTGGCAAAGTGCAGAACGATTTTGTGTGTCCGTACTCTTGACAATTTTAGCATTGAACGGGACCATTTATTTTGTGGGGTTCTTCAATCGTAATTATTCTAAATAAAAAATATTGAAGTTAGTATATAAGATGAACTTAATTTTTCTATAGTTTCCGCTAGTCGTGTTGAAGTTCGACCTTGTAGATTGGTTGGGGAACCTTTTTATTATTAAGAACGTTTACCACAGAGTGAACGCTAAAATTTTCTTTTTCTAGTGCTCTTTTTACCTCATCTGGTCCTACAAATTATTCTAATATTGAATCATCCGCGATAGTCTTTAGACGCTACGTGTACAAATTTTTATTTCTATCGTTTTAATAACTAGAAATAGCGCGAAAGCCATTTTCGGTGTATGTCTGAATTTTTGTCTCGCTGATGTTTCCTTTCTTTATTGGCACTAAGTGGAAGCTGGGCAAAGATATTTACCAGCTCATTTGAGCTACTTTCACGTAGGTATATTGCGAAGTTGCGACATTTGCCGAGGTAGAAGATTGAGGTTCTTCCTTGCTCAGCAATGTTAACCGTTTGTTACCCGTAACGGACTTTGGTGATTCTTCACCGTCCACAATTTTGCAACTTTTTTGTTTGTGTTACATTTGTCAGGACTATATTTACGCTTTATAGTAATGTAACGATCCATGTCTGTCTGTACCGCCTTTAATGGTTTGTCTTGTGTCGGTTCGTTGTTTCCCTGTGTGCTTTCTATGTTCGCTGTACTTACACCTTTTTTGCTATTTGTTGTTGTTGGTGTGGCATATAGTGCCGGGGTGACAGCCCTTGGCCACTGTGTGCACTTTTTTATCTTCGTATTTCTGTTTCACTGTTTCTTACACAATTGGCTTTGTTATTTAACTTAAATTTTATAAAGCTATAAAACAGCTCGAATTCCTTACAAGTAAATAACTATAATGACTTCAAACAATTTTAGATAATAATTTTCCCAGCAAATTAAGTTGTTTTTTGCACTTTCCCTGCTTATTTTATCTGAGTTAATATAATATCCGACAGGAATTCTTTTTAGGGATAGTTTTGCACTGACGTACAAAACTATCTAAATTAAGAATAGTAAGCAAGTGCGTTCCTACTTTTAGAAGATTTTCAAAGAAAAGTGAATAAAATTGAAATATACTTGCAAAATATTCTATTGAGCAATCAACTTATTTATTTTTCAAAATTTCTAACATCGCCTGAAGGCCCGTTTTATACAGCGGATTTTTTAATACTAAAGTAAAGCTGGGAACTTTGATGCCTAAAAGTGGCATTTGTGGGTCCGATCCATTCCGGTGTCATGTTAATTTAATAAATGTTTTTATTAATTAAATAAAATTAATTAAAAAAGTGCAGATTATGGGGCGTGACACGAAAAAAGACCAAAAATATGCCACGCCCTCCATAATGGGCGGGTTTTTCGGCAAAAAGAATGACCAAGGGCGCTCGGGTTCAGGGGCCCCTCTGGACCTTCAAAATATTTTTCTTATTAAAACTTTATTTTGTGTGACCGGCTTTCAGCTATGGACAGGCTGTCTGCTGTCGATTTAGGTAAAAATCTTAATCGATAAAACAAAAGTTTTTTCTTCAAAATTTTCTCGACCCACATCCAGTTTGCGCGCTTGAAATTCTTGTATAATTCCTTATTTTTAACGTTTTGCCATTGTTTTGAGCAATTTCCTTTAGTTGTCATTTTTAATTACTTGAGACATTCCAAAGACGACGGCATATTTTTTTCCATCACCACCCATTAACTTCTCGTCGGCATTAATTTCAATTTATATTAATGCCGTGATATCGACTTAGTTCAGCAAACAACAAAAAACACGAAGATCTGGAACAAATCAAAAAAGAGATTAGTTCCTATCATAACGTAATAACACAATTCTAGGCTACTAGACCTTCACGTATAAACTGCCCAAAAAGACAACAGTTTTGCAACAGCCTAATGTGAGATGTTGATTCCCATCCCGAGGTGCTCTTTCGTAGTACTCTGAGACGAATACTCTGAGACGAATATATTAATTAAAAAAATCCACCGTCCCTAACCTAATAAAGCGACAAACAAAAACTTAAAGTACAACTCTTTGTACATGTCGACATTAGAATCTTGTCCCTACACCGCTCTGTCTTTATTATGAATATATGTATTAAAAATGCATGAATTTTAAGGTTTATTCATTAACAATCTGTGTTTATTTTTTTTTTTTTTTGGAATTCTCGCTTTTGTTTATTGGTGAGATTCTGCAAAGCGGATTGCACAATACTGCCAAGTTTTGCGTTGTTATTTTTTTCGCGGGATTTGTGTTTTCCCGCAAATCACCACTTTTGGTCACATCATGCATGTAATTCTTCAGGACGAGTAGCCAAAGATTCCCGTAGATGAATCATAGGAGATTCATCGTGAAGATTTCATTTTGGCAAATCGCTTTGCACCGGAGATCCACATACGAATGGGCGCGATTCAATTAATCGTTCGTATGATTCGCCGATAATTCATCAGCGATGAAAAACGTTTGCAGGGTATACCTAAATTAACGACACTGTATGTACATATGTATCTCACAATATTCTGCCAGATTATTACTCGTATTATACATAAACGCCCGTGTGTCTCTTGAAAGTACGATAGAGGTCAAATGAATTGACTTAGGATCCAGAATTGACTTAGGATCCAGATGATGGCATAACCTGTTTCGAATTGTAAATGAGCGGAATTGGCCAAGAGCGGAAAAGGTTTCCTTTTATGAAATAAAAGTACTTACTAGACTTACTTAGACCGGGACCTACTGTTTAAAGCCAGCTCCAAACGGCTAATGTATTTTATAGAGAAGTTTTTATAAAGAGATATATCTTAGACATATGTCTTTTACTCATGGGGATATGTCTCTTAAAGGGGGAAACCCGCCGCTGAAAATTGTTATATATTTTTACCCGGACTTGAACCTGGGCATGACAGTCCTGCACACTCCTATCACACCATGGCAGCCTGGACTAACTCTACATCCATTTTATTAAATTTTTGATTTACAAATCATACTTGTTTGTGGATGATTATTGTTAAATTAGTAGTGCATTTAATACCTCAAAAAGTGCATAGTTTCTGGACGTTTTGGCTCATGTGGCCCGGATAGTCTAAATGGAAGATAATTTTGACTATCCGGAATTGACATATGGCTACTCATATAAAAGAAAATACTTCAGCGAATGTAAATATGGATATATTTTGAAGTTGAAAGGTCGGTTGGACGCATGTGCAGTAGGGTCCCAAAACGGACCCTTTTTTATTTTTTTATGGGTATATAAGGTACGGCCTGGACGAACATAACGGATTCTTTAATTGTTTTCACTGAGTTATAACTTATTATTTATTTTATTTGACACAACTTCAATTTGCACTTTATAAAACCGGCACAGCTCAACAATTAAAATTTACAGTTGTATCTATCCCGAATGTACCTATTATATTAACCTTAACCATTTTGTATCGCTGCATCATGTAATAAACAAGCTCGCAAATTTTTCTCTGCAAAATACATGCGAAGTAAATATATTTAAAGAAACAGAACCACATGCAGGTTAAGCTTAGTATTCACCTCGTTTTCCATAAGTTATATAGGAATTTTCTACATATGCAAAAAAAGACAATAAATGAAAATGAATTAAATAATTTATTTATAAATGACTTACGGCCCTTTTATTATACACTGCTCTACACGGTGCATTCTTAAATGCTACTCACCACTTAAGGCACAGAGAATGTTATTAGAATAATATTAGATGTTGATTTGTTGCGACGTTTGGTTATTGTTACTCCTGTAAGTGTAATATGTGAAACAATAATAACACTGTGTTACAAAAAAAATTAAGTCGAAATACCTGGTAAGTAATATCATTTTTCGGGTAGATCTTGCTAAGTACAACAAGAAATTTCGCAAACACCTCCAAAATCTCAAGGTACGGGTAAAAAATCGGGGTTTCAAATCTTTACACACTTATATACCAGTTACTTGGTTGAGTATCGACCGATTTAAAGTTTATTAGCTGATTTGAAAAGAAGGAGAAACTGTGGCCTTTCGAATGGTGCATACACTTTTAAAATAACACTGAAAGAAATCTCTCTAATTTTCCTATAAACCCATTTTTTGTCATTTTTGAATTTTGGTGTTTTTTACGCAAAGTTTTATAAAAGGAATCGAAAATTTTTTGAACTGAATAATAATGAGAGTTTTCTTACGAATGCGATTTTGTTTTTAAAAGTCCATTAGAAACTGATTGAGTTACTCAATTTTTTTTAAAATAACAATCTTAGAGAAAGTAGAATTTTTGGCCATACCACTTAAAAACGTGTGTTTCGCTGTTTTTTTTAATGAACATCTTAGTATGTCATGTAAACATATTGTTTTTAGTTCATTTGTTTTCATGGACGTTTTAATTGTCACTTTTTTCGATTTGAAATTGTATTATTAAAAATTTTGTAATTTTATAATAATCGTGTGCAATTAACAAAAAATGTGTGATAAACGAAATATTTTTTGTTACATGTGTGGCCTAGTTACGGGTATCCGCCATAAGCGTGATTTTAACAAAAATATTGCTGTGGTGAAAGTATACAACAGAGTCTTCAATCGCTCTTATAAATTCAGTAGCTGGAATGAGCCAGAATTACTAAAAAATACAAAGTGCAACCGTTTCTTTGCCTTTTTGTGCGCCTATGACTTAGCATCAGCTTCGCATATACCAGATGATTGCTACTTCTGTGAAACTAATATTTCAGTCCACACTTTAAAAACATGCAAATATGTAAAGTACGCAAATGTTGTAACTGTTATAAAACCGATATTTTGTAAGGATAAAGTTCCGACAACGAGGTTATGTGGTTTTGAAACTGAAAAAAATACAGATTTTTGCGATTTCGTTCGCGATTTAAATTTGACAACAGGCTACTTGGTTCGCGATTTAGGCAATGGAATTTGTTGGAGGAAGATTTTCGTATAACATTCTGTAGAATAAGTGAAGTTATTTGAAGAAAGTTTTAAGATTGATGAAAATGACAGAAATCTCGAGTAATTCGTTGATGTACCCAAACTTTTTTCGGCATTTATTTACAATTAGTAGGCAGACGAATTGCGACTTTTCATCGCTGGTTAATGTAATGTATTCAACAAACATATTGATTTGTGACAGATTTTTATTTTTTTTTATAAAATATCGAATGCTATATCTAGGCTTGAAAACTGTTTTACTGCATAAAAATCTGTTACCATCAGTACCAATCGCACAAAAGAAACTTATGAAGTTATGAACCAAATACTGTGATTCGTCAACTATGACTTGCATAAGTAGAAAATCGTCGCCGATTTGAAGTTGTTGACAATTTTTGTTGTTGTTTTTAATGCATGGTGGTTACACAAAACATCTGTTTTCTTTGTGAATAGGATACTCGTGCACCAAATCGCTACAATAGCAAGGTATAACCATCCCGTGATACATGTTAAATAGGTAGAAAAAACGTTTTATATAGTTCAATCAGTTTCTAAAGGATTCTTAAAAACCACAGCAAATCGCATCAAAAGTTCAAAAATGACAAAAAATAAAAAAAAGTGTTTACAGGCAAAATACACAGTTATTTCAATGTATAATCGAAGACAAACTAAAAAATCGGTTGATTTTCAACCAGTTTACTGGTATATAAGTGCTTAAAAGTCCATAAAAGGGTTTTTTACTCAGCATGATCTACCAGAAAATTTATATTATTTCCCAGGTCCTTTTTCTCTGACGCACTGTGTAATGTACGTGTTTTTTTATCAATTGTTTTATTTGCAGATTTCATGAAAATCTTATCCGACCAATATCGAAATAAAAATGTTAAATAAAATATTAAAAAAGAGTTTATAAATAACAGGTCTAAAAATGTACACGAAATATAACAAAAAATATAATAACAAATAAATTTGAATCATATTTGGCTTCAGCCGCATATTTGAACATTGACCAAAGTTCGACTTACGAGTACAAACCCCAACTTCGGTTTGTACTACCGATACATATATCATTGCAATTCAGTTAATTGTTTCATATTATTAAATTTTCCTATTTATGATTAGATATCACAGGACTTTTCTTAAAATATTATTTTTTTAATTACAAATAGTAAACGAAGGAAAATTTTTCAAAAACATTTTTGAAATTTTGTTATAATGAACAGGGATTAAACCGGCTCAAGACCTCTTGCTTCTATATTTAAATAGAAGACAAGTTTTTAACAAAATGGCAAAGTGACATTGATTTTCGTGTCTGCACACTACTTTTATCATGATTTCGGGTCCGTGACAACCCTCTTCAGAAAGCCTTGCTGCAATTGTTGAAAGTAAAACCGAACTCTATAAGGCCAGGCTCTCCACAAACGAATGAGAACTACTGTTGTAAACCTTACTTTTCAAGTTCTCTTCACTCAATTGCCCACGAAAATACAACTCACTCTTGCCAGCTCTAAAGAGACTCCACATCGAGAGCCATCAATAGATTTCTTTTACAACAACGTGTGTGTGTTGTAAAAAGAGTTTAGTTGACTATGTCAACTTGTGTGCCGTGCCGTGCATGTACGTATGTTAAGCTCGTTTGTTTTATTTCGGTCTGTTGCTTTTACACTTTGAACAGGGATTAAACCGTCTCAAGACCTCTTGCTTCTATATTTAAATAGAAGACAAGTTTTTAACAAAATGGCAAAGTGACATTGATTTTCGTGGCTGCACACTACTTTTATCATGATTTCGGGTCCGTGACAACCCTCTTCAGAAAGCCTTGCTGCAATTGTTGAAAGTAAAACCGAACTCTATAAGGCCAGGCTCTCCACAAACGAATGAGAACTACTGTTGAAAACCTTACTTTTAAAGTTTTCTTCACTCAATTGCCCACGAAAATACAACTCACTCTTGCCAGCTCTAAAGAGACTCCACATCGAGAGCCATCAATAGATTTCTTTTACAACAAACTAAAGACAAACTAAAAGACGATATGAAGATGGGGAGTCTAACGGTTTGTTGGGTTTTCTAATAGCAATGACCATAGCCGCATTGAACTGGGTAGAATATTCTTTGATTTTTTCCTTAGGAACTTTGTTAGTTTCTAAAAGGGGAAAACCGCCAATGATTATAACAATTGATTTCATTTATTTATTTGGTTCAACTGCCACTACATGATGATAATATCTTATTAATTTCAGTGCGGGATACACGGATTGTAAGATAACACATTTATTAAAATCATATAATATTATAAATTAAAAAAATAAGGTAAAATTATTTTAAAACTAGTTTTAAGTTATTTATTTATTTATATAATATAAACAGCTTCTTTTTATAAGTTGTTTCTTTGATTATGTCTTGCAGTTTCGGTAGGAGATTATTCCAGAGACGAGTAGTATTAACAAAAAAATGTTATTCTTTATTATTGGATTGATAAGTTTTAATCCTCTGTTGGATCGAGCGAATATTAGGCGGTTAAACAGATACTACTGTTCTTTGCTGTAAATGATATTATAAAGTTGTGCTAGACATTTAAGTCTTGTAAGTTTCAAAAGATACGGTAAATATTTGATACGAAAACACAGAAATTTCAATCGCTTTTTCTTGAAAATATATCTTGCGATTTCGTTATATACCACGTTTGGATTTTGTCTATCATCAAATCACAGTACTCGTATATAAGTGTGGGAATTATTTAGCATTTTGCTTACAGCAAAAGAAGTTCGAACTGCCCCAAGTTTCTCACTATTCCTCGTACATTTCCAATAGTTCCATTAATGTTGTTTGTCCACGTCAGATTGGAGCCAGAGCACAGTCTATTTCAGTATTGTTGAGTATAATGTTGTAACTTACAGGATGTGTTCTTCTCTTTATAGTTATTAATAAAGTTTCCGTTATTATTAGCCCATATGTAAATTAAGTCTATACCTTTATTTAAAAGTGAAATACATGATTGAACATCATTTAGTTTGGCACTAGTGTATAGTTGTACATCATCTGCATTCATTTGAATGTTACATGTTACTGGAACATCAGGGACGTCGTTAATGTAGAGAAAAAAAAGAGAAGTGGGACTATAATATAAATCCTAAGGGAACGCCACGATAAACATTTAGAGCATTTGAACGATGATTACCACCAATAACGGTTTGCAGACGATGTGACACAACAACACTGGTCTTCAAATTTAGTATTAAAAATTGACTGCACCCAGATTTTTAACTAAGGCTGATGGCAGAGTGCGCGCTCAAAGCGGAGCCGAGCCGAGCTGAAAGCTGATTGAAATTCTTAAAATTGTGTACACACAAATTAGTAGACATCGGCTTCGGTATGGCAGAGTGCGCGCCGAGCCGAGCTGAAAGCTGATTGAATATTTGATTGTATGTGTGAAGATGTGAGTTGTTGTAATTTGTAAACTGTAGCCCGTTTCTATAACTTTCGTTACGCATTATAACGAGCGATATAACGAATTTAGTGGTGTAACGAACGGCGGTGTTTCTATAAGTGTGGTGGTATTCATTTTCGTTAAAGTTTTCGTTATTATATGTTCAACAGAAAGTGTAATGATATTTGGCGCAAAAACAAACATGAGTGAGGTAAGGTTGAAAAATTATACTATTGTGTGCATATTATAATTATTAAAACATATTATTTACAGAAGAAAGTACGTACTGGTAAAATTTCCAAAGGCCAAAAGCAAAAGCTTTTGGAAATTTTACGTGGCAGAAATGTGGCTATAGGCAGTTTGGTGGACCAAATAGCGGCAAATCGGCACAGGCTGTTTGGGAAACAATGGCGGCTGAGCTTAACGCATGCTGACCAGCATGTAAGACGAGTGACCAGCGGAAAAAGGTTCGTTCATTTTTTTTTATTTATTTATATTATATATGTTATGTATATGTTTGAATTCATCATAACCGTTATATATTTATTTTTACAGTGTTGGGCAGACTGGAAATCTACTGGCAAGAAGCAGCAATCCACGGTTAATAGATTCAACCAAGCCACTGGGAATCGTCCTGCCACCGAAGGACCGCCGCCGCTAGAAGGGATGGACAAGGAGGTGCTGGAGTTCTTTTCAGCTGCTCTTGTTGGTGGCGATGGTTGAACCATAGAGTTGGGATTCCAGGAGGTAATTTATGTTTTTATTTTAAAATTTAAGTTATTTTTAATTACAATTTTTGAAATTTAGGAGAATAATTATGATATGGAAGTGCAGGAAACACTGGAGGAACTTTTGGTGACGCCTGGTAAAGAAGTGACAGAAGTAGCAAACACAACAAAAGCAGCACGGACCGCCACTTTCTCTTCCTCAAGTGCTTTTGAGGAAGTGAAGGAGCTGATGAATAAGCAGGAGGAGAAGAAGTGTAGTGAAATGGTAGAGCTCATGAATGTACTCAAAACGATGAGTTCCTCTCTGCAATCAATTGATGCGTCGTTTAAAATATTGGCTGAAAAGAAGCAAATTAAACTTCTATTTATATGTACATATATTAATTTTCATTTAATTATTTGTACATATGTGACGCGCAAAATAGAAAGGGACCTAAGGGTAAAAACCAAATTTGTTCAGGAGAGCCATTTTAAAGATTTAAATACGTGTATCTTTGGTGTACCATCACTTTCATAAAAAGCGCATATCTCTGGGAGGGAACACTTTTGGGGCATGGGATCGGTCTCATTCGATGCTCAGATGTTGTCTACATCAAAAAAAAGTGAAAATGGATTTTTTTTACCCTCAGGTCCCTTTCTCTATGCGCTGTCACATATGTTGAATTGTGTTTATTTTTTGTTTTTTATACCTATTTTTATTTTAAATGAATTAATGATTTGTTTTGTTTTGCTATAAATTTGTTGTTTTATTGAAATAGTTCCTTACAATAGATTCGCGAACTCTTCGTCCTTGATTTAAGACATTTAGAATATCTTCGTCGATAGCTTCCTCATGCATGATTGAAATATCAGACCCATTTACGTCTGGAATGGTTTGCTTATGAATTAGTCTGAAATTGTGCAACGTCAAGCAGGCATTGATTATACCGCCAGAATATAATGGGGAAACTAAAATCCCGCACTCATGCGACAAGCACGTAAAAACTTTATTAAAACTCCATTAAGCCTTTCCACGCAGTTGCTAGCTTGGATATGGACCTTATTGGAGTTTGCATTATATTGTGATTCCAAATACTCCTTGCATTTGGAATTTTGCCATTTGTAGGCTTCATGGGTACTTCCACCGAACCGTGCATTCGCAGATAATTTTTTAAGGTCGTAATCGCTTATCAACTGTACATTTTTAGAAAAATACCGTTTTCTATTAATGTAACAGCACCCAACATCCATTGAGGGTTTTTTATTTTCAAGTGCGTACAATCGATGGCCCCAATGGATCCGGGAAACCCAGTGCAAGAAAAAAATCTACAATTATGCATGCAATATAGTATAAAAAGTGAAATTATATTATCATACCTCTGTTTAATTCTCTTCGACTCTGCCAACGTTTGGAAAAGCATATATATTTGCACAAAAGCTTATTTTGTATGATGTAGGAAACTTCATGGATGGAGCGATGCACCATTGTCTTGCTCATCGAACTAACGAAATCCTGCCCAATATCCCTTAAGTAGGATCCTGTCGCATAATAATGCAATGCTGCTGCCATCATCAATGGCTTTGGAATAAAAGTTATTCTTACTCCGTCTTTCATGTAAAAGCGTATTTCATGCAACAACGCTATTGCTGCATCTTTTTTACATCTAAAAAGCTCTTCAAATCGCGCTTCCGGGAGGTGAAAAGGGTCGGTTGAATCCCTAATTTAGCGTCTATGTACACACGCAGAGAAAAAACTATATGTTCTCCGCAATAAAAGTATGTTCGTCGCAACCATAGCATTGTTAACTGAATTTATTTTTGACAATAGTATAATTGCTGCAATATTAATATTGTTGAAATGTAACAATAGTATTATTGCCAAATTTAAAAATGAAAATATGGTTATAGCAACAATATAAATATGGTTGATGCGACAAAAGTATTGTGTTTTGCGTTTTATGTTAACAATAATATGATTACGGAAATCATACTGTATGATTGTAATTTTTCTTCAATGTTATTGTTACGGATCTTATGCAATAATAGTACTCTTTTTTATCGAAATTAAAATTTTTTAAACATGCTAATTTGGCTTTATTTAACTGAAATATTTTTAATAAAAACGCTTACGTTTATTTCAACATTTTTTTCTACTGTGAAATAAATCACTCGTAATATTTTGAATTTAATGTATTTTTGAATAATTTTCATAATTTAAATCTATTGTTGACAACTTAAACCAATTCTAATAAATAATATTGGGGATCAAATCTATTCTCGACAAATTTAATAAATTCTCATAAATTATAATGGAGATCATAGTATACTACTATGGTTGTAGGGATCATAACATGGTTGCGTGTGAATCATACTATGGTTGTGAGGATCATAATATGGTTCTATATGAAATATACTATGGTTGTGAGGATCATACTATAGTTGTGGAGATCATATTATGGTTGAGTGTGAATCATACCATGGTTGTGGGCATCATAGAATGGTTATGTGTAAATCATACTATTCTTGTGAGGATCATAGTATGGTTGTATTTGAATCATACTATTGTTGTGGGGATCATAATATTGTTGTACCACAACTATATACCCAACAATAGTATTATGCTCTTCAAATATTGTCACCTCAACCATACTTTTTTCCTGCGTGCACGCAGCATATTTCGCTGGTCAACTAATATTGCTAGTGCGGCAGCTGCAAGCATAGTCACAAGCTTCAAAAAAATTAAATAAGTAAACAATTCAAATTTACACACTTACTTTATTTATCTATACTTACTTTTTTAAATGAATAATTATGGAAATCAATACAATACATTATGTTCAAGTAAAATGTACAAGTAGAACTGAAGTAAACAAAACAACGAAGCAAAATTTCGTTATGACCCATTCGTTATGAAAAAAATAAAAATCATTCGTTATCATAACGAAAAGTTATAGAAACGGGATACTGTTCTTGACGTTTTTATACTGTTGAAATAATTCTCTCTGTTTTGTTTGACAAATTTTTCGAATATTGAACAAAATTATATAAATATGATTGATCATATTAATTATTAACAGATTATTCATAGTTCAGATTAATCAGAAATTTCCATTATTAGATTAATTAATTATTCATATTATTGATTAACCCTAATTTTGACTAACAAATATCAACTACATAACAATATTCATTAATAAAAAATATAAAAAAAACAAAAAACACACAGCAAAAACAGTAAAAAGAGTGCAGATTCAGCGCCGATTTCAGCGTTCACTCTGCCATCCCCAAATTTCATATAAGCATGAAATAAGTTCGTTTCGGCTCGGCTTTGAGCGCGCACTCTGCCATCAGCCTAATCTGTGTGCGCTAAATTCGAAGCTGGCATAAAAATTGGGCTATTACGTCTTGTTCATTTTTTATCGCATGCTGGCAATACTCTTAAATAGTCAATACGAGTACTGACACTACAATTATTAGTTTGACAAAAGCCCATATTCATTGTAAATCTTCATTATAGTAGCGTTTAAGCATGTCAGAGATATCGTGTGTTACTGATTCCAGCTATTTTTGCTTGTGTGTGAAACATTAAAATAAGCATATTAACATTATTTTCGTTTTGCAAATGGCAAGAAGTTCTATTTAAATTTTTCAATTCCAGTACTTTCGAAAGAGTCAAGTAACCACCAAATTGCATAAACTAAAGAACTCGGTACTACAACTTTACCCTTAGGTCCCTTTCTCTATCCGCTGTCACATATGTTGAATTGTGTTTATTTTTTGTTTTTTTGTTTTTTATACCTATTTTTATTTTAAATGAATTAATGATTTGTTTTGTTTTGCTATTAATTTGTTGTTTTATTGAAATAGTTCCTTACAATAAATTCGCGAACTCTTCGTCCTTGATTTAAGACATTTAGAATATCTTCGTCGATAGCTTCCTCATGCATGATTGAAATATCAGACCCATTTACGTCTGGAATGGTTTGCTTATGAATTAGTCTGAAATTGTGCAACGTCAAGCAGGCATTGATTATACCGCCAGAATATAATGGGGAAACTAAAATCCCGCACTCATGCGACAAGCACGTAAAGACTTTATTAAAACTCCATTAAGCCTTTCCACGCAGTTGCTAGCTTGGATATGGACCTTATTGGAGTTTGCATTATATTGTGATTCCAAATACTCCTTGCATTTGGAATTTTGCCATTTGTAGGCGTCATGGGTACTTCCACCGAACCGTGCATTCGCAGATAATTTTTTAAGGTCGTAATCGCTTATCAACTGTACATTTTTAGAAAAATACCGTTTTCTATTAATGTAGCAGCACCCAACATCCATTGAGGGTTTTTTATTTTCAAGTGCGTACAATCGATGGCCCCAATGGATCCGGGAAACCCAGTGCAAGAAAAAAATCTACAATTATGCATGCAATATAGTATAAAAAGTGAAATTATATTATCATACCTCTGTTTAATTCTATTCGACTCTGCCAACGTTTGGAAAGCATATATATTTGCACAAAAGCTTATTTTGTATGATGTAGGAAACTTCATAGATGGAGCGATGCACCATTGTCTTGCTCATCGAACTAACGAAATCCTGCCCAATATCCCTTAAGTAGGATCCTGTCGCATAATAATGCAATGCTGCTGCCATTATCAATGGCTTTGGAATAAAAGTTATTCTTACTCCGTCTTTCATGTAAAAGCGTATTTCATGCAACAACGCTATTGCTGCATCTTTTTTACATCTAAAAAGCTCTTCAAATCGCGCTTCCGGGAGGTGAAAAGGGTCGGTTGAATCCCTAAGGTAGCGTCTATGTACACACGCAGAGAAAAAACATGGTTACTACATGGTCACGACAATAATTATATGTTCTCCGCAATAAAAGTATGTTCGTCGCAACCATAGCATTGTTAACTGAATTTATTTTTGACAATAGTATAATTGCTGCAATATTAATATTGTTGAAATGTAACAATAGTATTATTGCCAAATTTAAAAATGAAAATGTGGTTATAGCAACAATATAAATATGTTTGATGCGACAAAAGTATTATGTTTTGCGTTTTATGTTAACAATAATATGATTACGGAAATTATACTGTATGATTGTAATTTTTCTTCAATGTTATTGTTACGGATCTATGCAATAATAGTACTTTTTTTTTATCGAAATTAAAATTTTTTAAACATGCTAATTTGGCTTTATTTAACTGAAACATTTTTAATAAAAACGCTTACGTTTATTTCAACATTTTTTTTCTACTGTGAAATAAATCACTCGTAATATTTTGAATTTAATGTATTTTTGAAAAATTTTCATAATTTAAATCTATTGTTGACAACTTAAACCAATACTAATAAATAATATTGGGGATCAAATCTATTCTCGACAACTTTAATAAATTCTCATAAATTATAATGGAGATCATAGTATAATTGTGTGTGATCACACTATGGTTGTAGGGATCATAACATGGTTGCGTGTGAATCATACTATGGTTGTGAGGATCATAATATGGTTCTATATGAATTATACTATGGTTGTGAGGATCATACTATGGTTGTGGAGATCATATTATGGTTGAGTGTGAATCATACCATGGTTGTGGGCATCATAGTATGGTTATGTGTAAATCATACTATTGTTGTGAGGATCATAGTATGGTTGTATTTGAATCTTACTATTGTTGTGGGGATCATAATATTGTTGTACCACAACTATATACCCAACAATAGTATTATCCTCTTCGAATATTGTCACCTCAACCATACTTTTTTCCTGCGTGCACGCAGCATATTTCGCTGGTCAACTAATATTGCTACTGCGGCAGCTGCAAGCATAGTCACAAGCTTCAAAAAAATTAAATAAGTAAACAATTCAAATTTACACACTTACTTTATTTATCTATACTTACTTTTTTAAATGAATAATTATGGAAATCAATACAATACATTATGTTCAAGTACAATGTACAAGTAGAATTGAAGTAAACAAAACAATGAAGCAAAATTTCGTTATGACCCATTCGTTATGAAAAAAATAAAAATCATTCGTTATCATAACGAAAAGTTATAGAAACGGGATACTGTTCTTGACGTTTTTATACTGTTGAAATAATTCTCTCTGTTTTGTTTGACAAATTTTTCGAATATTGAACAAAATTATATAAATATGATTGATCATATTAATTATTAACAGATTATTCATAGTTCAGATTAATCATAAATTTCCATTATTAGATTAATTAATTATTCATATTATTGATTAACCCTAATTTTGACTAACAAATATCAACTACATAACAATATTCATTAATAAAAAATATAAAAAAAAACAAAAAACACAGCAAAAACAGTAAAAAGAGTGCAGATTCAGCGCCGATTTCAGCGTTCACTCTGCCATCCCCAAATTTCATATAAGCATGAAATAAGTTCGTTTCGGCTCGGCTTTGAGCGCGCACTCTGCCATCAGCCTAATCTGTGTGCGCTAAATTCGAAGCTGGCATAAAAATTGGGCTATTACGTCTTGTTCATTTTTTATCGCATGCTGGCAATACTCTTAAATAGTCAATACGAGTACTGACACTACAATTATTAGTTTGACAAAAGCCCATATTCATTGTAAATCTTCATTATAGTAGCGTTTAAGCATGTCAGAGATATCGTGTGTTACTGATTCCAGCTATTTTTGCTTGTGTGTGAAACATTAAAATAAGCATATTAACATTATTTTCGTTTTGCAAATGGCAAGAAGTTCTATTTAAATTTTTCAATTCCAGTACTTTCGAAAGAGTCAAGTTACCACCAAATTGCATAAACTAAAGAACTCGGTACTACAACTTTACCCTTAGGTCCCTTTCTCTATGCGCTGTCACATATGTTGAATTGTGTTTAATTTTTTTTTTTTTTTATACCTATTTTTATTTTAAATGAATTAATGAATTGTTTTGTTTTGCTATAAATTTGTTGTTTTATTGAAATAGTTCCTTACAATAGATTCGCGAACTCTTCGTCCTTGATGTAAGACATTTAGAATATCTTCGTCGATAGCTTCCTCATGCATGATTGAAATATCAGACCCATTTACGTCTGGAATGGTTTGCTTATGAATTAGTCTGAAATTGTGCAACGTCAAGCAGGCATTGATTATACCGCCAGAATATAATGGGGAAACTAAAATCCCGCACTCATGCGACAAGCACGTAAAGACTTTATTAAAACTCAATTAAGCCTTTCCACGCAGTTGCTAGCTTGGATATGGACCTTATTGGAGTTTGCATTATATTGTGATTCCAAATACTCCTTGCATTTGGAATTTTGCCATTTGTAGGCGTCATGGGTACTTCCACCGAACCGTGCATTAGCAGATAATTTTTTAAGGTCGTAATCGCTTATCAACTGTACATTTTTAGAAAAATACCGTTTTCTATTAATGTAATAGCACCCAACATCCATTGAGGGTTTTTAATTTTCAAGTGCGTACAATCGATGACCCCAATGGATCCGGGAAACCCAGTGCAAGAAAAAAATCTACAATTATGCATGCAATATAGTATAGAAAGTGAAATTATATTATCATACCTCTGTTTAATTCTATTCGACTCTGCCAACGTTTGGAAAGCATATATATTTGCACAAAAGCTTATTTTGTATGATGTAGGAAACTTCATGGATGGAGCGATGCACCATTGTCTTGCTCATCGAACTAACGAAATCCTGCCCAATATCCCTTAAGTAGGATCCTGTCGCATAATAATGCAATGCTGCTGCCATTATCAATGGCTTTGGAATAAAAGTTATTCTTACTCCGTCTTTCATGTAAAAGCGTATTTCATGCAACAACGCTATTGCTGCATCTTTTTTACATCTAAAAAGCTCTTCAAATCGCGCTTCCGGGAGGTGAAAAGGGTCGGTTGAATCCCTAAGGTAGCGTCTATGTACACACGCAGAGAAAAAACATGGTTACTACATGGTCACGACAATAATTATATGTTCTCCGCAATAAAAGTATGTTCGTCGCAACCATAGCATTGTTAACTGAATTTATTTTTGACAATAGTATAATTGCTGCAATATTAATATTGTTGAAATGTAACAATAGTATTATTGCCAAATTTAAAAATGAAAATGTGGTTATAGCAACAATATAAATATGGTTGATGCGACAAAAGTATTGTGTTTTGCGTTTTATGTTAACAATAATATGATTACGGAAATCATACTGTATGATTCTAATTTTTCTTCAATGTTATTGTTACGGATCTATGCAATAATAGTACTTTTTTTTTATCGAAATTAAAATTTTTTAAACATGCTAATTTGGCTTTATTTAACTGAAATATTTTTAATAAAAACGCCTACGTTTATTTCAACATTTTTTTTCTACTGTGAAATAAATCACACGTAATATTTTGAATTTAATGTATTTTTGAATAATTTTCATAATTTAAATCTATTGTTGACAACTTAAGCCAATTCTAATAAATAATATTGGGGATCAAATCTATTCTCGACAACTTTAATAAATTCTCATAAATTATAATGGAGATCATAGTATAATTGTGTGTGATCACACTATAGTTGTAGGGATCATAACATGGTTGCGTGTGAATCATACTATGGTTGTGAGGATCATACTATGGTTCTATATGAAATATACTATGGTTGTGAGGATCATACTATGGTTGTGGAGATCATATTATGGTTGAGTGTGAATCATACCATGGCTGTGGGCATTATAGTATGGTTATGTGTAAATCATACTATTGTTGTGAGGATCATAGTATGGTTGTATTTGAATCATACTATTGTTGTGGGGATCATAATATTGTTGTACCACAACTATATACCAAACAATAGTATTATCCTCTTCGAATATTGTCACCACAACCATACTATTTTCCTGCGTGCACGCAGCATATTTCGCTGGTCAACTAATATTGCTAGTGCGGCAGCTGCAAGCATAGTCACAAGCTTCAAAAAAATTAAATAAGTAAACAATTCAAATTTACACACTTACTTTATTTATCTATACTTACTTTTTTAAATGAATAATTATGCAAACCAATACAATACATTATGTTCAAGTAAAATGTACAAGTAGAATTGAAGTAAACAAAAAAACGAAGCAAAATTTCGTTATGACCCATTCGTTATCATAACGAAAAGTTATAGAAACGGGCTTCTGTTCTTGACGTTTTTATACTGTTAAAATAGTTCTCTCTGTTTTGTTTGACAAATTTTTCGAATATTGAACAAAATTATATAAATATGATTGATCATATTAATTATTAACAGATTATTCATAGTTCAGATTAATCAGAAATTTCCATTATTAGATTAATTAATTATTCATATTATTGATTAACCCTAATTTTGACTGACAAATATCAACTACATAACAATATTCATTAATAAAAAATATAAAAAAAAACAAAAAACACACAGCAAAAACAGTAAAAAGAGTGCAGATTCAGCGCCGATTTCAGCGTTCACTCTGCCATCCCCAAATTTCATATAAGCATGAAATAAGTTCGTTTCGGCTCGGCTTTGTGCGCGCACTCTGCCATCAGCCTAATCTGTGTGCGCTGAATTCGAAGCTGGCATTTATTACTATTACGTCTTGTTCATTTTTTATCGCATGCTGGCAATACTCTTAAATAGTCAATACGAGTACTGACACTACAATTATTAGTTTGACAAAAGCCCATATTCATTGCAAATCTTCATTATAGTAGCGTTTAAGCATGTCAGAGATATCGTGTGTTACTGATTCCAGCTTTTTTTGCTTGTGTGTGAAACATTAAAATAAGCATATTAACATTATTTTGGTTTTGCAAATGGCAAGAGGTTCTATTTAAATTTTTCAATTCCAGTACTTTCGAAAGAGTCAAGTAACCACCAAATTGCATAAACTAAAGAACTCGATACTACATAGTTTAGGAATCACATTCAACGAAGACTGGTTTGTCAACAAAACAAATATTGAGGAAAGCAAATGGCTTTTATCTCTTGGCAAAAACTTTGCCCTACCCGTGGAAAACATTTTTGTTTTACCCATACGCATAATTGCAGACATCGAACAATGTATGCAAAGCATTGCTGACGAAAAACAGAAGGAGATAGCTAGATCAAAAATATCAACCTTTAGCCGAATAATAGAAATACACAAAAATAAAAGTTTATATTAGTCACACAAGAAAACGCAATTTTTTTTAATAATATATTAAAGAATTTGTGAAATGAAAAAAAAATCACCGAGAAGGACAAATTTAAATTAACATGTACCGCCGCTATTGCATCCACCCTATATGGTCTACCTCTGACTCCTAAACCAGGACTTCCTCTACGCTCAATCTCATTCTCCATATCTGTACCATGCTATAATGGCTAAACATATCGGTAAAATTAAAATAAAAGACAAATACAACAAAGAACTCGACTGAACTAAAACACAGAATACAGGATAGAGAGACGACAGCGAAATACTTGTATCTTTTGGCGCAGTATCCCTCTTCACAAATATACCAACATACCTAGCAATAAAACAACAGTGGGACGTCATAAAACAACACACAAATATACCAAAACTGAAATTTTTAAAAAATATTAGAATGTTGTCTAAAAGACAACAATCACTTCACCTACAATGCCAAAATGTACAACCAAATATTCGGGATGAAGAGTTCGCTCGCGACAGTTATAGGAGTAAGACGTGTTATACCCATCAAGTGTGTGCTAATTAAATCTAATATATTTCTAAATAAAAAAACACCTTTACGTAGAATATTCTACGCATATTGTGCATAGAATACACCGTGTGAAAATCCATAAGATCATATAAAAAAATCACTAAAAAAACAAAACATTTTTGCTGAAGGGTTAAGATGATAATTGCAATACAGAGGAAATCTTTAACGAACTTTGCACACATGAATGTGATAATCTCAATTTTTTAAAGATAAATCAGATTAGCAACAAAACCTCTGTTAAAAATATTCATGATACAACTGAGTCCAGAAAGTGATGTAAACAAACTGAAACAAATAAAAACGCTACTTTATCGTGTCGTGGAATGGGAGATGTTACGTCGGCCTGAAATAATCCAATGTAGAAATTGCCAGGGTTTTTTTCATAGCGCCTCAAATTGTTTCCTACCAACAAAATGTGTAAAATGCACAGTAGTCATGAAAAAGTAAAATGCGAACTAAATGAAGCCCGAAAAGAGGAGTTATACCGCGTTTTATGCAAAAAATTTGGCCATCCAGCGTGCTACAAAGGATGTGAGGTCTACAGAAAGCTGCAAGAAAAACTTAAACATAACAAACAAGATTTAATAGAAAAAACAAACAATAAGCCAATGTATAAATCCTTTACTAATCCAGGAATGAGCTATTCAAACGTGCTGAGAAACGATATTGAACAATCCAATTTAAATCCCACCGGAAGTAATTCATTACTTCAAGAGATTAAAAATATCATGACAAACTTAACAACACAGTTAGTTAATTTACAGCAACAATTGCAAATACAAACGTCCCGTATTGACACACTTTTTAATTTAATAGAAGTGTAATCATGTCTTACCCCACTGTAAACACTATTTAAAAAAAAACTGAAAATAATTCATATCAATGTCAATTCTTTGATACTTATAAATCGTAGATATACATTTAACGAATTTATAAAAACAAATACACCAGACATTATCTTACTCAACGAAACGAAGCTCAACAAGAAACATAAACTACATTTTGACCATTACAGCATTATAAGAAATGACAGACCTAATTCAAAAAGAAGCGGAGGAACGGCGATTTTGATAAAAAAAAAACTTTATTAAATATAAAACTCATACTAATAGTTCTATAAGATCGTTTAAGTTTCTAGAACAAAATGTTGTATATAGTTTCAGCGTACTTCCCTTCAGGAAGCAACGATTCATACTTTAAACAGGAATTGCACCAGCTTTTCCAATCCATCAATATCTTTTTTTTTTATTTTTTTTGACGAACGCCACTCATACCCGCCCCTGCCGACCGAGGAGGCCACGTCCCCATGACGTAGGGACAACGTACACATTATGGACCGATCCATAATGGAGATGACAAGAAACGTCATCCATGTAAATTAGCTACAGATATTTATTAACAGCCAATCGGTACAAAAAAAAATATTAATTATAATCACTAGAAAATATAAACACCAAATTAATACTTTATAATATAACCACCAACTTAATTTAATACAATAATACAATCCAATCAAAGTATGAGAAGGACAAGAAGCATGCAATACAAAATCAAAATATAACCACCACCTTTCTTTATTACAATATTAAAATCTAATAAAAATAATATAAAGCATAATATACATAAGTATTTACGAATAATAACAATTACTAAATTGGTTTATAGCAGCCTAAATTGTTATGAAGACAATGAGCCTTGGTGTAATGAGTTTAAATAAAAAATTATTACAGTTTTTAATGAATCAAAACCTAAGGAGAAATCAATTAAATGATATAACGAATTAAAATCAGCACACATTCTACGAAATTGGTCACCACATGCATAATTGTGCCTTTGAAAATCCAAGTGTAAGAACTGATAGTATTTAGTAGGTCTAAATGGGACGTTAATAGAAATTTTTATATATTAAGTATTCAGAAGCCACAATCCCACATATAATTTTATATACCATCATCGTATTCATCATAGTTCGCCTACTCTTTAATGAGGGCAATTTAATAAGATTTAACCTGCCATTATAAGAAGGAAGTTCATAACCAGTATTCCAGTGAAGACCTCGTAAGCAAAATATTAAAAATTGTTTCTGCACGGACTCAATTTTGTTAACATAGTAATCATATTGGGCATCCCAAACCAATGATCCATATTCTAAAATTGGCCTAACTAGGGAAATATAAAGCTGTTTCGTAGTATATGGATCAGTAAACTCTTTTGCCCAGCGTTTCACAAAATAAAAGACACCATACGCTAAACCACCATACTAAATCTGTCCAAATCACCCTGCAGTATGTGACTGTCCGCAAAGCTAGCATAAGAGGAAAATAATTAAACGTCGTCTGCAAACTTTAGTAAATTAGAGTTGATAATACAGTCGGGCAAGTCGTTAATGAATAGTAAAAAGAGAATAGGTCCAAGGTGGCTGCCCTGTGGGACACCAGAGGAAATACGAATTGATCTGGAAAGACTTTTTCAAATAAAAGTACTTGTTCCCTCCCAATTACGTAGGAGGAAAGCCAATTTATGAAATTATTACTAAACCCAATTTTGTTTAACTTGAATAGTAATAGTCTGTGATTAACTTTATAAAATGTCTTACTAAAATCAGTATATATAACGTCGGTTTGCTTGCGACGAATAAATGCATCTATAACTTCAGAGGAAAACTGAAGTAGATTTGTAATAATAGAGTGACCCTTACGAAATCCATGTTGGCATGGATGGAGTATGGGCGCCACATTATGTGAAACAAAATTTATTACAATTTTTTCAAATAACTTAGGAATTGCGCTTAATTTAGCAATCCCTCTATAGTTCGATACATCCAACAGACTACCAGATTTGTGAAGCGGAAACAAGTAAGACCGTTTCCATAGATCAAGAAAGTACCCCAATTGTAATGATGAATTAAATAATAAGGATAAGGGTAAGACCAGGGATTACGAAGCAGCCTTTCAATAAAACATTCGGAATGCCATCGGGTCCAGAAGTACTAGTGGGTTTAAGACGATGCAAGTTTAATTCAATAAGTGAAAAATCTAAAAAAGGAGGAACTATTTGACCTACTGATGAAATTTTGTAAGGGTACGGAATTGCAGGATGAATATGTATTTTCGAAAAAGTCAGCAAAACAGTTTGCAATAGACTGATCGCTTGAGAACTAAACACCATTAAATCTTATTCTCGATGGTTTAGAAGATGTTCGACGTTTTAAATTAACAAATCGATAAAATGATTTAGGGTCTTTTTTAAAATTGTCCTTAACTCTTGTCAAGTACGACCTATAGCATCGACGAGCCTCGATATTGTACCGTTGTCTCGCTATGGAATATCTACCATAATCAGCAGTTAGTCCTGTTCTTTTGAATCTTTTAAATGATTTACTCTTTATGTTTTTTAATCTACATAACTCAATAGAAGACCAAGGCATAGTTTTTTCTACAACAATGGGTTCCATAGGCACTGTTTTAAATACAAATTCATTTAGTATGTCATAAAATTTCTTAACAGCAAAATCAAGTTCCGCAATAGTACTACAACAGCAGATAGCATTCCAATCAACAGATAATAAAAGGGAATTAAGTCTATGAAAATCACAACGTTTGAAGCAAAATCTAGAAAATCACCAGCAGGACTAGGAGATGGTGATTGGTAAGGTAATGTAACTAAAAATGAAATACCTATAGTCGGGTGGTGGTTGTCCTCCGGAGTAGAAATTGGATGCATTCTCATAACTTGAAATGAACGTATTTCATTGGTCAAAATCAAATGAAGAATCCTTCCATTCTGGTTAAGAATATTATTAATCTGAGACAAATTCATTTTTGCCAATAGGCCAGCAACATCAGTGGTCCAATCATTGTTAGTAAGAGGAGTAAGTGCTTCTGAATCAGGCAACATATGCCATGATACAGAAGATAAGTTGAAGTCTCCCAATGTTAGGATAATATTAGACTCATTCATACTTGTAATTATTTTTCCAACGGCAGTCAACTGTTCATTATAAACATCAAAATCGGTCGAAGGAGGAATGTAGGAACAAGTAATAAAAAGTTTTTTTGATCCCAATGCAACACAAACTGCAATAAATTCCAAATTGTTAAATTCATCAGAAAAAATACGCTCAGAAGGTAGACAGCAGGAAACCGCAATTAAGACACCACCACCGATTTTCTCTGTTCTATATTTTCTATAAATTGTATAATTATTACACAGAACCTCAGAGAAGAAACGTCATCCATGTAAATTAGCTACAGATATTTATTAACAGCCAATCGGTACAAAAAAAATATTAATAATAATCACTAGAAAATATAAACACCAAATTAATACTTTATAATATAACCACCAACTTAATTTAATACAATAATGCAATCCAATCAAAGTATGAGAAGGACTAGAAGGATGCAATACAAAATCAAAATATAACCACCACCTTTCTTTATTACAATATTAAAATCTAATAAAAATAATATAAAGAATAATATACATAAGTATTTACGAATAATAACAATTACTAAATTGGTTTATAGCAGCCTAAATTGTTATGAAGACAATGAGCCTTGGTGTAATGAGTTTAAATAAAAAATTATTACAGTTTTTAATGAATCAAAACCTAAGGAGAAATCAATTAAATGATATAACGAATTAAAATCAGCACACATTCTACGAAATTGGTCACCACATGCATAATTGTGCCTTTGAAAATCCAAGTGTAAGAACTGATAGTATTTAGTAGGTCTAAATGGGACGTTAATAGAAATTTTTATATATTAAGTATTCAGAAGCCACAATCCCACATATAATTTTATATACCATCATCGTATTCATCATAGTTCGCCTACTCTTTAATGAGGGCAATTTAATAAGATTTAACCTGCCATTATAAGAAGGAAGTTCATAACCAGTATTCCAGTGAAGACCTCGTAAGCAAAATATTAAAAATTGTTTCTGCACGGACTCAATTTTGTTAACATAGTAATCATATTGAGGATCCCAAACCAATGATCCATATTCTAAAATTGGCCTAACTAGGGAAATATAAAGCTGTTTCGTAGTATATGGATCAGTAAACTCTTTTGCCCAGCGTTTCACAAAATAAAAGACACCATACGCTAAACCGCCTTACTAAATCTGTCCAAATCACCCTGCAGTATGTGACTGTCCGCAAAGCTAGCATAAGAGGAAAATAATTAAACGTCGTCTGCAAACTTTAGAAAATTAGAGTTGATAATAGAGTCGGGCAAGTCGTTAATGAATAGTAAAAAGAGAATATGTCCAAGGTGGCTGCCCTGTGGGACACCAGAGGAAATACGAATTGATCTGGAAAGACTTTTTCAAATAAAAGTACTTGTTCCCTCCCAATTACGTAGGAGGAAAGCCAATTTATGAAATTATTACTAAACCCAATTTTGTTTAACTTGAATAGTAATAGTCTGTGATTAACTTTATAAAATGTCTTACTAAAATCAGTATATATAACGTCGGTTTGCTTGCGACGAATAAATGCATCTATAACTTCAGAGGAAAACTGAAGTAGATTTGTAATAATAGAGTGACCCTTACGAAATCCATGTTGGCATGGATGGAGTATGGGCGCCACATTATGTGAAACAAAATTTGTTACAATTTTTTCAAATAACTTAGGAATTGCGCTTAATTTAGCAATCCCTCTATAGTTCGATACATCCAACAGACTACCAGATTTGTGAAGCGGAAACAAGTAAGACCGTTTCCATAAATCAAGAAAGTACCCCAATTGTAATGATGAATTAAATAATAAGGATAAGGGTAAGACCAGGGATTACGAAGCAGCCTTTCAATAAAACATTCGGAATGCCATCGGGTCCAGAAGTACTAGTGGGTTTAAGACGATGCAAGTTTAATTCAATAAGTGAAAAATCTAAAAAAGGAGGAACTATTTGACCTACTGATGAAATTTTGTAAGGGTACGGAATTGCAGGATGAATATGTATTTTCGAAAAAGTCAGCAAAACAGTTTGCAATAGACTGATCGCTTGAGAACTAAACACCATTAAATCTTATTCTCGATGGTTTAGAAGATGTTCGACGTTTTAAATTAACAAATCGATAAAATGATTTAGGGTCTTTTTTAAAATTGTCCCTAACTCTTGTCAAGTACGACCTATAGCATCGACGAGCCTCGATATTGTACCGTTGTCTCGCTATGGAATATCTACCATAATCAGCAGTTAGTCCTGTTCTTTTGAATCTTTTAAATGATTTACTCTTTATGTTTTTTAATCTACATAAATCAATAGAAGACCAAGGCATAGTTTTTTCTACAACAATGGGTTCCATAGGCACTGCTTTAAATACAAATTCATTTAGTATGTCATAAAATTTCTTAACAGCAAAATCAAGTTCCGCAATAGTACTACAACAGCAGATAGCATTCCAATCAACATATAATAAAAGGGAATTAAGTCTATGAAAATCACAACGTTTGAAGCAAAATCTAGAAAAATCACCAGCAGGACTAGGAGATGGTGATTGGTAAGGTAATGTAACTGAAAATGAAATACCTATAGTCGGGTGGTGGTTGTCCTCCGGAGTAGAAATTGGATGCATTCTCATAACTTGAAATGAACGTATTTCATTGGTCAAAATCAAATGAAGAATCCTTCCATTCTGGTTAAGAATATTATTAATCTGAGACAAATTCATTTTTGCCAATAGGCCAGCAACATCAGTGGTCCAATCATTGTTAGTAAGAGGAGTAAGTGCTTCTGAATCAGGCAACATATGCCATGATACAGAAGATAAGTTGAAGTCTCCCAATGTTAGGATAATATTAGACTCATTCATACTTGTAATTATCAAAATCGGTCGAAGGAGGAATGTAGGAACAAGTAATAAAAAGTTTTCATACTTGTAATTATTTTTCCAACGGCAGTCAACTGTTCATTATAAACATCAAAATCGGTCGAAGGAGGAATGTAGGAACAAGTAATAAAAAGTTTTTTAGATCCCAATGCAACACAAACTGCAATAAATTCCAAATTGTTAAATTCATCAGAAAAAATACGCTCAGAAGGTAGACAGCAGGAAACCGCAATTAAGACACCACCACCGATTTTCTCTGTTCTATATTTTCTATAAATTGTATAATTATTACACAGAACCTCAGAGTTCAAAATATCAGTTTTTAACCAAGTCTCAGAAAAAACAACAATATCAAAATCAAAGTTATAGCTATCAACAAATAAGCGACTTAATTTAGTTTTTAAACCTCTTACGTTTTGGTAAGCTATAGTGTATACCTTATCTAGTTTTTTGAAGAGTTTGTAGACTTAGCTGGCAATTTGGCTAACCTAGATCTCCCTCCTCTACTACTTCTTTGAACAAACTCCTTGACAAGCGCCCTGTCCGGCCAAAATTTAGGGTCAACAATCTTATCGAAGATATCTTCTGACACATTTATCTTGAATGAGGATAAATGATTAGAAGACGAGTTAAATTTATAAATATTCAAATCAAAGTCACCTTCCAACTTCGACTTCATATAATAACTAATGTCATCTATTTCGGTGTCAGGGGCAAACCGAGAAATAAAGACAGTCCTTCTCGCTGGAATGACTGTCAATTTTCTAGGTCTGCTATTACTTGACGAACAGGCCAAATCAACCGTTTGAATAACCGGTCTCTCTCCGGCCTCAACGTCAATGAACAGCTCACTGACAGTAGTAGGACATTTTAAAACCGATGTCTGCAGGTTCACACTCAAAGCTGAAATTGAATTCGGTGTTCCTTCCGGTTTTTTAACAGCAGTATCCATAAGTCCAACTGCACAAGCAATTTCTTCTCCGTCAGAAGACGGTCCCACATCCATCGGCATATCGTTAACCTGTTCCGTTACAGGTACCGCGGATGTTCTTTCCGTCAGCTTGGGAGAATTTTTCCTCAACGATTTCTTTCGTTTTGGTGTCGGTGTTGTCGTCTTTGGTACGACAAACTTATCCAAGTCCGGATATATATCAAACATTTAAGAGAATTTAGAAAATTTCTCCTGAATGCTTAATAACTCCAATTCCATCTTGGATACTTCCGCAAGTGTATCCTTGAAGAATTTATAAAACTGTATATCAATTCTTCTACACCGCGGGCAACACCATCTGATGCCATTATTTTGACCTATGGCATCAGCGGCACGAGCAGAAACGCCGGCACATTTGGTATGACCAAACATACCACATAACCAGCAACCAATCATTCTCTCGTTGGATGTTAAATTGCAACCTATGAGAGTGCAAGTCATGTTCTTTTTTTATTAAATTATAAAATCACAAAAAAAATATGTATAAAGTGATTATAATTGGATTTGTGAACTACACAAAAAGGGAAAAACAAAAAGAAAACAGTGGCAACACTCCAAAACTCAAGAAACACAAAACGAATATTAAAGACAAAGCAAAATGCACAAAATAAGCTACCAACAATTGCAGCTTAAATTATCACAATGTTGTTGTTGTAAAAATAAAACAGCACTCAACAAGAATAAAAAGCACAAATATTACGATATTTGATAAAACACTGGGCAGCACTAAACTATGTAAAAAACACTTCTAGTGATTATTATTAATTCGAACACGGATAAATAATACTTTACCTTTTTTAAATTAATTATTTAAAATTTAGTAGCGCGGAGCACTGAAAAATTGCAAGTAACACGGCAGGGTTGCCAAATTAACTGACTTAAACAGTAAAAGAGTTGAATGGGGTAATAATAACAACAACACGAAAGGCAATTTGTTGTTAGACTGGCTCTCAGAAAATGAAATAATATTTAGAACCAAACTCTACGCTTCTTCTAGTGCATGTTATCCAAGATCGGGATCTTTTATTGACGTATGCATCTCTGACATCAGAATAGGTATACAATCAGAAAACAATACCTTAAACTGCATTAAAACCTTAGACTATGTTAGCGATCATAGTGCGTTAGAAATCAATGCCTCAATGCACGGAGAAGAGGCATTATTTAATTTTTTTATAGAACCACAAAATATCAAATATAATTTTAAAGCTACAAACTGGAATAAATTCAAATCAAAAATTTTGATACAATCAAATAACGAATATATTGTCCCAAACAACTATAATTTACGTAATGACGAAATAGAATCGTATCTAATTAAAATAAATGCTTTAATCAACAATGTGATTGATGAGGTGGTCCCTAAATACAAGGAATGTAAGCATTTTATTCCAACGAACCTAATTATTGAAAAACTACACTCAGAAAAGAGCAGACTTCTAACTTTTATCAAAAGGCATAACAGATTAGAGATCACAATCTCTCCAAACAGACTATCTCAAATAAAAACAGTACTGAAACGAATTAGTAAGCTTATCAGCGATAATTTAGTCTTAGCTATAAATAATAATTTTGAAAATAAAGTTTCAAAAATTAGGGCTCCACAATCCTTGGAAATGTTTGAAGGAGTACGAAAAAATTTCAGAAAATTTGAATCAGCCAAGTTAGACACTTTAACAATTTCACCGAATTTAGTACACATCATCCATAACGCAGGTATTGATGATCAAACAATTGAAAGGGACTCAAATAAAAGTTTTGTTATCAATGATGAAGAACAAGTTGTTAATGTAATTGGAGCGTATTTTGAAAACATACATTCACATAAGGATATTGACAACAACAACAAAATACATACTCACGTCAACTGAACATTCAATACATTTTTGGAGACAAAAACATTATTTGAGCGCAATCGGACAGTCCTGACAGAGTTTACTGAAATCAAGAGAGCTAACTCTTTATCTGACACTGAAGCAAATGATTTTTTTGTAACGGAACACACAATAAAATATATCTTTAACAAATTACGTAACAAAATTCGTCCGGTCTAGATAATATACCAAACATAGTATTAAAAAACATTCCCAAAAAATTGATTCTTGACTACTGCACTCTGTTTAATAATATAATCAACAATTCATATTTCCCAAGAGACTGGAAAATAGCGAAAGTTGTCACCCTACCAAAAAAGACAAAGACCCTGCTAAACCAGAGAACCTTCGTCCAATAAGTCTTTTGCCAAACATTAGTAAAATATTCGAAATGTACGTTAACAACATTATCAATAAATTTTGCATAAGTAATAGTCTAGTTAATGATAAACAATTCGGATTTAAGCATAAACACTCCACAATTGATGCTATAAACAAACTGGTTTCAGACATTAACTGGAACTGGAACCAAAAACTGTGCACAGGAGCATGCTTAATAGACATGGAAAAAGCGTTCGATAGCATTTGGATTCAAGGATTGATATGCAAATTAATTGACTATATGTTCCCAATAAATCTTGTGATTCTCTTATTTAATATGATAAATGGTAAATCATTCACCGTACACCATAAAAATAAGATGAGTAACACCTATAATTTATTCAATGGTCTGCAACAAGGCACTGTGAATGCACCGATTTTGTTTAATATCTATATTCACGATTTAATTGATAATATAGATAACATTATATCATTTCCAGATGATATTATAATTTACCATGCAGGAAACAAAATTGTAAACATAAATCAAAACCTTCAATCTACCTTTAACATTGTTGAAAAGTTCGCCGAAAACTGGCATATGAAAATTAATATTCAAAAATGCGAAACTATTCTATATCGTCCAACGGTAGACAAATGCAATTATAACGTTAAAACTAACTGGAAATCATTCGGAATATCGTCATACCAATCCAATATCAAAATAGCAAATAAAGACACAGTAAAATATCTTGGTATTTATTTGGACAAGTTTTTGTATTATGACAAACATGTTGTCAATGCTATAAATAAAGCAAGAAATGCATTTTTTGCATACAAAAATTTATTCTATTCTAAGTTCATAGAAGCGAAAGTCAACATTATAATGTACCAATCTCTAATAAGACCAATAATTACATACGGCAGCTCTATTTGGTTCAATATATCACCATCATATATGGAAAAAATTCGGATATTCGAGAGAAAATGTCTAAGAATATGCACGTCATTGAACAGATCCCAGGAGAGTAACTTCCAAAAATATGTATCAAATCTAGAACTATACAATACCGCTAATATTAGTAGGATAGACAATTTTATAATACACTTAATAAGAAAGCATATATTACAATGTACACAATGCACAGACTAAAATTTAATAATGGCGCCGTACTATACAGACATAGATTACATTAAAAATACCAATACAAAGCCTGACAGTTCCACCAGAGTCCTTTTTATATCTAGAAACGAAACGCGCTATGCAGAATGAAATAGACGGGCCAACATTAAAGCTATTGACTGCAATAGGGCGGATATTGATAATTATAGATTTGACACATCAATCCCCCAAAAAGACAGACATTCTAGTCTTCATAATAATAATAATAAATTTTGGTGGCTTAGCCATAATTAACCTTTTTTCTTTTACTTATTTCCTGACATAGTTTTACCCTAAACAATAATTCATGTAATGCTTTTTTTAAAACAATTTTCATTACAAAAAATACTTCACGAATTCCCAGAAAAAGTAAAAATAAGCTAAGTTAGTAACGATAATCTTGTAATATAATATAAGGCTTTACCCGGTTGGGTCGTTGTAAATATGTAAATATTTGTTAACTATTGTTTATTGTAGTATAGAAAAAAAATATGAATTGAAAAAAAAATAAAAAAAAAAATATTCGGGATGGAAATAGGAAATCCACACAACAATAAAAACAAAGAATTAACACTATAACTAATCTAATAAATAAAATTATAGACATAAGTGACACAAAATTTCAAGATAACATAAGGAAAATCCGCAACATCCTTAAAAATAATGAATACCCCAATCACATAATAAATTGCACAATCCACAACAAACTAATTAATTGCAATAAAGATCAAAACAAACAACATGAAACCAACGAAAATGACAACACGTAACAATATATCAGCGTACCATACATAACCTGGTTGACAAGTAGCAAACACTTGAAAACAATAATAACAAAGGAAAATATTGTTTTCGCTCACAAATCCAACAAAAGTGTAATATTTACTAACACAAAAATGCAATATTTACTAACACAAAACAACCTAATTTACTAACACAAACAACAACAACATAACGTAGTTTATGAAATTAGGTGCAAAGGCGGCGTGAACGAAAGCTTTGACAAAGTATATATAGGCACAACAAAGAGAGCGCTTGGAGTACGAATGGCTGAACACAAACCGATATCAACAAGGAAAAAATGACAATAGCGTTGGCGCAACATATGTTGGAGAACCCGCAAGAGCAATGAATACGAAAGAAGATAAAGACAACACCAACTCAATAAATGCAGTTTTGATTAGAAAATCATAGAATATGGCATTGTTTTTGGGTGTGTTTTTAACATTTAATGTAAATTCTGTTACTGTTGTTGTTGTTGTTGTAACAATAATATATTTATTTTGAAGTCTTGTTCGTCTATGGGGGATCTGATTCGATATCCAGGTGAAGGAAACGCGCCATTTGAACTGGATGCGTCCACAGAGACCTGGGGGTCAGCTGAGTGGGCTTGGCCGGACAATTGAAGAGGTGCAGTACATCATGTGGTCCCTGATGGCAGGCGGGACAGATGTCCGGAACGTTAGCATCAATTCGTGCCCAGTAAGAATTGAGGCGGCTGTACCATCCGGATCTCAGCTGCGCCAGAACCACGCGCGTCTGCCGAGGTAGTACCTTCTCCTCAGGTGAAATCTCCGGGGGATGTTCCCCTAGCACTGCATTCACACGGTACCTGGATACTGCTGCTGCGACATCATCGGCGTGAATGTTGTTCAAACCTGCCTGATAGTTTCGATGCTCTAAAGGTTCTCTCTTATACCGCTGGACCTCTATCTCTAGATCATGAAAATCGTACCTGATCTACCTGGGTGGAGGCATCCTGTTCAAGAGATGGTGGTTAGGATGAATGCTGCGAAAACACCCTAGCAGGTATTGCTTAGACAACAGGAAATTGTGTCTGCGCACGGTAAGGACCTTCGTCTCCTCATGTAGATGGTCCTTAGAGGACATAAGAAGACACCCTGTTGATGTTCTAAGGGCGGCATTCTGCCATGTCTGAATTTTCTTCCACTGCGTCGTACTCACGTTCGCCGACCATACAAGTGCTGCGTAGTTTGCTACAGACCGACCTATCGCTTTGTAAGAGGTCAACAAGCTTTCTTTGTCGGCTCCCCACGTACTGCCGGCAAGTGACTTGAGGACCTTGTTCCTACTTTTGAGTTTATCGCAGATAGCTGTATCATGTGCAGAGGATCTAAAAATGCTGTCCAATGTGACCCCAAGGATTTTGGGGTAGTTGGTGGTCGGGATGTTGACGTCATCGACTTTCACATTGAGTGACAACCGCACCTCTGCGGTCCAAGCAGTAAACAGTGTGGCTGATGATTTGGAGGCGGATATTTTCATATTCCTCGCAGTGAAGAAACGTGCTAAGTCAGTGAGGTAATAGTTGATTTTCTCGCAAATGTCATCCACTTTAGGTCCTGACGCCAGAATTGTGCAATCGTCAGCGTACGACACAATTTCAACGCCGCCTGGAGGTGCAGGAATTTTAGAGAGGTAGAGGTTAAACAGAGCCGGGGATAAAACTCCACCCTGGGGAACTCCTTGTTTAACTCTACGGGCTTCGACTTTCTGTCTCTAAATTCTACATATGACTGGCGCCCACACGTATAGTTTACGACCCAACGTTTCAAACTGGGCGGAAGGGACGTTTCTTCAATGTCCTCGAACAGAGTGGCATGATTGACCGTGTCGAAGGCTTTTGTAAGGTCAAGAGCCACGAGGACCGTCCTGTCGTTAGGCTTGTTCTGGTTAAGGCCGCGACTTATACGTGTGGTGATGGCGTGTAAAGCAGTTGTTGTGCTGTGCTGCTTGCGGAATCCATGCTGATGATCAGCACTAGGAAAGTGTTCGATCAGGCTGGGGAGGAGCAGTGCTTCAAGCGTCTTTGCTACTGGAGAAAGCAATTCTTTGCCTGGCTTCAGTAGCGGGACCACTCTGCCCATTTTCCAGGCATCGGGAACTTCGTGAGTGGCTAGCGACAGATTGAGCACTTTGGTCATGTACTCTACTCCCGGAGTATCCAAGTGCTTTAACATCAGCATTGAGATTCCGTCCGGACCCAGCGCCTTTGATGACTTTGCGCTGCGGATGACATGGGCAACTTCGCCAACGGTAAATTGTGGTGGTGCCTCTTCGACTCGGAGAGCGCGGATACGACGCAATACTCTCCTTTTCGCCTTATCACTCTCTGGGTGCTCAATAAAAAGCCGGTTAAAATAACACGCGCACCGCTTCGGATCTGTCACTGTTCTATCACCGAACGTGACAGCTGTCCGATCATCCTTCCTTACAGGGTTAGAGAGTGATTTGACCGTTGTCCACAACTTACCAATTCCGGAACTCAAGTTGCACTGCTTTAAGTGGTCTAGCCATTTGTTCCGCTTATATTCGTTGACCAACCTACTGATCTCGGAGTTGAGATCCCTAATTCAAGGGTCAGTAGGGTTGGAGCGACGAATGTCATCACGCTCGTCTGCGAGTCCCGCTGCCTCTGCTGGGAAGTTTGGTCGTACTTCGGGTATTCGACCAGCAGGGATATGGCGAGCGGCTGCTGCGTTAATGATGGCCCTGAACTTTTTCTCGGCTACCCGAACGTCCGACGGAATAGCTAGATTATTAAAGCTGCGATTGGTGGCTTCTCTGAAGGCCTCCCAATCAGCCTTTTTTGATTGAGAAACGTACGGCGTTCAGAGGTTATGAAATCGGGTGGTCTATTTATGGAGAGAATTATGGGAAGGTGGTCCGATCCTAGTGAGATGACGGGTTGCCAGGTGACGTCGTTGATCAGGCCAGGCGATGCCAAAGTGATGTCTGGCGAGCTATGGCAATCGCCCATAATCCGCGTGGGGGCGTCCTCATTCACTGTGCAGAACGTAGAGCTATCAATTTGCTCTGCCAAAGCTATGCCCCTCTGGTCGTTGTCTAGGTGAGAATGCCACAGTTCGTGGTGAGCATTAAAGTCTCCTAGGACCAAGCGGTTATTGCCTTGTAGCAAATTGCTAATGTCTGGCAGATAACTCGGGGCACAGCTACCAACCGGCGGGATGTATACGTTGTACAGCTCTATTTCGGCAGTTCCAGACTTGACTGCTACCCCCATACATTCCATGTATGGGTCTCTAGAGTCAAGCTCAGGCGAAATAGGTCTGTACTGCACAGAATGGTGTAGAAGGAAAGCAAGTCCCCCACCTCCACTTCTGGTACGATCCTTACGTAGCACGTTGTACCCGTCACAACTGTGCAGTCTGCAGGTGGCATTCAGCTTAGTTTCTTGGATCGCGGCGACCATGATGTTTCTCCGATTCATAAATTCTATGACCTCACTGATTTTGTTGCGTAGGCCATTACAATTAAATTGCAAGATTGATGCACTGTCAGGAGCGGCAACAGCAATCTGTGGTGTAAGATGCTGTATGTGTTGATGCTGTTGCGAGGGCGACTGCGGGGGAGTCTCGTAGTTAGATGATGATGACGACGACGACGAAAATGCAGACGACGATGATAACACCAAATCCAGAGACCCACTGCTAACTTCGTTGATACAGCATGAGGCAACAAAGTCTGCTTCGCTATACTCTCTGATGTGGTTCAGACCTGAACAGCTCCTGAAGTGCACCCACTCCATGCAACGATTACACCTTACAGACGTAGCACGATGGTGTATTCGGTTCTGACAAACCGAGCAGATCCAAGGTCCGGGGTTTTGTTCGATCCCGGCTCGGACCAGTAGTATTCGGAGCAGGCATTCCGGGAAGTGCTGCTCCCACGACGAAAAAATGGACGAACAAAAAACATATATTGTTGAGGTGACTGCCCCTGGCCGAAGAGTTTCGGGTCAATTCGGTACATAGAACCGGCAGTCGCGGGATTGTAAATTCTGTTACTTGTTAAATGTAACGTATAATAGTAAGTGTTACATTTTTATATAACATGTAAAATATTTTTTAGCTTATATATCCAGATTAAGGTAGCCAAAAAATTAGGTTAAACTATTGCTAATAGTGGGCGTGACATGCTGTCAAACTCAACTTTTTTTTTTAATTCCAGAAAAAGGTGTTTTTTTTTATCAAAAATAAGTGGTTACTACTCGCAAGCTATCATCGATAATGGCCTGCGGTCATTTTTATAATGTTAGTAGGATTATAGTCTTTAGTTGTTGTAAGTGGTCACAGCTCTAGCGTTTAATATTAGGGGCGTTATGAAATATTTATGAAACTACTACGAGTATATTCTTCTTAAATTTAAACTTTAGTGGAATAGAACTTCTAGGGAACAAGAAACGTGTACCACCCGGAGAAAGGTGAAAGTGTCTTCTTTAACCCTATATACACTTTTGTAATCGCGACGACTTGCGGGTAGAACCCTTTTTTTCATTTTGATGAAATTACTCTATGAAAAATTCAAATTACGATAATTTAAAGAGCCCTATAAGTACTCGTGTACAGTGGTGTATTAAATATGTGCATGAGGTATTTTATAGCTTATAATGAAATAACTAAATATAATACCTGAGAAAAGGGTTTTATGGCTTTGTTTTGATCATAAAATTATCACAAAAGGTTCTAAAATAGGTCATAAAATTATCACAATAGGTTCTACAGTAGACATATGATCTCTTTCTAAATTTACCTGCTAACAAATTTTAGGGTCAACCAAATTCATAAACAATTTTTTAAGTGTGTCAATAATCGCAACATTAAACCACTATAGATAAAAAAAATAGCCCCATATTGGCGAAATACTAATTAGTTTTACCTGATATTAAGGTCTTGGTAACAAGTGCAGTTTTGTTCAATTTAAGTACTACCTGCTATGAAATTAAAGCTACAGTAAACAAAAGTTTTATATAAAAAGTGCAAACTGGTTAGAAGGCCAACTTACTGTCGCTGCAGAAACAGCAGAGCAAGATACGGCTGGAAGACCACGCAAATAACGCAACTGCAGCGATAGATCTAAGAGGCGGAAACTTACAGATGTTAACAATGAAATTGGTTGTACAAATATAAAATAATCTTTCCTACATCAATTACGATCACAGAACCAATTTACAAAAGTGGATATCATTGAAAAAGTTGTTAAAGCTAGTAACGGATTCTTAAAAGTATACCAACTCCGAGCGATGCAAAACAGTTCACAAATGAGGAGGCATTAGTATAATTTCTGGATAAGAAATTAACAAAACACCAATGTATTCAGCTCAGATTGAAAAGGATGAAAAGGGCTCAAATTTGTATCCAGCATATCATCACATCTATCGCACATAACCGCTGCTAAAATGGACTGTCTGCCATCAAAGGACACTATTACAATCACATCAATTTTGGCAGAGGTACAACTACAATCTCTACTTGATCACACAGCCGAACGCTTGCTACAATCAATAACAGGAAATGAGTTAAAGAAATATGGAAACACAAAGTTAATTCTTTTTGTAAATGGGGATGTGATGGTTCTTCGGGACAAAAACAATACAAACAACTTGTATGTGGAAATATTTCGGACTCAGATATGTTCATGGTATCATTTGTACCATTGCTATTGAAAAAGATTTTGAAAGATTCAGAGCCTTCGACTATTAGAAAGCAAACAATGGATATTTGAAAAAATGAAACACTATCATCTACGAAATACTGCAGTCCAATCAAATTTGAATTCAAAAAAGAAACTTATGATGCCATTAAGAAAACAGTTAGTGATATCAAGACCCAAATTGCAACACTACAGCCATTACAATTGCAGTTAGATGGACAGCAAATTGAAGTAAGCTACCAATTAGTGCTGACAATGATAGATGGCAAAGTAGGTTAGGCTTTGACTAACACCAAGGCTGCATCCAGCTGCATTATATGCCAATCAACATCAACCCAATGAAATCAAGCCCCGACAAAATCATTAGATAATGCCGATGCATATGAATTTGGATTATCACCACTACATGCAAGAATACGACTTATGAAACACATATTAAAAATCAGTTATGATTTGGATTTCGGGACTTCAGGATCAATAAGAAACAACGAAACCTACAAACATTTAAGAAGTTCAAAAAAGAAACATGTTCAAGAAATCTATAAAAAAAACGCACACATTTCTTTAAAAAAAATATTAAAAAAACAAAATTAAGATTTTTTTTTAATTCGCGCAGTCTAAGCAGTCGTTAACATTGGGAGTTACGACTTTTTAAAGAAAATTAATCTTACTATCCGTCGTGTGTTAACAACTACACTCAGAGTTCTCATGCCAGAATCCACAGGCAGAATGCGAGATCCAAAGGATATGACCTTGAAGGTGATTTAATTCTAGGAGAAAAAACGCTTGCAAAAAAAAATCCCTCAAAAATTTTTTGCTTATGATCCACAAAAGTTATGTAAAAACTTACTTTTATTTCAATAAGGAAACCGGGGAAATTGTATAATGTTTTACAGAGTTACTCCAATTAACTCAACTTTCCGCAAGTGACGTCATTATGGTTCGGCCTTTGGATTAAAATTACCAATATGGCTGCCACTTAAGTCTTGTGAAACCTTGCTTTTGTCACAAAATTGAAATCGGGTCGTAGCTTCAACTCACACAACGATGCTACTTCAAAGGCCGAAATGTCTTCCCAAAAAAAAGCACTAACACCTACAACAAAAACACTAACACCTCTCCAAAACCTTATTGCCGCAAAACACAAAGCTACAACAAACACGCCAATAATTAGATCTCACGTACTGTGGATACACACAAAAGTAAGTGTTGGTAAACACAAAAAAAACTAAACATCCAAATTACATCTCTAATTGATTCAAACGGAAAAAAACTACAATACCAGTTTAGGAGAAACATATCTACAAGCGCCACTACAATTACTGCTGTATCGACAAGGATGTTTTGTGTCGTAGGTGGAATATAAGTGCATTCTGAAATATGTGTCTTAGAAACTAAAGGTATATCAATTTCTTGTTGTCGTAGAAATGTTCCTACTTGGTTAATGCCGTTTCGGTTCTAAAAGCACATTGGTAGTAGATTAGTTTTTGACTCATCATTATTTGCATAGCTAGCTTTGATTTCTCTTCATTTATTGCATCATTCTTTGCATATTCGACAGGTCATATTTTGAACTAATTTGGCACTGGAATTATTTGGGAGTTATTTTGATATATGTCTGCACATTCTTTCACCGTACGAGTATACGATATTAAATAATTAAATATAATACCTGCGAAAGGGTCTTATGGCTTTGTTTTGATCAACAACAAAAACAAGTCATAAAATTATCACAATAGGTTCTACAGTAGACATATGATCTCTTTCTAAATGTTAACAAATTTTAGGGTCAACCAAATTCATAAACAATTTTATAAGTGTGTCAATAATCGCAACATTAAACCACTAAAGATAAAAAAAACAGTCCCATATTGGCGAGATACTAATTAGTTTTACCTGATATTAAGGTCTTGGTATAAAGTGCAGTTTTTTTCAATTTAAGTACTACCTGCTATGAAATTAAAGATCAATGTGTGAATATCATGTGTCTAAAAATCTATACAATTACTGATTCGGTAGGTGTTTACTCAGTAATAAGTTAATCCCTTAAGTGTACGGACGTATATTCGCAAGTGATAAAACATAACAGGCGCAAATAAAAATATTCAGAAAAATATGGAGAGCTTCAGTTATAAAAACCTGATCGAAGAGTATTTTAGAAACAAAAACCAGGAAGATGTTCTTAGTTACGTTAAAATAAAATTAAACTTAAATTCGTGTAGCACCGAAATGCAAGAACAAATATCTAATTTCGTCAAAGCACTAAACAACGCTACAAAGAAGTTAGCTACAGTAAACAAAAGTTTTATATAAAAAGTTTAAACTGGTTAGAAGGCCAACTTACTGTCGCTGCAGAAAGCAAGATAAGGCTGGAAGACCACGCAAATCATTGGACAACTGCAGCGATAGATCTAAGAGGCGGAAACTTAAAGATGTTAACGATGAAATTGGCTGTACAAATATAAGAGAATCTTGTCTACATCAATTACGACCACAGAACCAATTTACAAAAGTGGATATCATTGAAAAAGTTGTTAAAGCTAGTCCAGTGAGAACAAAACGGATTCTTAAAAGTATACCAACTCCGAGTGATGCAAAACAGTTCACAAATGAGGAGGCATTAGTATTATTTCTGGATTTAAAATTAACAAAACAGCAATATATTCAGCTCAGATTGCGTGCGATTGAAAAGGGATCAAATTTGTAACCAACATATCATCACATAACCGCTGCTAAAATGGACTGTTTGCCATCAAAAGACACTATTAAAATCGCACCAATTTCGGCAGAGGTACAACTACAATCTCTACTTGATCACACAGCCGAACGCTTGCTATAATCAATAACAGTAAATGAGTTAAAGAAATATGGAAACACAAAGTTGATTCTTTTTTTGTAAATGGGGATGTGATGGTCCTTCGGAACTACACAACTACACTCAGAGTTCTCCCCTTTTTATTGGGATGAACTTATTAAGCTCGTGCCAGAATCCACAGGCAGAATGCGAGATCCAAAGGATATGATCTTGAAGGTGATTTAATTCTAGGAGAAAAAACGCTTGCGAAAAAAAATCCCTCAAAAATTTTTCGCTTATGATCCACAAAAGTTATGTAAAAACTTACTTTCATTTCAATAAGGAAACCGGGGAAATTGTATAATGTTTTACAGAGTTACTCCAATTAACTCAAAATAACTTTCCGCAAGTGACGTCATTATGGTTCGGCCTTTGGATTAAAATTACCAATATGGCTGCCACTTAAGTCTTGTGAAACCTTGCTTTTGTCACAAAATTGAAATCGGGTCGTAGCTTCAACTCACACAACGATGCTACTTCAAAGACCGAAATGTCTTCCCAAAAAAAAAAGCACTAACACCTACAACAAAAACACTAACACCTCTCCAAAACCTTATTGCCGCAAAACACAAAGCTACAACAAACACGCCAATAATTAGATCTCACGTACTGTGGATACACACAAAAGTAAGTGTTGGTAAACACAAAAAAAACTAAACATCCAAATTACATCTCTAATTGATTCAAACGGAAAAAAACTACAATACCAGTTTAGGAGAAACATATCTACAAGCGCCACTACAATTACTGCTGTATCGACAAGGATGTTTTGTGTCGTAGGTGGAATATAAGTGCATTCTGAAATATGTGTCTTAGAAACTAAAGGTATATCAATTTCTTGTTGTCGTAGAAATGTTCCTACTTGGTTAATGCCGTTTGGGTTCTAAAAGCACATTGGTAGTAGATTAGTTTTTGACTCATCATTATTTGCATTAGCTAGCTTTGATTTCTCTTCATTTATTGCATCATTCTTTGCATATTCGACAGGTCATATTTTGAACTAATTTGGCACTGGAATTATTTGGGAGTTATTTTGATATATGTCTGCACATTCTTTCACCGTACGAGTATACGATATTAAATAATTAAATATAATACCTGCGAAAGGGTTTTATGGCTTTGTTTTGATCAACAACAAAAACAAGTCATAAAATTATCACAATAGGTTCTACAGTAGACATATGATCTCTTTCTAAATTTACCTGTTAACAAATTTTAGGGTCAACCAAATTCATAAACAATTTTATAAGTGTGTCAATAATCGCAACATTAAACCACTAAAGATAAAAAAAACAGTCCCATATTGGCGAGATACTAATTAGTTTTACCTGATATTAAGGTCTTGGTATAAAGTGCAGTTTTTTTCAATTTAAGTACTACCTGCTATGAAATTAAAGATCAATGTGTGAATATCATGTGTCTAAAAATCTATACAATTACTGATTCGGTAGGTGTTTACTCAGTAATAAGTTAATCCCTTAAGTGTACGGACGTATATTCGCAAGTGATAAAACATAACAGGCGCAAATAAAAATATTCAGAAAAATATGGAGAGCTTCAGTTATAAAAACCTGGTCGAAGAGTATTTTAGAAACAAAAACCAGGAAGATGTTCTTAGTTACGTTAAAATAAAATTAAACTTAAATTCGTGTAGCACCGAAATGCAAGAACAAATATCTAATTTCGTCAAAGCACTAAACAACGCTACAAAGAAGTTAGCTACAGTAAACAAAAGTTTTATATAAAAAGTTTAAACTGGTTAGAAGGCCAACTTACTGTCGCTGCAGAAAGCAAGATAAGGCTGGAAGACCACGCAAATCATTGGACAACTGCAGCGATAGATCTAAGAGGCGGAAACTTAAAGATGTTAACGATGAAATTGGCTGTACAAATATAAGAGAATCTTGTCTACATCAATTACGACCACAGAACCAATTTACAAAAGTGGATATCATTGAAAAAGTTGTTAAAGCTAGTCCAGTGAGAACAAAACGGATTCTTAAAAGTATACCAACTCCGAGTGATGCAAAACAGTTCACAAATGAGGAGGCATTAGTATTATTTCTGGATTTAAAATTAACAAAACAGCAATATATTCAGCTCAGATTGCGTGCGATTGAAAAGGGATCAAATTTGTAACCAACATATCATCACATAACCGCTGCTAAAATGGACTGTTTGCCATCAAAGGACACTATTAAAATCGCACCAATTTCGGCAGAGGTACAACTACAATCTCTACTTGATCACACAGCCGAACGCTTGCTATAATCAATAACAGGAAATGAGTTAAAGAAATATGGAAACACAAAGTTGATTCTTTTTTTGTAAATGGGGATGTGATGGTCCTTCGGAACTACACAACTACACTCAGAGTTCTCCCCTTTTTATTTGGATGAACTTATTAAGCTCGTGCCAGAATCCACAGACAGAATGCGAGAACCAAAGGATATGACCTTGATGGTGATTTAATTTTAGGAGAAAAAACGCTAGCAAACAAAAATCCTTTAAAGAGTTTTTGCTTTTGATCCACAAAAGTTATGTAAAAACTTACTTTTATTTCAATAAGGAAACCGGGGAAGTTGTATAATGTCTTTACAGAGTTTCTCCAATCAACACAAAATAACTGTCCGCAAGTAACGTTATTATGGTTTGGCCTTTGGATTAAAATTACCAATATGGCTGCCACTAAAGTCTTGTGAAACCTTGTTTTTGCCACAAAATTGAATCAACGATGCTACTTCAAAGGCCGAAGTGTCTTCCCAAATAAAAAAACACTAACACCTACAACAAAAACACTAACACCTCTCCAAAACCTTATTGCCGCAAAACACAAAACACAAAGCTACAAGTTTTCGTCACTTTACAAAAGAAAATTTTCAGAAAACAAACATTTAAATAGTCATCCGCAACTGCCGGGATTCTAACTCCGATCCCGAGATCCAAAGTTTGACGCATCCTGCGTGCTATATCCGGCTTGTGATTCGATGAGCCAAACGCTGCCAATAATAAGATCTCACTGTGGATACACACAAAAGTAAGTGTTGGTAAACACAAAAAAACTAAACATTCAAATTACATCTCTAATTGATTCAAACGGAAAAAAGTGTACGAAGTGTACGGACGTATGTTCGCAAGTGATAAAACATAACAGGCGCAAATAAAAATATTCAGAAAAATATGGAGAGCTTCAGTTATAAAAACCTGGTCGAAAAAAAACATTAACACCTACAACAAAAACACTAACACCTCTCCAAAACCTTATTGCCGCAAAACACAAAACACAAAGCTACAAGTTTTCGTCACTTTACAAAAGAAAATTTTCAGAAAACAAACATTTAAATAGTCATCCGCAACTGGCGGGATTCTAACTCCGATCCCGAGATCCAAAGTTTGACGCATCCTGCGTGCTATATCCGGCTTGTGATTCGATGAGCCAAACGCTGCCAATAATAAGATCTCACTGTGGATACACACAAAAGTAAGTGTTGGTAAACACAAAAAAACTAAACATTCAAATTACATCTCTAATTGATTCAAACGGAAAAAAGTGTACGAAGTGTACGGGCGTATATTCGCAAGTGATAAAACATAACAGGCGCAAATAAAAATATTCAGAAAAATATGGAGAGCTTCAGTTATAAAAACCTGGTCGAAGAGTATTTTAGAAACAAAAACCAGGAAGATGTTCTTAGTTACGTTAAAATAAAATTAAACTTAAATTCGTGTAGCACCGAAATGCAAGAACAAATATCTAATTTCGTCAAAGCACTAAACAACGCTACAAAGAAGTTAGCTACAGTAAACAAAAGTTTTATATAAAAAGTTTAAACTGGTTAGAAGGCCAACTTACTGTCGCTGCAGAAAGCAAGATAAGGCTGGAAGACCACGCAAATCATTGGACAACTGCAGCGATAGATCTAAGAGGCGGAAACTTAAAGATGTTAACGATGAAATTGGCTGTACAAATATAAGAGAATCTTGTCTACATCAATTACGACCACAGAACCAATTTACAAAAGTGGATATCATTGAAAAAGTTGTTAAAGCTAGTCCAGTGAGAACAAAACGGATTCTTAAAAGTATACCAACTCCGAGTGATGCAAAACAGTTCACAAATGAGGAGGCATTAGTATTATTTCTGGATTTAAAATTAACAAAACAGCAATATATTCAGCTCAGATTGCGTGCGATTGAAAAGGGATCAAATTTGTAACCAACATATCATCACATAACCGCTGCTAAAATGGACTGTTTGCCATCAAAGGACACTATTAAAATCGCACCAATTTCGGCAGAGGTACAACTACAATCTCTACTTGATCACACAGCCGAACGCTTGCTATAATCAATAACAGGAAATGAGTTAAAGAAATATGGAAACACAAAGTTGATTCTTTTTTTGTAAATGGGGATGTGATGGTCCTTCGGAACTACACAACTACACTCAGAGTTCTCCCCTTTTTATTGGGATGAACTTATTAAGCTCGTGCCAGAATCCACAGACAGAATGCGAGAACCAAAGGATATGACCTTGATGGTGATTTAATTTTAGGAGAAAAAACGCTAGCAAACAAAAATCCTTTAAAGAGTTTTTGCTTTTGATCCACAAAAGTTATGTAAAAACTTACTTTTATTTCAATAAGGAAACCGGGGAAGTTGTATAATGTCTTTACAGAGTTTCTCCAATCAACACAAAATAACTGTCCGCAAGTAACGTTATTATGGTTCGGCCTTTGGATTAAAATTACCAATATGGCTGCCACTAAAGTCTTGTGAAACCTTGTTTTTGCCACAAAATTGAATCAACGATGCTACTTCAAAGGCCGAAGTGTCTTCCCAAATAAAAAAACACTAACACCTACAACAAAAACACTAACACCTCTCCAAAACCTTATTGCCGCAAAACACAAAACACAAAGCTACAAGTTTTCGTCACTTTACAAAAGAAAATTTTCAGAAAACAAACATTTAAATAGTCATCCGCAACTGGCGGGACTCTAACTCCGATCCCGAGATCCAAAGTTTGACGCATCCTGCGTGCTATATCCGGCTTGTGATTCGATGAGCCAAACGCTGCCAATAATAAGATCTCACTGTGGATACACACAAAAGTAAGTGTTGGTAAACACAAAAAAACTAAACATTCAAATTACATCTCTAATTGATTCAAACGGAAAAAAACTACAATTCCAGTTTAGGAGAAAAATATCTACAAGCGGCACTACAATTACTGCTGTGTCGACAAGGATGTTTTGTATCGTAGGTGGAATATAAGTGCATTCTGAAATATGTGTCTTAGAAACTTAAGATATATCAATTTCCTGTTGTCGTAGAAAGTTTCCTACTTGGTTAAGGCCGTTAGGGTTCTAAAAGCACATTCGTAGTGATTTAGTTTTTGACTCAACATAATTTGCATTAGCTAGCTTTCATTTCTCTTAATTTATTGCATAATGCTTTGCATATTCGACAGGTCATATTTTGAACGAATTTGTTATTGGAATTATTTTGGGGTTATTTTGATACATGTCTGCACATTCTTTCACCGTACGAGCATACGATATTTTGGGTTGGACTACATTATCTTGGATTCTATTTGGTGTTCTACCGCAGCGTAATTCACGTCCGGATAATGTGTGGTATTAAAGTCTGGAAAAAAGCTGGCACTCTAGTGGCATTATTATCTTTTTTCATTTGAACGTACACAGGGCATCCCCTGTAGATAGCTGTGTGGAGTTCACCACAATTGCTAAATCTTTGAATGCCGGAATCGGTTTTTGGATGCGGGCATTAAACGGTTGTATGAACATCTCCAAATATGACGCAAACTAATGATAATTCGCAGTAGGTCTTGGTGTTGCCGAAATCTTGACCATTTGTGCATTGGGGGACATCTCTACGCTTTAAAGTCTCCTTTACTCTTAATCTCCGATTAAAATCGTAACGGGCTTTCCAATAGGGACATATCATTTTCTTATCTTTATGTCAACGCAGCCTCAAACATTTTCCATGATCTTTCACTGTCAAAACAAGTGGAAGTCAACATTTTCATTATGGTAAAGTCCACTTACCAGCAATGTTTGGAAATCTTAAAAAATTACTATCAAAATTCTGAGTCGTTAGTCACAACTTTAAGAGCGCTAACACCAATTTTCGGCCGTAATAATCGTCCCGCCCGACAGCATGAGCGATTAAGCTTAATTCTAGCTGAGTTGTTTTGTCAATAAACAAACTGTGCGTTATTGTCGATGAAAACATTCGCATATAACCGTAATTGGAGAGCGCTATCGTGCCATGTTAGAAAATTATTTTTGGCCAGAGTTTAATGAGCTTGACATCGACGATATGTGATTTCAAGATGCGGTGCCACTAGCCTCACAGCACGCGTTACAATCGATTTACCGAAAGGCAAATTCGGTGAACGTGTTATCTTAAGGAATAGTCCGGTCGAATGGCCACCTCGTTGGGTCCAAATAATAGATTGCTATACACGGGCTCGTGGTGGTCATATGACCGAAATCGAATTTCATTATAAAAATGTAACATTTGCACTACACCTGTTATAAATTTTAACTCTATATCTTAAATATTATTCGTCTTATTAATATATAAAATTGTTATGTCCTTAATGTAAAACCCTATATACTAGATTCGTTGCACCCTTCTTTTTCACTCTAGATGAGAGAAAAGTTCCACCTTAACAAGTGGTTGCGGTATTTGAATCTTATTTATTATGATATAAATTTATTACGTTTCGAAACCTTCTTTTTCGAGAGCTTTTTTTTATCTCATCTAGTTGGACGGAACCATCATGCAAGCTTGTTTCTAGTCGCAATGACCTGATCTGTAATTTTTACTTTGAATATTTTCATAAGATGTAAGTGTAGCAGCTGAGGGGCCCGGGGTACTCTCCTGATGCCCCTAAACTATTTGGAATTACTTTAGTTTCATATTTTTAGGCGAAACCACGTCTTTTTTTGTTGAAGGCAGAGAGATTTTGGCAATCTTAATAAAATTTGGAACAAGCCAGTTTTTGGACCAAGCACCGAAGTTGTGGAAATTGTAGAAAATTAAGCACAGGAAAGTTTTTTAGACAATGGGCGCACGCTATTAAAATTTATGAAAATCCTTGAAGGTGTGGATATAGCTCCCACACAAATGTTCATTCGATATTTTATTTTTAGCTTTAGAAGCCACACATTACACCTAGTCTTAATGGAATTTGGCACTAGTAAGTTCCTTGTGCCAGGGACGGACGCTGATTGGAGAAAATCGGCATTGATTATGATATAGCTACCACATATATGTTCATGTCTTAGAATTTCGCGACGATCAATAATATGTATACATAATTTATAGGGTTTCCGATGAATGGTGTGGTGTTGAAAAGGGAATGTCAAATTGGAGGGTATAAATAAACGCCCAATCAAGCATTTTGGAGTTAAGTGACGAAACTTGTATTATTGCAAAAAAAAAGCATTTTAACAAATCGTTAAAATCTCAGTCAATTACTAACGAATTTTTTAAACCAAAATAGCGTTTTATTTTTTTCTTAATTAATAAGACAAATCTCCCACATATATATTCAATCAATTTTACAAAACAAAACAATGAAATTTTCTCACAAATTCAAATGTGACTTTAGTTTTACAATTTAGGTAAATTTAGTGCCCGTCCACAGGGGTCCAAAAAGCTTTTTGCATTTTCTTAACATCCAGAAGTGCAGGGTATAATTAAGCCGTCCACGCTCAAATAACTTTGTGTAGGGGGATAGTGTTTTGGGTTTTATGTTTTTGATTTCAATAGTAATTTAAGTGTTAGGTTTTATTTCCAGTTGAGCAAAATATTTCCCAAATTGTGCAATAGCTTTTACAGTAAATTCAATTAGGTTCTAATTTAAGTTTAAATTCAAATTTTAAACTAGAATTTATGCTTTAGTTTCATTTCCACTCTGTGGAACAGGGTATTATAAGTAAGTTTTATGGCAAATGTTTGTAACTACCAAACATATTTAATCTACCCACCTTGACGTATACCTATCTACTCAGATTCACTAGTTGATTCGATTTAACAATGTCTGTCCGTCCATTAAAACTTGTAATCAAACTACAGGTCGCAATTGTTGTCCGATTTTCATGACATGTTGCAGAGGTTCGTTTTTTTAGCTCTAGCTGCCACAGCTTAAATCCAATCTTAATTAAATTTTGCACACGATTGATTTATGGACTAAGGAAGGACGCTATTAAGAATAAGGAAAATCGGTTTAGATTTAGATATAGGTCCCATATATATGTACATCTGATTTTTTTGTGTATTTGCTCTAGAAGGCACATCTTAGATCCAATTTTAATGAAATTTAGCTCGAGTAAGTTTTTTGGACCAAAGACGCTGTTAAAATTGATAAAAATCCGTTCATATGTAGATGTAGCTCCCAAACATATATGTTCATCCGATATTAAGTCTTTAAGTCTAAAACTCACACATTAAATCCAATCTTGATGAAATTTAGCAGAAGTAATTTCGTTCCGCCAAGGACGGACGCTGTTAAAATTGGAAAAAGAATCGGTTCAGAGTAGGATATAGCTTCCAGAGTAGGATATAGCTTTCAACCGATTTTACCAAAAACAAAGAAATTTAAATATGACATTAGTTTATTTAAAAATCTAAGTACATTTAGGACAGTCCAAAAGTTATTTGTCAGTTGGCAGAAGTGTTTTTACCATTTTTTTTTTAGTTTTTAAGTTCAATTTTTAGAATAGTTTCTTGTTAAGTTCACAAGGTGGTCAGAATATTTAATACGTACCTAAAAAAATTTTGTTCGGAAATCTTTATAAAACATTTTTATATATTCGTATAAATGGCTGCAATAATTTTTTTGGCCTTTGAATGTGTTAAAAAAAAAACATTTTTGGACTTTTGTAAAAATCTTGCTGTTCTGAAAAGAATTTGTATGATATGATGGAGAACAATAGACCTATATTACGTAGTAGGGTGGAGTGAAATTCAAAAAAAAAAGTTAACCTCGGAAAGAGATGTAGTCTGGGGTCCTAAAGAGGGGAAAAATAAAGAAAAAAATTTAAAAAAATTTTTAGGGGTCGCGCCACTCCCTCGAAATTTGGAAATTATCGCTATTTTGGCGTTGATTTTAGAAAAATCCTAAAAAGTTTTATGTCAATAAATGTTTGCAATAGCGTAAACAATGAAATAAGGGCATGAAAAAATTTAAAAAATTTTTTCTCATTGTTCAAAAATTTCAAAAAGTAAAATAAGTCAAATCGTCCCTTCTTTAGAAAATTGACTGAACAATGAAATCGCCACCAAAGCTACAAATATTAGTCGATTATCCTCATATTTGTCTCAAATACTTTTGTTTGGGCACTAAACAAGCTCAAACTTTTAAATTTCGAATAAGTTAAGTCGTTAATTTTTAGGATTTTTCTAAAATCAACGCCAAAATAGCGATAATTTCCAAATTTCTAGGGAGAGGCGCGACCCCTAAAAATTTTTTTAATTTTTTTTCTTTATTTTTCCCCTCTTTAGGACCCCAGACTACATCTCTTTCCGAGGTTAACTTTTTCAAATTATAAAAAAAGCATGTTTTTACTCCACTCTATTACGTAGTTTTATTTGATACATGTTTTTTTTTTATTTAAAGTTAAAGTTTTTTTTAATACAGAAGCAAGCTTAGTTACAACATGAATAATTTAAAACACTACTTTTTATTTAGAGTACGATAAAAATAATTATGTTCATAATAATTTGTTGATAATTTGTGCCCATCAATTTGTTTACAAGATCTCCAAATGTTTCCTTTAGATGTCGAATGTACTGCTGCTGGTCATGCTGCTTTTCCTCCGCTAAAATAAGTGTGTTCGTTTACTTTCCCAGTAAAAAATTGCAAGCTTATACTTTTGAGAGCGTAAGGCCAATTTTACTCTCTTTATTAAAATTTGCAAGAAACGTAAAAGAACAGCTTTCAGTAAAAATTTGCAATGACACATCTGAATTTGTTTACAGTTTGCATTACATTTCATTTTATTTTGAATTTTAAAGTGTTAAGATATGTAATAAGAAAATGAGCAAAAGAAAACTTTTTTTCTTTCTAATATATTAAATAAAATAATATTCCAATTATTACTTGCCTATTCTGCTGTAAATTTATTTTTACTTTTATTTGTTTACAAAAAACAGCTGATTTTAAACTTCTGTTCTATCTGGCAAATTTTGGTTGGCTAAAATTTCTCCAACCAAAATTTGCAAACTCTCTTACATCGAACTGTCAAAATTTTACTCTCTCTGGCTCATATTTAATGGACTTTTTGTATAAACGAGCACGATCCACTAAAAATTTGCACAAATTTGCAAGTAAACGAACACACTTAATAACAAAACATGGTCATTTCGTTTTTGTGATATATCACGTATGAATAAATTGTTGTCTGACCATTTGACCAAGGATAGGACTGCACAGCATCTTGCATCATGAAGGGCTAATTTTCGCCAAAATGAAGTGTTATTAAAAACTACCCTTTCTGTTTGTTCTCCTTTAGAAACATCAAATATGTTGACTGGGATTCGGCATTAAAATCGTGCTTTATATGTATATATAGGCATATCCCTTTCTAGATTCTTCATTAGAACGTCTACATTTTCATTTATATCACTGAGTTGGCACCTAAAAAATTAATTTATTACTGGCATTAGTTGAAATACAAAATATATTTCAGTCTTTAACTGTCAGTGCAACTCAATTGCTTGAAATTAATATTATGTTTCTCTAAGTCAAACGAAAACATGAGCGAACGAAACTCAGTCACTCGAATTCGACTCAATTCGTATTATTCAATAGCGAAACCTTTCGTGCGTATGCTCTTGCGTACGTGAATTATTGTATGCTACGCAATTGAGTTGTCATATCCACATTTTTCAGGTTTATTACATTTTTCTAAAAAGTCCTATTAAATTCTATAGGTGTAAATACAACCATGCCAGCGAATACAGAACAAAATAAAAAAGACATGCAATAAAAAAAACAAACAACCAACTTTTTCGAAACAAAACATACAAATTATTCCAAACAACAAAAAAATAAATTTTTAAAGCAAATCAAAAAATACTGTAAAGACCAGTGTATTTGTGAGAAGTCCTGCGGATTTGACCTTTAAGCAGAGCTTCCATTTTTGCTATCCATTTTTAATTTGGTGTTTTGATTTATCACTTATGTGCATACATATTTTTGTCGGCGAAAGCAAAATAGGAAGTCACTGATTTTGTCATTTGCTTCGCAGAGTTGACCACTCGTTCGTGATACAAAAACGATGTTTTGTGAGAATACGGTTACGTGTTCTTTCGACGTGTCGTTCAAGTCGTCGTTCTCATAGAATGTGATGAGAGAAACCCAAATCATATTTCTTTCGTGTACGAAGAGAACGAATGCTTTTTTTTGACATAGAGAAAAAGGCCATAAGTTCTTGTATACGTTCACCATCAAAAAGTTTTCACAAATTATGCGATTCGGGTGGAAAACGTGGACAACTCTTACATATTAGCATATTGCAATTGTTGGGATCTAAACACCTCATTTTGTTAGTCACATCTTCAAAAAATACATTGCACCAGCTTCAGCATTGTTCAGAAGGCCGTACCTCACAAAATAGTTCACCGTACACCATCGAATATTAAGTATTATTGCAAGGTAGTTTCGAAATTTTTTTTATTGCCGAACGTATGGGTCGTGTTTTTACATTTTTCTTTATATCATCTTCATAGACCAAGATCCGTCCGTGTGCTACAGAGTTTAATGATTTTGTGCGATCTTTAATGTTCTGATATTAAGGTGGTACACTAGGGTAGTAGCAACTGAGACATGATGGGTAAGTACCAGAAGGGGGTTCTTGGGGTTAGTGACTTTAAAATCAGACAAATTGGTCTTATCGAGACAAAAACATCGATCAGACTCTAAGATCCGGCTTAAATGCGAAAGAAATAAAGAAAAATTAAAAAGAGCGAACCCTAATTTTTTCGAAACTATCTTGCAATAATACTTCATATTCAACTTTTTTACCTGTAAGGTGGAACGCTCTTTTTTCTCTCTTTTTTTTTTAAGTTTAAAAATTTCGTGTATTTTGCAAACGCAAACGTTACGGCTGCAGCCAACAGCTACGCAATGTGGTGGTAGATTTGTAAATTTGGATAGGCTAATTGTCGTATTCTGCACAAAATTTTGCGTGCAGTTCTTTCAAATCGCAGAGCAGTACAATTTTTTGTACGCTTTCTCCTATTTCATTTACTCTAACCGAATTACTCTGATGTACTTACTTGGCTCGTAAAACTGTACAACCAAATCACAAATAGCTGCTGATATCGAATGCATGTCTCTTTTTTAAATTGGAGTTGCAGCATACACTGATTTTCGACATAATTTTACAGCAGTTTCAGAAATACGTTTACTGACATCCCGTAACCTCTGAATTTTGTAGGGAGTCCAATCAATAAGCACAATGGTAAACAGCTGAGGTTTTTTTTTGTGGTATTTGTTTCCTTTAAAATTTCAGTTTTAATTTCTGTTGCTATATGGATTCACTTTGAGAGCAGAATCGAAAACAAAGTCATCTGAAAAAATAGTTTTATATTAGTAAAAGATATTTATGAAATCTATAAAATGTTACCTTCGCTATCGAAGAAGTAATTTTAATTTTCACTTGAAGTATCATTACATATTCTCCCAGAATTTCAACTTTTTAAAATAGGTTTTCTGCACATGTCACACGTGTGGTTCCCAATATAATTTGAAAACACTTTATTCCAATCTGACTTGACTTTTCTAAATCCTTTATACCATAAGTTCTTTTTATTTAGCGGATTACAACACTACATTTTTTAGATTAACTTCTAATGTCCACACTTTCAACGATCTTCAGTATCTAGAGAGAGGTCCAGCAGTACAAGAGAGAACCTTCAGATCATCGAAACTATAAGGTAGGTCTGAACGACACTCACACTGATGAAGGCACGGCAGCAGTATTCAGTGTTAGCTTGAATGTAGTGCTAGGGGAACATGCCCCGGAATGAAATTGATTATATATGAGTGAGAGTGAGGATTCGCTCCATGGGAAAACCCCCAGGTATAAACATATCCTGAATGAATCTACTAGAATGTGATATCCATCTCATAAAAAATAGCGTGAAATTTCATAGGTCAAAAAATATGATGCAAGAATTTGTTATTACCATCGTTTAAAAATATTGGTAAATCTCACATTTTTATCAACAAACGTTTCCTCACGTGTGGAAAATGGTTTAACCTCTACAGGTACTCCGTAATTAACTAGGATGTTACATTAAATGTATTGGAATTCCCTTTTCTCATTTGTGGTTTAATTACTTACTAAAGGGTGTTTTTTATTGAGGTATAGAACTTCGAATTGAAATAAAACACAAGAAAATCGTTTTAATGTCCATCAATTTGGCTTTATTGGAAGGATAATTTTATGCCATTAATGTTTAAATATGATTTCGGGCATGTGGCCGCCGCGGCTGGCTCGAATAAAGCCAATTCTACAGGTCCAATTTTCAACCACTTTTTCGAGCTATGGGGCCATATGTTGGCAATAACGCCACGAATGTTGGCTTCCAAGTCCCCTAACGTTTCTGGTTTGTTGGCGTAGACGAGCGACTTCACATATCCCCAAAGAAAATAATCCAATGGTGTCAAATCACACGATCTTGGTGGCCAATTGACAGGTCCATTCCGCGAAATTATGCGCTCATCGAATGTTTCCTTCAATAATTCGATTGTGACGTGCGCTGTGTGGCATGTAGCGCCGTCTTGTTGGAACCACAACTCATCCACATTCATGCCATCGAATTCGGGAACAAAAAAGTCGGTTATCATGGTTCTATACCGGTCTCCATTAACGGTAACTCACTCTCCAGCATTATTTCGGAAGAAGTATGGCCCAATGACTCCACCAGCCCATAGAGCACACCAAACAGTCAGTTTTTGTGGATGTAATGGCGTCTCAAGGGTCTCATGTGGATTCTCTTCACTCCAAATGCGGCAATTTTGCTTGTTGACGTAGCCATTCAACCAAAAATGAGCCTCATCACTGAACAAAATTTTGTGATGAAAATCAGCATCGAGATGAATCTCATTTTCGCCCCATTTTGCAAGCGTTGTTCTTTTGTCAACCTGTTCATGATGAAATGGCAAACCAAACTAAATATTAATCACTTGACAGCTGACAAAATGGCCGCCAGTTAAAAAAGCGATGCCAACTTAAAGTTCTATACCCCAATAAAAAACACCCTTTAGAAGACAATAATAAAATGGAAGACAATAATAAGACCCCAAATCGGGAAGGACCTTTGCTTGGAAGGTATACCAAAACGTGAACAGATATGTTCCAAATTTAATAGAGTTCGTCCTTAGTCGGAGCATTGTTAAAGTGCAAAGTTTGGTTGAGTCAGATTTGCGACCTGTATTTTAAATACAAAAATTAAATGGGCATTAAAAATGATTGTATGACTACCGATCAACACCAGTGTTTTGCCCATAACTTCTGCTTATGGCGGTCACGAAAACCTAATGACTATTTTGGATTCGTAAGACTTATTAGCAAATTTCAAGACGATCTAGCTATGTCCGTCATTTCGTGTGTCAATCATATTAGCCTATAATCATGCAATGTTTGCATGATGATGGCTTTGGTCATAAGCTGTTTGGGATAGAAAATGGGAAAAAACGACTCTGGAGGAAAATAGTTTCCCTAAGGCTTTAAAACTACGTCGGTAAAAAGTACAGTTTTTGAGTATTTGTTTAACAAATCACAATTTTTTGTAGAAGTATGATAGTTTAAATGGGTACTGTTAGTTAGGCCGCACTTAATACCTTAAAAAGGGCATAGTTAATCCCTATTCCACAAACACTTCATGTGAGTTCGCAATTGTCGTTTCCAATAAACACATGCCGTTGCGGACTTTCCATACTTTGTCATTTCTGTTTTTCTGTAGAGTATGTTTTTTCAGACGTGTGGTTTTCAAGAAGAAATAAGACGCATATAATTTAATGTTATGGGCAAGAACTTCGCTTTATTATAAAAATAAGGGTTTGCCATTATGTTTTAAAAATGATTTCGGGCAAGTGGCCGACACGGCTGTCTCCAATAAATTCTAGCCGAGAGGCCCAATTTTCGACCACTTTTTTTTTCCAAGGCGTCATTCGTGTCGGGCTTATCTACGTAGGCAAGCGATCATAGAGGCCCACGACGCGAGATAATGCGCTCACCAAGAGCCTCCTTCAATAAATTGATTGTTTCGTTGGTTGTATGGCATGTAGCTGTTGGAACCAAAGGTTTTCCACATCAACATCCTCCAAATCAAGTACAAAAAGTCAGTGATCATGGCTCTACATCGTTCCCCATTGACTGTAACATTATGGCCAGCTTAATTTTTTAAGAAACATGGAGCAATGATTCCCTCTTCCCATAGAGCACCCCAAGCAGTGACTTTTTGAGGATGTAACGGCGTCTTAACAATTGCTTGTGAATTTTCATTACTCCAAATGCGACAATTTTGGTAATTAAATCTACCCATTCAACCAAAAGTGAGCTACACCGCTGAACAAATTTTTTTTTTTGCAAAAATTAGGCTGTCTCGAATAAATTCCAGCTGAGAGCACAAATTTTTGACCACTTTTTTTTTCTTAAAATGCGTCATTCGTGTCGGGCTTATCTATGTAGGCAAGCGATCTTAGAGGCCCACGTTTTGGGCCCATTCACCACGATTTGCAAACGTTGTTCCGGAGTAAGTAAGTATATTCATTATTAAAGGACAAACCAAACTAAGCATAAATGAAATGACAGCTGTCAAGAAGACCAACTCCGAAATAAGAGTGGCCAGATTAGAAACCACACGTCTAAAAAACACCCTTTATATGGATTTAATGTCTTAAGCTTTGGAAGCCACATGTTACATTCGATATTGATGAAATTTGGCAAACGTTAGTTCTTCAGGAAGGATGTTATTGAAACTAACTAAAATCGGTTTACGCACACATTTGTTCACCCGGTTTTGTGCTCATAGTTCTAGGAACCACATATTGCTTCCAATCTAGTCTAGGGATTCATATTTAGATATACTTATATAACTTCCACACATATCGTATGTTCATCCAATTTTATGTTTCTAGCTTTTGAAGCCACATACCATTATGAGATTTGGTACAAGTTAGTTCCTTATTCCACGTACGGACGCTGTTGAACCTGTAAATAATCGGTTCAGATTAAGATATAGCTCCCACATAAAGGTTTAACAAAAACAATGAAATTTATTTTCAGTTTGCTTTTCTGAACATCCAGAGTAGCGCTATAGGCGGTCACGCCAGATCTAGCTGCGTTCGTTGCTGACGTTACAGGTATTTGTGTCCATCCCTTAATAACATTGTTCAGTTGTATTTATCATAGACTAAATGGTTCTTTGGAAAGGTCGACCAAATAAAGGAACACACTGATATAAGTGTTTGCTGTGCGTTTCCCAAAAACGAGATGCAGTAAACAGGGATCTATTTATAGCCTTTTCTCTGTAGTTCAAAATTAGTGTGTGACTTTGCATGCAGGTATGCTGGGAACTACGGCGATAAACCGTAAAGTACTTTGGATTTCGAGTGCATTAGATAGATGCATATGTTTGCCTTATTTACCATTTGCATTTATTGTATGCATGCATTTTCCGTCAGTTTGTATATTTAGTTTAAGAAGAGTAAGCTTATTTGTAGTAAATAAAATGAGTTCTTTAAAAACCATTAAAGTATTTGCTTGTCTGTTCTCCGGTCCCTTTCCATATATGACAACGCATAGAGAAAGGGACCTAAGGGTAAAAAATCAATTTTCACTATTTTTTTTGATGTGGACAACATCTGAGCATCGAATAGGACCGATCCCATGCCCCAAAAGTGTTCCCTCCCAGAGATATGCGCGTTTTATGAAAGTGATGGTACCCCAAAGATACACGTATTTAAATCTTTAAAATGGCTCTCCTGAACAAAACTGGCTTTTACACTTAGGTCCCTTTCTATTTTGCACGTCACATATGTGAAGTGCATATGTAACGCGGTGTTAGTAAATACTAACATTTTGGTAACCCCGAAGTGATAAAGGAGGCCTTTCAAAACCATTGAAGTGTTTGGTTGTCTGATCTCCGATCCGTTTCTATATGTGGAGTGCATATGAAACGCGGTGTTAGTAAATACTAACAAACATTAAGATATAACTTAGACTTACTTTATATCATAGATTTAAATTTTCTAATAGAACGCAATACACTAATGTTGTTGTTGATGTAGCGGCTCGCAAGGTGATGTGGTGACAGTCCGGGGCATAGAACGAACTGTCGTGTGATGGCGGATACATACGAGTATATAATTTTTACTGTTTTTATGAACATCAAAAAAAAAATTCTTTTAGGATAACAAATACCAGGTGGTGTAGAAATCGATCTTATACTTCATATATTAAAGTGTTTGCTTGCCTGATCTCCGATCCGTTTCCAAATGTGGAGCGCATACGAAACGCGGTTATGGTAAATACTAACATTTTGGTGACCCCGAAGTGATAAAGGAGTTCTTTCAAAATCATTGAATTGTTTGGTTGTTGATCTCTGATCCGTGTCCATATTTGGAGTGCATATGAAACGCGGTGTTAGTAAGTACTAACTTACATTAAGATATAACTTAGTCTCATATCATAAATTTAAAGTTTCTAATAGAACTCAATACACTAATGTTGTTGTTGATGTAGCGGCTCACAAAGTGCTGTGGTGACATTCCGGGGCACAGAACAGGCTGTCGTGTGATTGCGGAATACATACGAGTATATAATTTATACTGTTTCTATGAACATCAAAAAAAATCTTTTAGGATAACAAATACCAGTTGCTGTAGAGATCGATCATTAAAAAACTTATACTACATATATTTTGAAGGTAAAACATACCGGTCATTAATTCATTGACAAATTCATGTTGTTTCGACAACTTAAAAATATTCAGCACATAAAGAAATTAACAAATAAAGAGAAAACAATTTCTGTAAAACTAGACTAATTTGTATATTGAATCAGGACTGTGGACAAATATAAAGGGTGTCCCAAGAAGAGCGCAATTTTTAAATGACTGATGCAGCAATTGAATTGTTTCTCTGGCTGTATGACATGTGGCGCCGTCTTGTTGGAACACATGCCCTCCACATTCATTTCTTCAATTCTAGGCAAGAAAAAACTGGTTATCATTTCACGATACCAAACACCATTGACTGTTTGCGCTTGACCTGCCTCAATTTCATAAAAAAAAGGTCCAATGATTCCTCCAGCCCAAAAACCACACCACACAGTGACACGTTGAGGATGCATTTGCTTCTCGTGAATCACTCGAGGATTTTCCGCACCCCAAATGCGACAATTCTGCCTATTGACGAAGCTATCAAGATGAAAATGGGCCTCGTCACTGAAGATGATTTTATCGGCAAAATCAGCATTTTCATGTTGTCTCTCCAATACCCAATTAACGAACTCCCTTCGCTGTCCATGGTCAGCTGGCTTCAGTTCCTGAGTCAATTAAATTTTGTATGCATGAAGATGCAAACCTTCGTCAAAATTCGCTGCATAGTGAATTTGGAGACGCCAATTTGCTGAGCTCGTTGTCGAATTGAGGTGGATGGAGTTTGAGCGACATCATCACGTACAGCTGCGACATTTTCGGTCGATCGACCTGGTCGATGGCGCGTTGTTGTCTTTACATCACTAACAGACCCAGTTTCGGCAAATTTATCCATTAATCTCTTTACAGTTGACTCTTTTGGAGCATTATTGTGACCCCAAATTGATCGCAATTTGCGAACTGTAGCCGCAAAACTTTCACCATTTTGGTAAAACAATTTCACAATGAGAATGCGTTCATTCGTGTAGCGCTCCATTTTTACTAACCTCGTACCTTCTACTAAAACAAACAATGAAAAATGAAGTGTCCTTATATGAAAAATTTAGTGTCCTTATATGGAACGTATATGATAAATGTTATCAATAAATATATAAACTTAGTAATATACTACACTTAATAGTCAGTTTGTCGAACTGACTCAAAAACTTGGGGGCTAGGATGTACTGCAATTCATCGCAAAATCTAATACTCGCAGTTTAGTGTCCAATAATGTTATGTTCGAATACAACATTATGTTAAAATATTATAGTTATCGCTGTTGAAATTATTGACCCAGTCATTGTGCGAGAGAAGTTTTTATAGTTGCTACCGATCTGATTCAATTTCAATGTCAACCATTTAGAAAATATGTCCTCGAAATGTCAGCTATAGATCTTAAACTAGAATAGCTTGACAAATTTTAATGACAAATTTAGTATGCACTCTATCCTGGAGGGTATATGAAAAATGGTTTAATTTTACCAATAATAGTCAAATAAAGTGATACAATACACTTAATACTCGTAATTATAATACAATTAGGGAATTTTTCGAACTGACTCAAAAACTTGCAGGCTAGTATGTTATACATTTCATCCCTAAATTTAATAGTTCAGTGTCACGTCTCAATGTCCAATTATGTTATGTTCGAATACAACCTTATGTTAAAATGTTATAATGACCGCTCTTGATAGTGATAATGTACATATAATCAAAAATACCTCAAATATAGTTTTTTCCTAATGATTGACCCAATCATTGTGCTATGAAAGGTTTTTATAGTTGCTACGGTTAATTTTCAATGTCAACCGTTCAGAAATATATAGTCAAAATGTCAGCAATCAATCAATGCTTTGCCAGTATCTGACTTATAAAATTCGGATCTTTTGCAAGTACTATGTTTAGTGCAGGTCCAATGTTTTGCCGTGTGTTCTTATTATCCCGTTCATAATAGGAGAGAAACATTGGTCAGATACCCCATAAAGTATGTATATTCTGAATCAGTACATAAAATTTAAAGATGAAAAATTCATGTCGATGTGAATATGCCAGGGGCGTGGCACCTACACAACCCTGAACTTAGAAAGACCATATCTCATGAACTTTTGAAGATATGACAATGACAGTTGAACATACTTATACAATGTTGGCATGGGTCGAAACACATCTTGCTGCAAAAGTGGGCCAATGTAATGGAGCGATCGTCATACAATGAAACTTATACTTATAGACTATACTATGACACCGCCCACACAATCCTGAACTTAAAATAATCATGAAGAACTTATACCAATATGACGATTGTAGTTGGTTCATTTGATGTTGTTATGGAAAGAAACACGCCCTACTGGAAAGGAGGTCGGTGCAACATCCCCTGGCATAATTTAAATTTATTTATTGTATATTTATTAAAATTACAATTAAAATAAACTAAGTTAAACAAAGGTTGTCAGCCAACATTTTTATATTGGACCGGAATCCATGATGGAGATTTATTCACTTATTTTCTTTTAGCCGTTTAACTAATCGAATTAAACTTTTTCTATAAATTTTAGAACAATTGGATAGAATCGAAGAAGGAATGGACCAGATTAACGCTGACATGAGAGAGGCGGAAAAAAATTTGAGCGGAATGGAAAAATGTTGTGGTATATGTGTATTACCGTGTAACAAGTAAGTGCAATTTTATTTTTTAATATATGTGACAGCGTATAGAGAAAGGGAAATAAGGGTAAAAAAAATCCATTTTCACTTTTTTTTTGATGTGGACAACATCTGAGCATCGAATGAGACCGATCCCATGCCCCAAAAGTGTTCCCTCCCAGAGATATGCGCGTTTTATGAAAGTGATGGTACACCAAAGATACGCGTATTTAAATCTTTAAAATGGCTCTCCTGCACAAAACTGGTTTTTACCCTTAGGTCCCTCTCTATTTTGCGCGTCACATATGTGAACAGCCCTAAAACTATCATTTTGAGTTCATTTATAATTCCACTTATTCGATGTGCAGAAGAAGTCAGTATTAATCAGACATTAAATTGTACCAAAAACCAACTAGTCTTTAATTGTATTAGTGGTACACTCATAGAAAAAAGTGTTCTAAAAGGAACGAAATCAGTCCAAAATCAAGCACGGCCGTTGACAAAAGTTGGTTTAGTACGCATTTTCTAAAATTGTGAACGATAGGCTTATTAAAAGAACGATTTTTTCTGTGCTTGATTTGAGAACGTTTCAAGCTTGTTTTCAGAAAATATAGTTCTCCCTTCGTACTAGTTTAAAGAACATTTTGTACTTACTCTAAAACATATGTGCTCATATTAGGCACGTGCTGTGGTCAGTTTATGATCATATTGTTCTTGTTTTCGTAACTTGTCGTTCTTATTTAACGAACAATACGTACTTATTTATCTCCTATTTTGCTATTTTTTTAAACTCAAATAAAAATGCAAGTTAATGAATGTAATTTGTTTTATTAATTATTATCTTAGACTATGAAAAAAAGGATCGTAAACATACATCAGTCTAAAATTGGTTTCCGTTATTCATAGAATATAAATAAAATGGAAAAGTTATGGAACTTTAACATTATTACATGTTTCATTGCAATTCTTCTGTATGCATTGAAGTTTTAAAAACATTATTGATATTTAATGGTCTATTTTAAAAGCATACGTACGAGTACTTGTTTTAAATATTTGTTAATTACACTGTTCTGCAAAAATTAACTTAGTCCTACATACTAAAGGCGGTGGACCTTTTTAACCTTGCTTATCATTTAGGAATCTTTCCAGTGTGTGGAAGGTTGCAAACGCCCAGCCATTCTGCTTAGAGATCGACAGTATGGCTTCCGTAGAAATCGCTCTACGGAAAACTGATGGCTTTCCTGTCGGAATGCTGGAGTCGGTCTATGCACCAGTTTGGTGAGAGTAAGGCTGTGGCTCTGATTATCTCCAAGGCCTTTGATAGAGTCTGGCACGGAGCACTCTTATCATATTTGATCGCGTTTGTGTCGGTAATACTTTCGCTAGTTTTATAACGAGCTTTCTTAGTGATCGCACTATAAGAGTTGTTGTATATGGGCTCTTATCCAACCAACATAAGCTTACCACAGGTGTACGACAAGGCTCTGTCCTTTCTACCTCTTTATTTCTTATTTTCATTGATGATCTGTTGGGTCAGACCGTGAAGCCAATCTACTCCCTTGCGGATGACAGCAACCTCATTCTTATTTCTTCAACCATGTCTGCAAGATATTGAAGACAGAAAGCGTTTTATGGATGAGACACTTGGCCCGGATTTACTGGCCATTTCCGACTGGGGTCGAATGAAAAGAGTGTATTTATTGACACAAGCGATTCACTGATCCATCAGGGTCGTCATTATCTATTGATGGTATGTATGTTGAACAATCAGATGCCTTGATATTCTGGGCATGAAGATACAATGTGACGCTCGTTGGGCGAGACTTGTATTCGAAGTGTCGAATGAAGCACTCAAGTACATAGGCTTTCTTAAGCGGTGTAAGAAATATTTCACTCCTTCGGATCTTTTCAACATCTATTCGACCTATATGAGGCCTAAGATGGAATACAACTCCATCCTTGGAGCTACTTGACCGTGTTCAAAGGAGAGCGATGGTGCTGATAGGCGACATTGGGGTAACCAACTCTATTGCTTCCGTGTGTGTCGCTGTTTTATCGTTAATTTCATCCAACGACATGTTCCTAATGGTAGGATGTTCACCAGGAATATGCGACTTTCCAGGAATTCACACCCGTTTGTTATCATTCCCACCAACTACGACATCCAGAAATTTAAGACAAATGTCAATAAACATTACTCCCTCTTTCTCCTCTCTGATCGCTACATTGGACTCACCAACGCAATGCACTGCACAATAGGTAACATTCCCTGAGAGATGGTCAGTAAAAACAAAAAAGGTTAGAGTACTTATGAACTCGTAACTCTGTTATTTTTTTAGTCGATTTCTTTTTTAAATGGTTTTAAAATGTTCTTGAAATATCTTTTCATAATAATACTCATGTTTTTGTGAGTTACTAGTTCAAAAGTACTCGAACCTACTCTCCTATAGTACTTAGAAGGGATATAAATACTGTTACACAAGTTTTATTCTGTAAAATAAAAAGTACTGAATGTTTTTGGGCCAAAAATTTTTTGATATATTTATTGATGTATATTGTATCCAAAAAGAATCTTCTTATTCGAAATGTCCGCCTTTTGCCTTTACACACGCCTCAAGTCGCCACGGCCAATCGTCAATAGCTGCAGAACCCCGTCCATTTGAAAATTGGCCACAGCTCGAACGAAAGCAGTCTTAAGAGATCCAATGTTGGGGTATATTTGTGACAAACCTTGTCCTCTAAAACCGTCCACAATTTGTAATCCAGTGGTTTCAAATCTGGGCTGCCTGAGGGCCATTCTTCAGAAGAAATGAACGCTGACAAATTGTTTCGAAGCCAGGTCTGGGACGTTTTAGCCTTATGGGCCGGCGCAGAATCCTGCTGGAAAGTCTATGGCTGGTTTTGGAACAGTTTATGATCATATTGTTCTTGTTTTCGTAACTTGTCGTTCTTATTTAACGAACAATACGTACTTATTTATCTCCTATTTTGCTATTTTTTTAAACTCAAATAAAAATGCAAGTTAATGAATGTAATTTGTTTTATTAATTATTATCTTAGACTATGAAAAAAAGGATCGTAAACATACATCAGTCTAAAATTGGTTTCCGTTATTTATAGAATATAAATAAAATGGAAAAGTTATGGAACTTTAACATTATTACATGTTTCATTGCAATTCTTCTGTATGCATTGAAGTTTTAAAAACATTATTGATATTTAATGGTCTATTTTAAAAGCATACGTACGAGTACTTGTTTTAAATATTTGTTAATTACACTGTTCTGCAAAAATTAACTTAGTCCTACATACTAAAGGCGGTGGACCTTTTTAACCTTGCTTATCATTTAGGAATCTTTCCAGTGTGTGGAAGGTTGCAAACGCCCAGCCATTCTGCTTAGAGATCGACAGTATGGCTTCCGTAGAAATCGCTCTACGGAAAACTGATGGCTTTCCTGTCGGAATGCTGGAGTCGGTCTATGCACCAGTTTGGTGAGAGTAAGGCTGTGGCTCTGATTATCTCCAAGGCCTTTGATAGAGTCTGGCACGGAGCACTCTTATCATATTTGATCGCGTTTGTGTCGGTAATACTTTCGCTAGTTTTATAACGAGCTTTCTTAGTGATCGCACTATAAGAGTTGTTGTATATGGGCTCTTATCCAACCAACATAAGCTTACCACAGGTGTACGACAAGGCTCTGTCCTTTCTACCTCTTTATTTCTTATTTTCATTGATGATCTGTTGGGTCAGACCGTGAAGCCAATCTACTCCCTTGCGGATGACAGCAACCTCATTCTTATTTCTTCAACCATGTCTGCAAGATATTGAAGACAGAAAGCGTTTTATGGATGAGACACTTGGCCCGGATTTACTGGCCATTTCCGACTGGGGTCGAATGAAAAGAGTGTATTTATTGACACAAGCGATTCACTGATCCATCAGGGTCGTCATTATCTATTGATGGTATGTATGTTGAACAATCAGATGCCTTGATATTCTGGGCATGAAGATACAATGTGACGCTCGTTGGGCGAGACTTGTATTCGAAGTGTCGAATGAAGCACTCAAGTACATAGGCTTTCTTAAGCGGTGTAAGAAATATTTCACTCCTTCGGATCTTTTCAACATCTATTCGACCTATATGAGGCCTAAGATGGAATACAACTCCATCCTTGGAGCTACTTGACCGTGCTCAAAGGAGAGCGATGGTGCTGATAGGCGACATTGGGGTAACCAACTCTATTGCTTCCGTGTGTGTCGCTGTTTTATCGTTAATTTCATCCAACGACATGTTCCTAATGGTAGGATGTTCACCAGGAATATGCGACTTTCCAGGAATTCACACCCGTTTGTTATCATTCCCACCAACTACGACATCCAGAAATTTAAGACAAATGTCAATAAACATTACTCCCTCTTTCTCCTCTCTGATCGCTACATTGGACTCACCAACGCAATGCACTGCACAATAGGTAACATTCCCTGAGAGATGGTCAGTAAAAACAAAAATGGTTAGAGTACTTATGAACTCGTAACTCTGTTATTTTTTTAGTCGATTTCTTTTTTAAATGGTTTTAAAATGTTCTTGAAATATCTTTTCATAATAATACTCATGTTTTTGTGAGTTACTAGTTCAAAAGTACTCGAACCTACTCTCCTATAGTACTTAGAAGGGATATAAATACTGTTACACAAGTTTTATTCTGTAAAATAAAAAGTACTGAATGTTTTTGGGCCAAAAATTTTTTGATATATTTATTGATGTATATTGTATCCAAAAAGAATCTTCTTATTCGAAATGTCCGCCTTTTGCCTTTACACACGCCTCAAGTCGCCACGGCCAATCGTCAATAGCTGCAGAACCCCGTCCATTTGAAAATTGGCCACAGCTCGAACGAAAGCAGTCTTAAGAGATCCAATGTTGGGGTATATTTGTGACAAACCTTGTCCTCTAAAACCGTCCACAATTTGTAATCCAGTGGTTTCAAATCTGGGCTGCCTGAGGGCCATTCTTCAGAAGAAATGAACGCTGACAAATTGTTTCGAAGCCAGGTCTGGGACGTTTTAGCCTTATGGGCCGGCGCAGAATCCTGCTGGAAAGTCTATGGCTGGTTTTGGAACAGGGAATTATTAAGAGGCTTCACAATAGCTTCCAAAACGGTTTCTTGGTAAACTTTGGCCGATGTTTTGACTACATGTTCGCAGAAATGCAGATCAGTGACCCCATCGTAAGAGACACCCCACCAAAGCATGACTGAAACTGGGTGATGACCCTTTTCCACCCTTGGGATCTGTTCAGATGTTTATTTAGATGACCGCGCATACACTCTATCATTTTGCTTGTTAAATGTATCCTGGACGGTAAACATTTTTTCATCGGTGAACAAAATTTGTCTGAGCAAGTTATCAGCGTGCTTCGCCAAAAGACGTATGTATTTTTCAATCCTATTTTTTTTAAAGCTGCAGTCAATAAATGTCTGATACGTCGTTTGAAAGCCCCCTTTTTTGATGATTCGACTCATGGACTTTTGCGTGATTTATCTCACGGGCCTTGATTTTCTGTTTTCGGAGCGGTATTTTACATCTCCAGTCCCCTCAAACAGTTTTATGCATCGGCAGACAAACATGCGGCTAATGCCTAGTGGGCCGAGCGTTTTGAAAATATCGTTTTTTTCATTTCACACTTGAAAAGCTCTATTACAGCGATACGGTTCTCATTATCTGACCACTCCATAATGAAAGCTGAAACAATTTTAAAATCCCGTTACAGGCTGATGCTATTGAGGTTAGTTTTCAAAACCCTAATGACATTAACGGGGTATGTTCAGTTTTCCTATTATAATGGATGTGTTCAATGTTGTAACAGTATGTATGTCCCTACTAAGAATAGCATTTTCCGAAAAATTCAAGATTTTTAGGGAGTTTTATAATTATTAATGTCGATTTGTGAGGTGCTCGGCAAGGTCTTCAACCTGCACTATTTTTTTTCATTGTGGCACCGTGTTATGTATTAATAACAATAACTTACCTTTCTTGTAATCAAAAACAGATTCGATATCTATGCTTTTCAAAAAGTTTTGCAATTTTTCATCGTCAAGACGTAAATTGTGGGCATTAATATCTTCTAATGTAGGCAGACAGTTTTCAGTTTGATTAATATTATTTCTAACAATTGTTAAATTATTTTCACTTTCAAAGTTATAAGTAATAACATTTGAAATCGCACTACAAGTTATATTATCTCTGTGATCCATTTTTAAATTAACTCTTGACACGTTTACGTAAACACATCATTCGCAAGTCACGTGTGCAAGAATTAGGAACAGCGTTCGTATTTAACGAATGTGATTGCACACAAATGGAACAATTACAACTTTAAATACAATAACGATCACAACAAAATCCACAACATAAAACTTTGAACCATTCTTAAATGCAGCCAAGGGGTGTTACGTATTGAACAATTTCGCAGAATAAACCCTCTCGATGAAGAACAAACCTAGTGGTCTTCATAAAATCATTCAAACCAACATTTAAATTATATTAGCAGAACGGATACCTCAAAATATATGCACTGGAAATTATCATCAATTAGATGATTACGGGAGAAATAGCAAAGCAGTTCGGTGATCTGGACAACCTAACCTAGGATGAAGTCAAGGGAAAGATATATCAGCATCCAATTTTTTCAAATATGTAAGAGTAAGTAAATGTTTTTCCAATCTTTGAAAATAGCAAACCCGTTTAGACCATTAATATATATCGTATATACCAGAGATGCATTACAAGATATTGTTAAGAAATATACAAAACTTAATCTACTTACGGACAAAAGAGCTATATATTTCAGACACCGGGGACAAAATGATAAGCAAGGCCAAGGAAAACTAGAGCAGTGCCCGACCTTAAACAAAACTGTCAAAAGGTAGGTAGAGAGCCTCGGAAAATTTTTCAATAAAATTAAAATAGCGAAGAATTTACATATAATAATAGGCAACAGAATTTTTATCAGAAAAATCAACAAGCATGGTACTTTAGACAGAATTATGTAAGTAATCGCACCAAAGTAAATGTCGCATCAGACTATTCCAACTTCTGGCCACTATGCCATAGCAACAGCGGGATGAAAATTTTACTAAAGAGGCTCAAATTCACAATTGCCTATAGTTACACTTACTACGAATTTTTTCTAATGGACGAGGTTCGTGCAGCTATTGACGACTGGCCAGTGCGACTTAAGTCATGTGTAAAGGAAAAAAGCGGACATTTCGAATAAGTAGATTCTTTTTGGATACAATATACATCAATAAATATATTAAAAAGGATATTAAATGGGAGTACTTGGATGGTAAATGATATAAAAGAAAAAAAATTGCCATAATTGGCCATATATATATATATATATATATATATATATATATATATATATATATATATATATATATATATATATATATATATATATATATATATATATATATATATATATATATATATATATATATATATATATATATATATATATAGGTTAGGTTGTCCAGATCACCGAACTGCTTTGCTATTTCTCCCGTAATCATCTAATTGATGATAATTTCCAGTGCATATATTTTGAGGTATCCGTTCTGCTAATATAATTTAAATGTTGGTTTGAATGATTTTATGAAGACCACTAGGTTTGTTCTTCATCGAGAGGGTTTATTCTGCGAAATTGTTCAATACGTAACACCCCTTGGCTGCATTTAAGAATGGTTCAAAGTTTTATGTTGTGGATTTTGTTGTGATCGTTATTGTATTTAAAGTTGTAATTGTTCCATTTGTGTGCAATCACATTCGTTAAATACGAACGCTGTTCCTAATTCTTGCACACGTGACTTGCGAATGATGTGTTTACGTAAACGTGTCAAGAGTTAATTTAAAAATGGATCACAGAGATAATATAACTTGTAGTGCGATTTCAAATGTTATTACTTATAACTTTGAAAGTGAAAATAATTTAACAATTGTTAGAAATAATATTAATCAAACTGAAAACTGTCTGCCTACATTAGAAGATATTAATGCCCACAATTTACGTCTTGACGATGAAAAATTGCAAAACTTTTTGAAAAGCATAGATATCGAATCTGTTTTTGATTACAAGAAAGGTAAGTTATTGTTATTAATACATAACACGGTGCCACAATGAAAAAAAATAGTGCAGGTTGAAGACCTTGCCGAGCACCTCACAAATCGACATTAATAATTATAAAACTCCCTAAAAATCTTGAATTTTTCGGAAAATGCTATTCTTAGTAGGGACATACATACTGTTACAACATTGAACACACCCATTATAATAGGAAAACTGAACATACCCCGTTAATGTCATTAGGGTTTTGAAAACTAACCTCAATAGCATCAGCCTGTAACGGGATTTTAAAATTGTTTCAGCTTTCATTATGGAGTGGTCAGATAATGAGAACCGTATCGCTGTAATAGAGCTTTTCAAGTGTGAAATGAAAAAAACGATATTTTCAAAACGCTCGGCCCACTAGGCATTAGCCGCATGTTTGTCTGCCGATGCATAAAACTGTTTGAGGGGACTGGAGATGTAAAATACCGCTCCGAAAATAGAAAATCATGGCCTGTGAGATAAATCACGCAAAAGTCCATGAGTCGAATCATCAAAAAAGGGGGCTTTTAAACGACGTATCAGACAGTTATTGACTGCAGCTTAAAAAAATAGGATTGAAAAATACAAACGTCTTTTGGCGAAGCACGCTGATAACTTGCACAGACAAATTTTATTCACCGATGAAAAAATGTTTACCGTCCAGGATACATTTAACAAGCAAAATGATAGAGTGTATGCGCGGTCATCTAAATAAACATCTGAACAGATCCCAAGGGTGGAAAAGGGTCATCACCCAGTTTCAGTCATGCATTGGTGGGATGTCTCTTACGATGCTATATATTTCAGACACCGGGGACAAAATGATAAGCAAGGCCAAGGAAAACTAGAGCAGTGTCCGACCTTAAACAAAACTGTCAAAAGGTAGGTAGAGAGCCTCGGAAAATTTTTCAATAAAATTAAAATAGCGAAGAATTTACATATAATAATAGGCAACAGAATTTTTATCAGAAAAATCAACAAGCATGGTACTTTAGACAGAATGATGTAAGTAATCGCACCAAAGTAAATGTCGAACCAGACTATTCCAACTTCTGGCCACTATGCCATAGCAACAGCGGGATGAAAATTTTACTAAAGAGGCTCAAATTCACAATTGCCTATAGTTACACTTACTACGAATTTTTTCTAATGGACGAGGTTCGTGCAGCTATTAAAGACTGGCCAGTGCGACTTAAGTCATGTGTAAAGGAAAAAAGCGGACATTTCGAATAAGTAGATTCTTTTTGGATACAATATACATCAATAAATATATTAAAAAGGATATTAAATGGGAGTACTTGGATGGTAAATGATATAAAAGAAAAAAAATTGCCATAATTGGCCATATATATATATATATATATATATATATATATATATATATATATATATATTATATATATATATATATATATATATATATATATATATATATATATATATATATATATATATATATATATATATATATATATATATATATATATATATATATATATATATATGTATGTATATATATATATATATAGATATATATATATATATATATATATATATATATATATATATATATATATATATATATATATATATATATATATATATATATATATATATATATATATATATATATATATATATATATATATATATATATATATATATATATATATATATATATATATATATATATATATATATATTAAATAAAACGATGTCCACTTTGAAAAGTCGAATTTTAAGATTCCGGTGGACAAATGTAATTTCTTAGCAATGGAAACTCCTCACTAAGGACATATATTGACAACAGAAGAACTAATGCCGGAGAATGACAAGGTGGACGCCGTAGTCAATTTGAAGTTACATACAAACCAAAGACAGATTAATTCATTTTTGGGAGTAACGGGATATTATAGGAAATTTATACGTAACTTTGCAAACGTAGCAAGCATATCTAATGATTTCATTACTGAGAAGGACAAACGGATAAATACCAAAATACCAATGCGTAATAATAAAAGAGTCAGCGTCCAAAGAGTTGGAAATTGAGGTGAATTTTTGTAAAAGATGTTATGAGGGGTGTTTCTGGTGGCATAATATCTCTTTTTGGCGTTTTTACTGCGAAATTAAAGGTTGACCAAGCTGAATTAAAAACTAATTTATGGACAAAAGAAGCTACTGTATTGCCGCCGAATCATGCTGTTTTGTTGCTTTTACAGCAAATGACCCTGTAAAAGATTAACAAGAAATTTTTATAAACTCTTATAAATTTTTTTTATAAACTTTTATAGACCTGCTGTACGAGTACTCTGTCTGAACATTTCTTCGACTGAGGTGATTTTTAACGAGGGTGTACGACAAAAGGTAAGCTGTATAGGATGAATGAATATTTTAGAGGAGTTGATTACAATTAATCCAGATGTTTCTGATGAATACCGTGTTGAACTGCTTAAATTGGTTAATGATTATAGAGACTGTTTTGCTTTGAATTTAAATAAACTTGGGTGTGCTCTTGATACCGATTTTTTGATTGAATTAACTAGTGATATGCCAGTGACGTACAAGCCATATCGATTAAGCGGGGCCGAACGAAAATTTGTTCGAAAGGGAAATTACTTAGCTAAAGGATGCAGGAATAATTACGGATTTTAATTCGGATTACCCTAGCCTAATATTATTTGTTCGAAGACCAGAGACAAAAGAATACTACAAAGCTACAGATCTCTTAGTCGAGTAACGTAGAAGGTAAAATACCCTCTACCGATAATAACCGATTAAATTGATAGACTTCATGGAATGAAATATTTTAACGTGCTAGATTATAGGTCCGGGTAATATCAGATAAAAGATTCAGGGAATTCGCAACACGTTACAGGTTTTGTCACGCCAGATGGACATTACGAGTTCCTCAGAATGCCTTTTAGTTTTTCGAATGGTCCAGCAGAATTTCACAAACTCGTGAATTCAGCCTTAGGTGCACTAAGTTTTACAATTGCAATGTGTTACTTCGACGATATACTAATATCTCCGAGTCAACATAAATTGAATGCAGTTACTCATTTTCGATGTCCGCATAATGTGCAAGAGGTTCGACAAGTTATTTTCGTTTATAAAGTTTTAAATACTCCAAAACCTTTGACGAAAGTGACAAAAGCCGAAGTTTGATGGAATTGGACCTACGATGAGGAGAAGTTTTTACGAGGGAAGCCGATTGCGAAACCTGTACTACAAAGATGCAGAAACCGAAGTTCATATAGACGCATGTAAAGATGGTCTGGCAGGAGTATTGCTTCAAAGAACGTATGATGACAAATTTCATCCCGTGGACCTAAAGAAGAATCGAGGTATTAATCAAGTAAATTGAAGGCATTGACTGTCGTTTGGTTTTTGGAGCATTTCAGTGTGTATTTAATTGGAGTCCCATTTTTAGTGAAAAGTGATTGTAATGCCGTAAGAAGTGCCATGACTAAAAGATAATTTTACCAAGCATTGGTAGATGGTGGTTATAATTGTCGGAAAATGATTTTGAAATAATACATACTCCTGGTACAGAGAACTGACATGCTGATGCATTAGGCCGTAATTCATACAAGTCTTCAGAAATACAACAACTGTTGCTGATCTATGTGTTTTCACTCGTGGATAACTCTTTTCCAATGTGGATAACTCTTTTCCAGAAAAGTAGTCAAAAATTTTAAACATCGTTGAAGTCTACAGAACGAAAATGAATTAACCAAAGACTACTTACGAATGCACAACGATTTCGTTATAGTAGAAGGTTGAAGTAGTTGATGGATAGCATGCTGATATTATTATTGCAATAAACATACGTATTTGTTTTGGGTGAGCTGAAACTGATGCATCATGAAGCGTAGCATCCCAATGCGTATCATCTTCAAACAAACGCAACCGTTGGCATGCATCACGATATGTATACACAATACACCATCAACATTTCTTAAATTCTGAAATGACTGTGGCCCACGTACGTTCATCAACAACAATCGCAAATAAAAACATTACACATTATTTTGACTAACTGTAAAAATGCGGCCCAAAGCATCCGTTGAAAAAACTCATCGGTAGCTATCAACAGGATTACCTTGTTTGCGGCGTTAAAATTTTATTGTTGATGCGTTCCAAGTGAAATATCGTGGTGCTTCTGAATATAATAGCGATCGAAAAGATCAGAAGGAGTGAACTATTTCTTGCACCGCTTTAGGAAGCCTACACACTTGAGTGTTTTTTTCGAAACTTCGAATACATGTCTTGCCCAACGAGCGTCACATTGTATTTTCATGCCCAGAACATCAAAAGCATCGGATTGTTCGACATCCATAACAACGATAGATAATGATGACACTGTTGGGTCAGTGAATCGCTTGTAAGACAACAAGCAGCACTGTGTCTTACGCGCATTAAAATCTACCCTATTCACTCGACCCCATTCGGAAATGGCCAGTAAATCCCGGCCACGTGTCTCTTCCATAATTTGCTTTCTGTCTTCAATATCTTGAAGACTTGGCCTACGGTCGTATGATATAGGTTGCTGTCATCCCTGAAAGAGTATTTTGGATCTACGGTCTGACCCAAAAGATCATCAATAAAAATAAGAAATAATGAGGGAGAAAGGAGAGCGCCTTGAGGCACAGCTGCGGTCGGCCTATGTTTATTGGATGAGAACCCATCTACATTTACTCGTATAGTGCTATCTCTGAGAAAGCTCGATATAAATCGAGCAACTGTATTACCGACACCAAACGCGACTCTATCAAATGCCTTGGAGGTATCCAGAGCCACGACCTTACTCTCACCCAACTGGTGGATAGGCCGACTCCAGCTTTTCGACTTCAAAGCTATCAGATCTCCCGTAGAGCGATTTCTACGGAAGACATACTGTTGATCGCGAAGCAGGTCGTTGGACTCGAGATACCTTAAAAGGTGGTGGTTAACCATGCTCTCCATTACCTTGGAGAGCGCAGAGAAAATCGCGATTGGCCAATAATTCGCAGGATTATTGGCTTCACCCTTTTTAGGGATCGGCTGGAGGTTTGCAACCTTCCAACATGCTGGGATGACTTCCGCACGATAAGCAAGGTTGCGCAGTGGACGGGCTAGCGTCAAGGAGCACTTATATAGGACTAGTGCTGAGTCCGAGGACTAACTAACATCGAAATTCGCAAGAACCCTTTTAACTCCACGAGTTCGAAAAAATATCTTAGGCCTGGAACTAAATTCGTTTTCGATCTCGGGGAGTGGTTGATTGCTTTCCGGCAAGGAAGAATTTTCTGCAAACATTTCTGTCAATAGGTTGGCTTTATCAACCGGGTCAGTCGTTTTTAACAAGAGTTGGGATAGATGAAGAACTATCCTTCACTCTTCTTATAAACTACCAAAAGCTCTTACTTTCCCTGGGAGAAGTAAGAACTGTTGTACGTAGACGTTGTTCTTGCAAAAATTTTTCACGCCTAAGCGCTCTAGCACACAAAGTTCTTGCCTGCTTTCGCAGCAGTTCAGTAATGGAGTTTTTGTTCAAACGCCAATTTCTGAACGCTTCCTCATTGGATTGTACAACATCCCTGCATGCCTGGTTAAACTTAACTATATTTTCGATCATTTTAGCCGCAGCATTAATGTTATTATCAAGAACGCATAGCTTCCAATTGAAATGCTGAAAAAAGTGGTTGAGCTCAGCCCAACGTGCTTTTTTGTATATAAAAATTGACACGAAGGACGAAATACAAAAAGAAACAATGTAGTGATCTTAATTACCAAGAGGTGAAAGGACACTAACTTCATACTTTTCAGGGTGTTAAGTTAGGAAATGGTCAAGAATATTGTGTTGGTGCCCTTCGACACACGAAACATGTGTCGCTTCATTTACTAATTGCGATAAGTCGTTTTGCGCGGTGAAGAGCTCGGCTCGACAGGCAGAATTATTGACATTAAAATCCCCAGCAACAACAATTTCACTGTCTGACTAACTCTCCAAAACTTTCGGTATTGAATCGGAAAAGGGCGTCAAAACCGTTAAGGAAAGCCTCCCTTTCCGAGTTTGGACTTCTATAAATAAACAAAAAATGCAGTTCGTGTGTTCCAATCCTAAACTTAACCCAAAGGGAGATAAATTCTGGATCTTGTGAGTTCAAGAGTTGCTTGCTCCAAAACACTATGTCATTACGTATATATACCACAAGACCTCCGTGGGAAATAAAATAAAATAGGATGTGGTACCCAGGAACGTGAAAATCCTGTGGTACCCAGGAACGTGAAAATCCTCACGCACCTAAGTCTCACTAATAGCTAAGACATCAGGCCTGTGGACATGAATTTGGGAAAACACTGCGAAAAAATTCGTACGCAGCCCACGTATGTTGGCGAAATGTATTTTAAATCTCTTCACCATTACGCCAACTAGAAAACAAAAACAAATGTCAGTGTGTAAGTGCAGTAAACAATACAGCCTTTGCCGCTGTTAATCCCTCCAATGCTTATTGTAGCAATGCACCACAATGAGAGATTTGTGTGTTTATTTTGTTGTGTATTTCATGTTTTATTTTGTTAATGATATTGATGGTTGGTTTCTGTGTTATGGTATTGTTATTATTCGTATTTATTATGGTTTGAAATATTGTTGTTGGTTTTATTTGACCAAGGGTTTTTGTTGTAACTGGTTCTTTTCTTTTGCTCGTTTTGTTACTTTTATGTTTAGTTAAAAGTGTCCTTTTTTGTGTGATTTAATTCAGTGTTATGTTTTATTTTATGTTAACTTCTATGTATGTTTGTATTTACGATATGTGTTTCGTTTATGTTTTAAATTCAATGTTTAATTTTAATGTTTCGTTCCACAATGTTTATGTGTATAATAATTGTTTGTAAAAATCTTTAATGTTCACTATACTTGTTTAAATGTTTAAAATATAATAATTGTTTCAATTTGTATTTCACTTTTTAATATGTGTTAAACTTTTTTTTTAAAAAGACTTTACTTCACTTTGTCACGGGGGGGGAAAGAAATCAAACGCACAACTCAAATTCAAGTTTACAATTAAACTAATCTTCGATTTGTGTGAGCTTATGAGCCGTTTTAGAACACACGCATAGGCTCGCCATAAAGCGACATTAACAATAATAAAAGGATGTGCGAAAATATGAAAAAAGGGCTTGTGTACACAGCGGTGTCAATGTACTTGACTTTATTTTCCATTTCGTTTATACACACAAGCCATCGTACATTCTCGATAGAAATAGTGCTGCTACAAATTGTAGCACTGTTTTAATATTCTCCCCCCATGACTCGGTGACCACATACAAAACTAAATACACTTAACAATTAAAGGGATTTTGGGCTGAACCCGTAAACACATAGCCTAGATGAGTTTTGTAGGCTTGGACTCTGCCAAGCCCTGTGGTTATGGTTCCATCTTGTAGGATCACGGGGTAAACGTCTGCGCCGAATTCCAAGTCTATTGGAGTGTTGCTTCTAGGGTCGATGTCGGCACACGTGTCTGGAGAGAAGTTTGATGTCGGGTCCTCAATAAGTGGGTCGCAGTAGGGTTGTAGTGGCAATTCGTCAGCACCCATGTGCTCCGCATTTTCCGTGCCATCACCTTGAAGGAGGCAAACCGCTGATTTTGAAAGAGGAAGGACGGCAGGTTGAGGCGCCTATATGTTGCTGTGGCGATGCGAGACACCGTCGACGAAGAGTTGAGAATACCCCTCGATGAAGCCCAAGAGTCGAAATCATCTTCTGCCACACGAACGTCACCGTTATCACAAATACAACGGACCTTTGGACGACTGGCTCAGCGGCAGTGACATCAAATATCGACCGTGTCAGCTGTGGGGCGCCATGCAAAGACGTCTGGTGACGGTGGTCAGGCGCTAAGTGGCTCCGAGCTAGACAATTGCGGCAGCACCCTCGTCGGTCAACCGCTTCGTACCGTGTCTTAGGCGACATTTTTCGGAAACGCCGACAAGACTTCAAGGCGTGGTCCTCCTGACCAAGTCCACATGAGTACTGCCAGCCGCCTGGTCGCTCGCGTCGGCTTCAGTGACAATCTAGGCGGTCATCAGAGCGTTCACGTCTCGTTAGGTAGCCGGCCATCTCTAGAGGAAGATACAAAAACAAGTAATTGAAGTTTCAGAAAAGAGCTTGATGATTTTAGTAATAGGACGTCCGATTGTGCCGTTGGTAGTCAATATGATATTGTTGTCCTGATATTGTTGTCTGTGCCGGGGTGAGTTCGGACAATACAACCCATCTTCCACTCGTTGGGAGACAACTTTTCGTCCTTAATGACGACAAGATCGTTAATTTTATTGTTATCTTGTTGATACTTCCATTTGTATCTACGATGCAGCTCTTTTAAATATTCAGACTTCAAGGCGTGGTCCTCCTGACCAAGTCCACATGAGTACTGCCAGCCGCCTGGTCGCTCGCGTCGGCTTCGGTGACAATCTAGGCGGTCATCAGAGCGTTCACGTCTCGGTAGGTAGCCGGCCATCTCTAGAGGAAGATACAAAAACAAGTTATTGAAGTTTTGGATAATGGATGGAGTCAAAAAGCCTAGTCAGTCAAAAACAGCTTGATGACTTTAGTAATATGACGTCCGATTGTGCCGTTAGTAGTCAATATGTCCACAGCCCTGATGTTGTTGTCTGTGCCGGGGTGAGTTCCGACAATACTACCCATCTTCCACTCGTTGGGAGACAACTTTTCGTCCTTAATGACGACAAGATAGTTAATTTTAATGTTATCCTGTTGATTCTTCCATTTGTATCTATGATGCAGCTCTTTTAAATATTCAGACTTCCAACGTTGGAAAAATTTTGTGAGATCTTTTTTAATCTTTTCCATCTGTTGGTTAGGGTTAGATTATCTTCGGAAATGTCAGGCTCAGCTGGAGCAAGAATCGAAGTATCGATGAGAAAATGTCCTGGTGTCAAAGGTGATAAATCTGATGGATCATCGCTGGCAGGGCTTAAAGGTCTAGAATTGAGGCAGGCATCTATACGAGCTAATATTGTTGTGAGTTCTGCGAAGGTAAAGTTCATTTGCGGAATCAGCTTGCGCAGAAGAGTTTTAAATGACTTAACTCCCGCCTCCCATAGGCCACCCATATGAGGAGCTCTAGGAGGTATGAATTTCCATTAAAGGTTCTGGTAAATATTCTGCTGGATGGTACGAGAAAGGATTTTATGAACGCAATCCGATCCTTTCGCATCATTTTCGCTGCACCTACAAAATTTGTACCATTACACAGTGGAACATTTTTGGGGTTATTGTCTGGGGGGTGAGAAATTCCAAGTCATTACTAGGTCACTATATTAAAACCCTCAAAGGGTTTTGCGTTCGTATGTGCCAGTTTTTTTTATGACCTTTTACATTTTTTCCTTATCTTGATGTTTTTTCGCTTAGTTGTAAAATGTTGGCAAAAACGTAGTTTGACATAACTCGAGAACAACTAGTTCGATTTTGCTAAAATAAATTGAGAAAAATTAATAATTACATTTTCTTTAATCCATTAATATACTGTTTCTCTACCAAATCAACATTTTTGCAATTAGAAATAAATTTATGAAGAAAATTTTGCCAAAAAATATTTTTTTTTTATACATATAAATCCCAAACGGAAAAACGTGTAGAGTCTTATAACTTCCACGTAAAGTCACATAACCTATAAACAAAATGCGACATAGATCATAGAAATCGATTAACGCGTTCTGCTTTTATTCAAAATTAAGTAAAGGTATGAATTTCAAAAATTTGCTCGAGATATGCTCAAAAGTCCTTGGAAAAAAGGTTGATGACTTTTTTTATGATTCTCAGAATTAAAAAAAGAGTAATAAACAAAAGGTTATTACATTTTAATGGTTGCTGTAACAAACTAAAAAAACGGTCATAAATGTGCGTGAACAATTAAAAGGAAAAAAGCAAGGGCACTTTTGTAATTATTTGGGTTTTTCTGTTGGCTCCCTGCATGATTTTTTTTACACGAATTCCACCCACATTCATGAGTGGTCATGTTTTAGAACGTTGCAAGATGCGCCAATTCATAAGTACCTGTCGGTAAAATATTGAAAAATATGAAAATGAAATAGTATTAATAGGTGTTCATTGTTCGTTTTTTGTCATTAAATAAGTGCCGACGAACGCGAAGAGAACAAGTATTTTCCCTCCAGTTTTTTAAAAGTGAACAAAAGTGAATAGAATATGGAACTGTGCAAGCCAGATATAAATAGCTTCTGCTACTGCTGTGGTCAATATGTCTCAACACATAAAAAAATGGGAAATTTCAGTACTGCTTTTGTTCAAATATACGAGATGTACTTCAACCAAAATGTTATACTGAACAAAAATTGGGTACCAAATGTGGTGTGTAAAAGCTGCTACAACCGTCTAATGGATTGGAAAAATAGAAGTCGTGAAACTATGCCATTCGGTATCCCAATGACTTGGAATAATCCTGGCGAAGGTCACAATCCATTGAATTGCTATGCATGTGCGAATGAAGGAGCCGCAAAAAGGATAAGAAAATCGTTTAATTACGTTAGTGTTGCAAGTGCCGCAACACCATTGCCTCATTCGGACCACATTCCTGTGCCAAAAGCTTCTAGCCCAGATATTGTATCTTTTATGACCGCTCCGAGTTTTGCAGCAGCATACCGTTTAAGTGATGATACCTCATATAATCCCGAACCATCTGTGTCCAATGAGCCTATTTTAGTAAATCAAAATAGCCTTGATTCAATTGTTGCCAAATTGGAACTAACACAGCATAAATCAGAAGAACTGGCTTCTTCTATGAAATCAAACAATCTTTTGGCACCCGGTGTGAAAGTCACAGCTTATTGAAGTCGTCTGGCAACACTCCAAACTTTATTCCTTGTGAATGATGAAAAAACTTCTGCATATTGCCCGGATGTAGGAAAATTTATGGACGCAATGGAAATAAAATATGAAGCAGATGACTGGAGGCTATTTATTGACAGTTTAAAACTCAGCTTGAAGGCGGTTTTACTGCATAAGACCAATAAAAAACCTTCAGTTCCAATCGCCTATAGTACAGAAACGAAAGAAACATATGATGCACTGGAAAATATTTTAAAAATGGTTAACTACGCCAAGCATATGTGGCGCATATGCTGCGATTTTAAATTTGTAGCAATGCTTTGCGGCCTTCAAAGCGGCTATATAAAATATATGTGCTTTTTGTGCGATTGGGACACACGATTTTCCGGTGACCAATATTGCTGCCTCCACTGCATATCAAACTTGGAATTGTTAAGAATTTCATCAAAACTGTCGCCAAACGAGATGAAGTTTTCTTGTGTTTGAAACTAATTTACCCGAGACTCAGCGAAAGTAAAATTAAAGAAGGTAAATTATAATATCACATTCATTTCCCATGATTTTCAATCTTAACAACTTCATTTTTTCCAATCAGGCGTACTAAATGGTCCAGATATACGAAAGCTGATTAAAAGTGGCGCATTCAACAATATTTTGATTGACGCTGAATTGGACGCATGGCAGGCAATCAAAGAAGTAATAGAAGGATTGTTGGGAAAGCATCGTTCTACCAACTATGATGTTTCTGTCGCAAGGATGTTAAGATCGTTCCCGGAAATTGGTGTCCACATGTCCTTGAAAATCCATTATTTACATCATCATCTGGACTACTTCAGCAAACAATTGGCTACCGAATCTGATGAACAAGCCGAACGCTATCATCAAGTTGCTATGCCATTTGAAATGAGATATAGAGGGAAAAAGTCGCCGAGTGCAATACTTGCGGAAATTTGCTGGTGAAGTAAGCTTGTGTGCCAAGACAAGGATGATCCTGATGATAAAGAATTTCCAGACACATTGACACATTGACATTATGTGTGGTTCAGAAACTGATGACAGCGATGAATGCGATGCCACTAGTCCCGAACAACCACCATCGAAAAAGTCTAGCAATATTTTTAAACATATAAATCCCAAACGGAAAAACGTGTAGAGTCTTATAACTTCCACGTAAAGTCACATAACCTATAAACAAAATGCGACATAGATCATAGAAATCGATTAACGCGTTCTGCTTTTATTCAAAATTAAGTAAAGGTATGAATTTCAAAAATTTGCTCGAGATATGCTCAAAAGTCCTTGGAAAAAAGGTTGATGACTTTTTTTATGATTCTCAGAATTAAAAAAAGAGTAATAAACAAAAGGTTATTACATTTTAATGGTTGCTGTAACAAACTAAAAAAACGGTCATAAATGTGCGTGAACAATTAAAAGGAAAAAAGCAAGGGCACTTTTGTAATTATTTGGGTTTTTTCTGTTGGCTACCTGCATGATTTTTTTTACACGAATTCCACCCACGTTCATGAGTGGTCATGTTTTAGAACGTTGCAAGATGCGCCAATTCATAAGTACCTGTCGGTAAAATATTGAAAAATATGAAAATGAAATAGTATTAATAGGAGTTCATTGTTCGTTTTTTGTCATTAAATAAGTGCCGACGAACGCGAAGAGAACAAGTATTTTCCCTCCAGTTTTTTAAAAGTGAACAAAAGTGAATAGAATATGGAACTGTGCAAGCCAGATATAAATAGCTTCTGCTACTGCTGTGGTCAATATGTCTCAACACATAAAAAAATGGGAAATTTCAGTACTGCTTTTGTTCAAATATACGAGATGTACTTCAACCAAAATGTTATACTGAACAAAAATTGGGTACCAAATGTGGTGTGTAAAAGCTGCTACAACCGTCTAATGGATTGGAAAAATAGAAGTCGTGAAACTATGCCATTCGGTATCCCAATGACTTGGAATAATCCTGGCGAAGGTCACAATCCATTGAATTGCTATGCATGTGCGAATAAAGGAGCCGCAAAAAGGATAAGAAAATCGTATAATTACGTTAGTGTTGCAAGTGCCGCAACACCATTGCCTCATTCGGACCACATTCCTGTGCCAAAAGCTTCTAGCCCAGATATTGTATCTTTTATGACCGCTCCGAGTTTTGCAGCAGCATACGGTTTAAGTGATGATACCTCATATAATCCCGAACCATCTGTGTCCAATGAGCCTATTTTAGTAAATCAAAATAGCCTTGATTCAATTGTTGGCAAATTGGAACTAACACAGCATAAATCAGAAGAACTGGCTTCTTTTATGAAATCAAACAATCTTTTGGCACCCGGTGTGAAAGTCACAGCTTATCGAAGTCGTCAGGCAACACTCCAAACTTTATTCCTTGTGAATGATGAAAAAACTTCTGCATATTGCCCGGATGTAGGAAAATTGATGGACGCAATGGAAATAAAATATGAAGCAGATGACTGGAGGCTATTTATTGACAGTTCAAAACTCAGCTTGAAGGCGGTTTTACTGCATAAGACCAATAAAAAAAACCTTCAGTTCTAATCGCCTATAGTACAGAAACGAAAGAAACATATGATGCACTGGAAAATATTTTAAAAATGGTTAACTACGCCAAGCATATGTGGCGCATATGCTGCGATTTAAAAGTTGTAGCAATGCTTTGCGGCCTTCAAAGCGGCTATATAAAATATATGTGCTTTTTATGCGATTGGGACACACGATTTTCCGGTGACCAATATGCATGCCACGGATGGAAACTCAGAGAGCACAGCAGGTTACAAACGGCCAATATTATTCGTGAGCCTCTAGTGCCGAAGGAGAAGATATTGCTGCCTCCACTGCATATTAAACTTGGAATTGTTAAGAATTTCATCAAAACTGTCGCCAAAAGAGATGAAGTTTTCTTGTGTTTGAAACTAATTTACCCGAGACCCAGCGAAAGTAAAATTAAAGTAGGTAAATTATAATATCACATTCATTTCCCATGATTTTCCATCTTAACAACTTCATTTTTTCCAATCAGGCGTACTAAATGGTCCAGATATACGAAAGCTGATTAAAAGTGGCGCATTCAACAATATTTTGATTGACGCTGAGTTGGACGCATGGCAGGCAATCAAAGAAGTAATAGAAGGATTGTTGGGAAAGCATCGTTCTACCAACTACGATGTTTCTGTCGCAAGGATGTTAAGATCGTTCCCGGAAATTGGTGTCCACATGTCCTTGAAAATCCATTATTTACATCATCATCTGGACTACTTCAGCAAACAATTGGCTACCGAATCTGATGAACAAGCCGAACGCTATCATCAAGTTGCTATGCCATTTGAAATGAGATATAGAGGGAAAAAGTCGCCGAGTGCAATACTTGCGGAAATTTGCTGGTGGAGTAAGCTTGTTTGCCAAGACAAGGATGATCCTGATGATAAAGAATTTTCAGGAGGTGCAGAAGGGCCAGCAGTGGAGTCATACATTGACATTATGTGTGGTTCAGAAACTGATGACAGCGATGAATGCGATGCCACTAGTCCCGAACAACACCATCGAAAAAGTCTAGGCAATATTTATTAAAATAAATAAAAATAAATAAAATAAAAATAAAAAATTATAAAAATTTTTACTTTATTTTTTTTTAGTAGTTTATGGCCAGAAGTCTGGAGTTATTGGGGAAAATTTATAAAAAAAGGCGATAAATGACACTTTTTTGAATAAAAACATAAATCAATATTCTTGTCAAAATGCGATACCTTCACTTAATTGTAAATAAAAGCAGAACGCGTTAATCGATTTCTATGATCTATGTCGCATTTTGTTTATAGGTTATGTGAATTTACGTGAAAGTTATAAGACTCTATACGTTTTTCCGTTTGGGATTTATATGTTTTAAAAAAAAAACAAAATTTTTTTTGGCAAAATTTTCTTCATAAATTTATTTCTAATTGCAAAAATGTTGATTTGGTAGAGAAACAGTATATTAATGGATTAAAGAAAATGTAATTAATTATTTTTCTCAATTTATTTCAGCAAAATCGAACTAGTCGTTCTCGAGTTATGTCAAACTACGTTTTTGCCAACATTTTACAACTAAGCGAAAAAACATCAAGATAAGGAAAAAATGTAAAAGGTCATAAAATTTATATGTTTTAAAAAAAAAAAATTTGTTGGCAAAATTTTCTTCATAAATTTATTTCTAATTGCAAAAATGTTGATTTGGTAGAGAAACAGTATATTAATGGATTTAAGAAAATGTAATTATTAATTTTTCTCAATTTATTTCAGCAAAATCGAACTAGTCGTTCTCGAGTTATGTCAAACTACGTTTTTGCCAACATTTTACAACTAAGCGAAAAAACATCAAGATAAGGAAAAAATGTAAAAGGTCATAAAAAAAACTGACACATACGAACGCAAAACCGTTTGAGGGTTTTAATATACTGACCTAGTGCCATCACCCTGACTTGGAATTTCTCACCCCCCAGATTGGCTGTTGTACTGTGTTATCAGAATAGATTAGGCATTCCCGTCTTCCTATAAATCTGGAAAACGCGGCCAAAAATGATTGTGTTGATAAATCGCTCGTTGCTTCTAAGTGGACAGCCTTTGTCGCAAAACACACGTATATGCAGACATAACCTTTCGTGATTACCAAAGCGCGTCCCGTGAAATTTCTGATAGGAAAGGGTCCAGAAAAATTAACGCCTGTGTTGTTAAAGGGTCGGGTCAGTATTGTGCGCTCGCGAGGAAGTGAGGCCATAATCTGAATTTGAGCGTGTTTTTTGTATAGTATACATGTTCGGCAATTGTGAATAATTTTCTGACTAGAGACTTCATCATGAAGATCCCAAACTCCGACCTTAGCACACGAACCATGAGTTGATTGCCGCCGTGAATCGTAATTATGTGGACAAATTCCGTTAATAATTGTGATAGGCGTGCGTCATAAGGCAAAATAATTGGATGTCTTTCATTATAAGATAAGACAGGTGATTGTACAAGGCGTCCATTGGCTCTAATAACACCTTTTTGGTCTGAAAAAGGGTTGAGAGTTAGGAGACAACTGCTTGGCGAAATGCGATTCTTTTGAAGTAAAGATTGATACTCGGCTTGGAAATGATGTTTTTGTGTTAGAACAAGGAGTCCTATTTTAACATATTGGATCCCTACCTCTGTAATTTCCTTGGATGCAATTCTCAGGTGAGTCAGAATCTGAGGACATACGCCAATACTTTGTAGGCTCGAGATAAGAAGGAAAATCTAGCCAAAGGGTCTTCAAATGTGATTGTAGCAAGAACTTTGACCGGTTTTGACTCCAGATTTGTGTCTTCCAAAAATTCGTACCTAGGCCATCGATCTTTTGGAAATTGCAGCCATGGGGCCCCTGCCACCATAGACGATGAGATATTAGATCATCTGAAGAGCAGCCTCGGCTGGCGATGTCAGCAGGGTTACATTCGGAATCTACGTGTCTCCAGTTTTCATTTCCAACATTTTCCAGAATAGTAGACGTTCTGTTGCCGACGAAAGTGCTCCATGAACAGGGTGGTTTTGTAAGCCAGGCCAGCACGATCGTTGAGTCCGTCTTGTAATGTGTAGATACATTTGCTAGTTGAAGATTTGGAACAACTGCTGCTGCTAATTCTGAAAGAAGAACTGCTCCGCAAAGTTCCAGTCGTGGTAACGAGACTTTTTTATTGATGCGACACGAGTTTTCGAAGCAAGAAGAGAAGTATGTGTCGTGTTGTTTGGAAATTCAATTCGAATGTAGAGTGTAGCAGCATAAGCGCTTTCTGATGCGTCACAAAATCCATGGATTTCAACCTGACTTAATGGCTGAAATTGAATCCATCGAGGAATTTTTATTGTGTCTATTAACCCTATCCCCGAAGCGAGTGCCATATGGCACTTCAAAATTCAACCAATTGGAAAAATTTTCTGTCATCTCTACGCACCCGCTCATGCTTTTTTGACGCGATTATGTGTAGAGACAGGCATTAGCTGTCATATAAATAACTGTGCACCGCATTAGCTTTTGTGAGTTAGAATCGACAACAAGTGTACAAAACTCTAAAAAAAATAAATTGAAAAAACGCGATGAGCGGAAATCGAAATAGGTAAGTAGAATATTATTCATATTTATAGTGAATATTTGTCATATAAAATTATATGTGCGTGTAGCTCTCGGAGAGGAGTATAATATGGACACACAAAAAGTTTGATTCTGTTTATCACTCCTCATGCAGGTGCAGCGAAAGGTGAATGAGTTCCATATGGCACTCACGGCCCTTTGTAGTGTAAAAAAAAAGTGATGACTAAGTGATTTTACTATGAAATTTTTGTTGTTTTGCATGTCTTTGCATGTTTTTGAATGTTTGTATGTTTGCATTTGCGCATGATTTCGCTCTACATTTAGGTGTTTTTCCATTTTAGTAAGTTAACTGTGTATCAGGTTGCCGATTATCTACGGCAATTGGAAGCAGACGATTCTGATCACGATGGCGAGCAGGATAATCATAGCTACAATGTGTTTATTCAGCCGCCGGATGTTGAATACGACTCAGGTGGCGACGATGCTAATGAGAATGTGGGTGACGTTCAGCTGGATCAACTACATTTCAACCAATTCAATCAAATTATTGATTTGGATTTACCTGTGTTGGAGGGGGAAGAAGAGTTGTATGAAGAAATTGATCAGGAGATGGCCGATGAGGAGCCATCTACATCTGCAGCTGGAGCACCGAGCGCGATCCGAACATCAACATCTTTCTCTGCACCAGCACCGAATACAAAATGGGCATACGTTGGGAAGTATATTGATATTCCTAGTAAGGAAAGTTGTCCAGGCGTGTCAACGCAATTCAAATACCAACGACAAGGAACAAAATTAAACGCAACGATGGGAGGTATATTTCCAGCGGCAAACTACCAAGATTGTGCTGTATCCGCGCATGAATTATTCGAGCGATTTTTTGATGATGAACTGTGCCAGATGATTGTCGATTGTACAAACGAATATGCTGTGTTCCAGAATGCGGTAAATCCGAACATAACCGTGAATGAATTACGTGTGTTCATGGGGATTTTACTAATCTCCGGTTACAACGTTATCTCCGACCGGGAAGATTACTGGAGCCAAGGTACCGATATGCATAATCCAATGATCTCTGCAGCAATGTCACGCCAACGCTTTCGGACGATTAGTCGCTTCTTGCATTTTTCGCGGTCCGCCGATGAGAATCATCACGATAAAATATAGAAATTGCGGCCTCTCATGATGAAATTAATCGCCAATTTTGTCAAAAATTTTCGACCAGAGCAACACCTTTCGTACGATGAGTCCATGGTTGCCTATTACGGACCACATAGCTGCAAGCAATTTCTTCGCGAGAAACCGATTCGCTACAGTTACAAAGTGTGGTGCATCAATACGCCATCGGGTTATCTGCTCAGTTTCGAAGTATACCAAGGAAATAACCCATACATCCATCCTCATCTCGGTCGCAACTATGGAAGAAATGTCGCACCGTTACTGCAAATGATTTTGAACCTTCCCGATAATCTACGTATCCTGCCATTCTGTTTTTATTTTGATAACCTATTTACGAACATAGCTATGTTGACTTATTTGAAGAGTCTAGGTTATCATGGCACAGGCACATGTCGTGATAATTTCCTCCCGAGAAATTTGCCGATTATGAAGAAGAAAGATATGAAGAAGAGCAAAGAGAGGGGATACATGGAGAGCACGATCATAAAAGATTATGACATATCTATTACAACATGGCGAGACAACAACGCAGTCACCGTAGCTTCAACCCTGTTCGACCGCTATCCTGACGGCACATGTGAACGCTTCAGTCTGAAGGATATGGGATATATACCTTTGCCACGTCCTAATGTCATTGCAATGTACAATAAATACATGGGTGGAGTCGACCGGATGGATCAGAACATCGGCTTCTATCGTATTGGTGAAAAGCACATGCACATTTTATTCGCTCAGTTTTCATGGTATACACTCTTTTTTTCAGAAATTCGACGTGGTGTCTCGATGTCGCTGTGCAGAATGCTTGGGTTCAACAACGCCATTCCAATATGTCGAACGTCACTCATCTCCAGTTTCGGCGAAACATAGCAACTTATTATTGCAAACAGCTTTCGCTAAAGATTCAGCATGACCAAACTCAACGGCGATTTAATAAGGACAATGATGCTAGATTGGATGGTCTGGAGCATTGGGTAGTGCCTTGTAATCGTCGTCATTGTGCGTACTATCGTTGCAAAAGTCAAGCACGCACGAAATGTGAGAAATGCGATGTTGGATTGTGCGTCAAATGCTTCAAACCATACCATAACACCACAAATTAATAATTGTGTGGCCGAATCCGGTTCATTTTTCACACATTTCCATGTATTTTCTTTTTTTACGTTTTGTACAAATAAAAATATTAAAAAATTGCGAAAAAGCATGAAAACAATCATAATTTTATTATTTTTTTTATCTTTTTTTTTACATTGCAAAGGGCCGTGAGTGCCATATGGCACTCGTCTACAGGGGGGTTTGAGGGCGGTGGGGGTAAAATATGATGATGCAGTTTTCTTTCTGGGTGCTTTATTAGTAAACCCTGAAAAATTCATTTTAAAATTCCCAGCCGCATCGCGCGGCGGTGAAAGGGTTAACGGGCAATTTTGTACGAAATTGTTCCAGTTCATTTGAGTAATTGGTTTCAACGAGTCATCCCAATTTATTTTGTCTAGCCAGATATGCTGCATAATCAGCTTAGCCACTATAATCACTGGAGCCAGCCATCCGCAAGGGTCGAAAAACTTGGCTATGGTCGATAGAACTTATCTTTTGGTACACGATTGTTTTTCTTTGATAAGTGGCGAGGTAAAAGTGAAGCAGTCATTTGATATATGCCATCTGATCCCCAAAGTCTTCGTTGAGGATCCTTCCGAAATATCCAACCAATTGACGGGTAAAATTTGTTCTGGATGCAAAGTATTATTCGAGATCCATTTTCTAAGCTCGAAACCTGCTGAGTCCAGGGCTAAAATTAATTTCCTTCTGTAATTTACAGCTTCTTCTATGGTATGGCCGCCTGTCAGGACATTATCAACGTATAAATTTTGTCGTATTATTTGCGAGGCCAAAGGGTATTTTTCTTTCACATCTTCCGCAAGTTGAAGAAGTGTCCGAATGGGGCGCAATTTACTCCAAATGTGTCAATTAGAAGCTCAAAATCTTCCACTGAATCTTTTGGCGACTTTCGAAACAGAATTCTCTGATATTTGGCTTGGCTAGGGTCTTACAATATTTGGCGGTACATTTTAGGTACATCGGCATTGAACGCGTACTTGACAAACCTCAACTTAAGTATCTGCAAAACGAGATCTTGTTAGAGAATTGGTCCAGGATGTAAAGTGTCGTTCAAGCTTTTTTGTTTAAGGTGGGGCTGGATGCATTAAACACGACTCTAAGTTTTGTGGTCACTCGATCTGGTTTAATTACGGCGTGATGTGGTAAGTAGTAATGAGGGTATGAGGTATGAGGGTATTCACTTACTTCCGATGGCGAAATTTTCCTCGTGTGACCTAGTTCGAGGTATTCCAGAATGGACTGATCATATTGCTCCTTAATTTCCGGTGTCCTAAAAAGTTTCTTTTCCATTCTATGGAATTGTACCATGGCGATATTTCTCGACGTATCCAGTTCCTCACAAGTTTTTAACGGCAGAGTGATGACGTATCTTCCAGAATCATGGCGACGACTTGTAGCGCTAAAGTTGTCCTCGCAGTACGTGTCTTCTTCTGACTTCAAAATTTTTTTAGGGGTCTTCTCCACCTCCCAAAAACGTGTTAGAATTTTCTCGATTGACACTGTACTGCACAGTGAAATTTGATTTTTACTTTCTGTTTGTTGACTGACGGGTCCGCCAATCACCCAGCCAAAAACTGTTTTTTGTGCCATAAAAGATCCAACTGATTGCGTCGGAGCACCAATAGTGAATATTAACGGGCCGAAATCTATTCCAATCAATAGATCAACTGGCCGACTTGCATAAAACAAGTCACTCAAATTTGGCAGTTTCATGCAGTTGCAATGGGTGCAATGTTCTAGGTGGTAGACTAGATGGCAGGATCTTCAAAACAGGTGCTCATACTTCTAGCCCAAAACAAGGGCCCACGCGAGAGCACAGCTTAAAAAGACAGGCTTTTGTAGATGTTTCAGACACGGTTTGACTTAAACCGTTTACGTGCACGAGATTTCGTTTAGTTGGAAGCTTCAAACGATTTTTAAGTTTTTCCGAGATAAACGTGGCTTGAGATCCCAGGTCAATTATAGCATCGTATCTTTGTCCTCTAGATCCAATTTGGACAATAGCCGTAAACAACAAGGTTTCTCGATTTTGATTTTTTTACCCTCTTGGAGGGTCAAGGCAGTGACACTAGGAGATTCTATGTTCTGTGTGGACTGTATAAAGGTTGTTAGGGCTGATGCACTTGTACTAGGGCGTGCACCAGCCTGTGTTGTATCGCCACCTGTAGAGTTGGCCTCATTGTCTTTATGCAGCAAACTGTGGTGTTTAAGCGTACAATCTCTACAGGATTAGCGACTTTTCCAATCTCTCACTCCATGATCGGAAGAGAGACAATTGTATCATAAATGTGAAACTTTTACGATATGTATTCGACCATTGATGCTTTTCGCAAGAAATCTGGGACAAACTCTCAAGAAATGCTCTTCTCTACAAAGTTGGCAGTTTGACGTACCATTTGTATTAGAGTCTTTTATTATATTCATTTTTACATGATTTTTATTTTTAAACCCCGTGACATTTGAGTTCTGTAAAATATTTGTTTAAAAAGAGTTAACGCGAGTGTCTTTTTGCCATAATCAGATCGAGTCTGATTATGTTTTGAGAAGGCAGGTTTTATATTTCCAACAGATTCTAGGGTTTTGAATTTGTGTGTCAAAAACGAATCTTATTCAGCCCAAGTTGGGATTGTTGTACAATCTTTTAAAATTCTTATTAAATTCTTCTAGAAAAGTGCGGGGTTTCTTCGTTGGATGTCGATGCTGAAGGTAGTTAGGGTTTGAATACATCCATTGACCGTGCGCTGCAACATCTTTATTGAGGAACCATATTCTGAGGAGACATGGGGCAAATTAAACAATGTCTTCGGCTTTTCGTTTATTTGCATACGACTGTTTTCGTAACGGGCAAACAAATTTGTTATTAATTTGTTACCCCCGTTGAAATGTATCAGTGTCGTAGGGTGGTACTCGAGAAATTGAAGAAAGATTATTATCGTGATCCTGTGTCATCAGTGTCGATGTTCTTTCCAGCTTTTCCTTGGTTTTGCGTTCGGAAATTGTCTGGATCTCGTCATTCAATGCGCTGAGTACGTTTTTATAACTGGAGAGCGCCTCCTTGTAGTGTTTTCTTAACTTCGTCTTATCAATAGGTGTCTCTCCAGCTATTTCCTCTCGATCTCGGCACTCCAGATACGATCGCTTTACTTGATCCCACAGAGAATTGAGCACCACTCGTAATACTTCCAAGGCATGTAAGCGTTCTTCCGATTTTGTGACTGAATAGACGGATTTGAAGTCCATCAAATCATTGACACAGTTGACAAATTTGTCTGTCTATGCCTTTGCCATTTTTTCACCCTCAATATAGTAGCAGCAATCCGGGTCAAAATAAGTTTATTAATCGCAAAAAACTTTTTCAAAAAATGCAGGAAATTTTTTCAAAAAATCGCCAAAAAGTTTTCAGAAAAATCGCCAAAAAGTTTTCAAAAATCGCCAAAAAGCTTTCAAAAAATCGCCAAAAAATTTTAAGAAAAATCGCCTAAAAGTTTTCTTAAAATCGCCAAAAAGTTTTCAGAAAAATCGCCAAAAAGTTTTAAAAAAATCGACAAAAAGTTTTCAAAAAACCGCCAAAAAGTTTTCAGAAAAATCGCCAAAAAGTTTTCAAAAAATCGCCAAAAAGTTTTCAAAAAATCGCCAAAAAGTTTTCAAAAAATCGTCAAAATGTTTACCCAAAAAATCACCAGAATTTACATTCAAATTTCGCAAAATTTTTTTTTTAAGAGGTCGGCTTACTATTACGCCTCAAAGTTGTGCTACGGAATTTATTTCAAAAAACGAAAATGGCATCCAAGTTAGCCATCAAAGATTTTTCCATCAAGGGGAATTTTCCAACATGCAAGTTCGTTGGAAAACAAAAATTTTAATTTTCGCGAATCAAAATTTGTCGAGAAAAAAATTTAGAAGATTGTTGGCATTTAAAATTTTTCCATTGCGAATTTACCCAACAATAATTTTCAAAATTCCAAACTTTCAGTTTAATGGCGTCCTTTGTGACCGAAGTTTCCAGCAATTAGCATAAATTTCCAATGAAATGAAAGAAAAAAAGATGGCCGCTAGCGATCGAAGTAAGAGTCAAGTGTCTATGTTGTTGTAGATTTTGATTCGGTCCAAAATGACGTCGCAATTTTACCTAATATCATGTATTTTAATTCGCACGGCAAGAAAATTATGTCTAGGGTCATGCAGCATAACTTTGCTTCAATGTCGGGCACGTAATAGCAGCCATGCCGTGTCTATAGCTGCACCCTCATCATTTGCTTGTTTTTGTTGTGATAACTTCTTGGGCACATTATACTTCTTCGCTGGGTTTTGTGGTTATGCTTTGTACTCTCACAGCGAATTTGTCCTTCCGAAGTCTTCTAGGGGTCGTTTTGTAGCGGGGTCCTTGGCGTTCTTCAATATGGCTTCCAAAATGGCGGTGGCGTCCTCAAATATGGCAGTGGAGTCCTTCAAAATGTCGGTGAGTTGTGGCACAGTTTATATATTTTTTACATATTCACTTTTTTGTTTAACACATTTTTTTCCCACCCTTTTTTCCCGAGTGTACTTATAATTTCTCTTTTTTCACTATCCGGTTCGAATGACCAAAATGTTTGAGCAAGGGCTTTTGTTTTTGTTGTCACTGGTTCTTTTCTTTTGCTTTTTGTTTTGTTATTTTTTTGTTTAGTTAAAAGTGTGCTATTTTTTGTGTGTTGTAATTCAGTGTGTTGTTTTATTTTATGTTCACTTCTATGTATGTTTGTATGTACAATATGTGTTTCGTTTATGTTTTAAATTCAATGTTTAATTTAAATGTTCCGTTTCACAATGTTTATGTGTATAATAATTGTTTGTAAAAATCTTTAATGTTCCCTAAACTTGTTTAAATGTTTAAAATATAATAATTGTTTTAATTTGTATTTCACTGTTTAATATGTGTTAAATTTACTTCACTTTGTCACCGGGGGAAAAGAAATCAAACGCACGATTTAAATTCAAGTTTACAATTAACTAATCTTCGCTTTGTGTGAGCCTATGAGCCGTTTTAGAACACACGCATAGGCTCGCCACAAAGCGACATTAACAATAACAAAACAAAAGGACAAGGGAGGATGTGCGAAAATATGAAAAAAGGGCTTGTGTACACAACGGTGTCAATGTACTTGACTTTATTTTCCATTTCGTTTATGCTCACAAGCCATCGCACATTTTCGATAAAAACAGTGCTGCTACAAATTGAAGGACTGTTTCAACAGGTTTCATGAATTTGATTTAGTTATTTAGAGTTTGGAATGTGTGATGTTGTTTATTTTAGAGTTGTGCTTTGCTGTTTGATGGCTCATATTATATTTTGTGTTCTTTTATTGCATTTGGATGGTATTTCTTTTTTATTTTTCATTTATTTTTAAAAGGCGGACCACAATTTATTAATTTTCTCTGTATTTTAAAATGAACGGACAACACAAAACGCGTGCGGCCTGAACGACAGACAGAAAATTACTCGGCAAAAAAGCTGCCAGCGCTGTTGATGGAGGCTGCACTGCTCTTTGTGCGGCATTTGCTTCAGTAAAATAAACACGTTGGCCATTTTTACGATGGACTGCTAAATGTATAACAACAGGGTGTCTGTCATGTATTGGTAACGATAAGTCACCAAATAGCTGCGTTAGTATTAATAAAACAGCGAAAACCGCCATATCGCTACCTTTGTTAACATACTTGCAGATGTATTTTATTGATTTGACTGAATTGCAGTATTCAACATTTATATGAGCATTGAAAATTTTTGTTAACAACGGTGAATACGGCACTATCCAACGATTATCAACTTCAAAGTCTTGGTTCTGGATTTTACTAGTAGTAGTATTATCATCTTGAGCTGATCGTCGACGATACTGTGGATATCCATCATCACCTTGTATTGATTCAGCAATAAATTGTCTTGGAAAACTTTGAACATTTCCCGTCGATCATGTATGATGGACTTGGATTGATTTCACCGCAGGGACCGTGTATCATATTTTTCGTGACAACTGCGAATAATTGTGGATCGATGGTATGATCTGGAATTTCGGCCGATATAACACTATCAATAATATCTGGTGCTATTTTCCGTACCAACCATATTAAAATGTGAGCGAGTGGTAAGCCTCTTCTTTGCAATTCAATTGTATACATATAACAGCGCACTTCTCCAAATACACGGAATTTGACAATCAGATCCATAAACTTTTTCAATTTTTGGTGACTTATGCGAGCGGTTACATCGTGTTGATCTGTTGGCAACTGACCATCAAATAAGCAGTCATACACATCAGCCTAATTTGGGTTGCAAGTAAATGTGATGAACAAATCTGGACGACCGTAATGACGAACATATGACATGGCATCTTGTGTATACTCGTACATATGACGTGGGCGTCCGGTATATGACGATACTAACTTCGTCAAACGTCTAATGTCATTCACATGCACATTATTCATAGCGCATTTCGTTTGTGAGTGTATTTTTCAGACCTCAACCGAGATTGATCACGACGGATGAAATTCAATCGTTCGCTCTCGATTTAAGTATACATGTCCACAATGTATTGATGAAAAGTTTATTGCATCGCAAAATGTAATTGTCCTCTTGATCACAAATCATCAATCGATATTAATTAAAATTCATCGTATTAACTTTTTTCGTTGTTTCTTGACCTGAAAACAATAAAAATTATTCTTGTAGTTAATTGAAAACAAATTTTACTTAAAAAGTAATCAAAAATCATAATTTTTCTTACCAGTCGTTGGAATTCATCATCTCCTCTCCAGAACAAAATCGGGTATTGCAATGCGTCATAACAACGATTTAGTTGCTCATTCCTACGGTACAAAACAATATCTCATGGCCGAAATTTTTCACCAACTATTACGATTGCCACTTCATCGATTGTTGGTGCATTAAATCGCCTAGCATGTCCGAGTGGTGTTCTGTCGGCACGTATTATGATTTTATGGTCAATGGCGGGCATCTGGTCCAGTGCAATCTTAAATAATTTGACAAATTCATTGTGCTGATGTAATCATCTTTGCAGCTTACTCAAGATTTTTCTTCTTGTATTTGAAGCAATTACACAGCGCTGATTCAATTCACTGTTCTCATTACCAATGAAATATATTTGCACAAACTGATGATCAGTATCTGGGAATGGCAACAATGACCCAGCTCTAGAGTATATCTGTCCTTGCATCTTTTTAAATTGGCGTTTAAACAAAAACGAAAATACTGAAAAGCTGCGTAAACAGGCAAAAACGCCGTGTGCCAGAGTGCTTAGGCGTGAAAAGTTTCTTTACGAGCAACGTCTACGAACAAAGTTTTTTAATTCTCCCATGGGAAGTAAAAGCTTTTGGTCGATTGTAAGAAGAGTAAAGAAAAGTTCTTCATCTATCCAACTCTTGGTTAATAAAGCCAACCTATCGGCTGAAATGTTTGCAGGAAATTCTTCCTTTCTGGATGGAGTCAGTCTATCCTCCAGCTGGCTCTAGATATCTCCAAGACATTTGATAGAGTTGCGTTTGGTGTCGGTAATAAAGTTGCTCGATTTATATCGAACTTTCTCAGAGATCGCTCTTTACGAGTTGTTGTAGATTGGTTCTCATCTAATAAACATAGGCTGACCGCATGTTTGCCGCAAGGGTTGGTCCTTTCTCCCTCTTTATTTCTTATTTGCATTGAAGATCTTATGGGTCAGACCGTCAATCCAATCTACTCTTTCGCGGATAACGAGACAACAAAAAATCAATTTTCACTTTTTTGTGATGTGGACAACATCTGAGCATCGAATGAGACCGATCCCATGCCAAAAGTGTTCCCTCCCAGAGATATGCGCGTTTTATGAAAGTGATGGTACACCAAAGATATACGTATTTAAATCTTTAAAATAGCTCTCCTGAACAAAACTGGTTTTTACCCTTATGTCTTTTTGCGCGTCACATATTCATTCGACCGTAGGCTGAGTCTTCAAGATATTGAAAACAAAAGGCGAATCATGGAAGAGACACTTTGCAGGGATTTATGACTATATTTGTTCGTCGGAGATTACGATTGAGTGGACTGCATTTTCAAATGAAATACTAGATGGAAATTAGTTTCAATATAATAATTTCGGTTTATTAAAGTATAGCCCATACAATGACTGTTCAAAACGAATTCAATAAAACAAATGATGCAAAGCTCTTGCAGATTTGCCTAAATAAGGGCGTACAACTTAGGGTTGTAATAAGAGAGAATAACTACACGAACAGTCCCATTCTTGCCAGGATGCGTTGAAGTTTTTCTACCCATTAGCATTGCGTTGGAGGTTGGTTTTCGTCCATTACTAGTACCATGTCGTACATGTACCATGAATGAGGCGCAGTATGAACTGCCATCGAGAGAAACGTTTAATGTTTGTGTTGATTAGTTTTTAAAAAATGAGTTGGCGTCAATGGGTCCATGTCACCTTTGAATTTTAGGCATAGCGGTCTCGAATTCAAGTAGCATTCAATCTGGCAAAGCAGTGTTGTTAACTCTTCATATGTAGTAGCAGAGGCACCTAATACGCGTCATAGATGGAACTTTACTGACTTTACACCTGCTTCCCAGATTCCTCCGGAATTTGGGGCCGATGGAGGTATGAAATGCCACTGAATTTCTTGGTTCGACATTCCATTGAAGATATCATTATGTGTAGCAGACAGGAACTCATATAGTTCCTTCAATTCTTTGTTACATCCAACAAAGTTGCTGCCGTTGTCAGTATAAATGTGAGAGAATTTTTGAAGCGATAATATGAGCAACTTCACACAACTGTTGGTAAAACATTACCACAACAACCATTTACATGCTGCCACGAGACAATTGCAGTATCTGTTAAGCCTAAGATACTGGATTCAAGAAGTCAATCAATTGATTTAACGAACTGTATACAAATGCACAACATGCATGCGTTCAAGACAAAAACCCTTTCAGCAACGTATGGGCGACCTACCAAGATATCGTGTGCAATCAGGTTCCACATTTGTACATGTTGGTATTGATTTTGCAGGTCCGATGTTCATCAGTTCTCGAAAAGGTCGCGGCTCCACGACAAGTAAATGATATATTGCCGTATTCGTATGTCTAAACACGAAAGCAATTCATTTGAAAGCGTTGACGGAACTTTCAACAACAGCTTTTTTGGATACAAGGGTGTTTTTTTTTTATCTTAATTAATGTTTATGGCGGCCCCCAACGTATAGTATGTCATTATCGTTAAGAAGCGGTGTAAGTCTAGCCAGTTTATGTCCCGTTGAGAGTTTTTTTTATCTTAATTCATGTTTATGGCGGCCCCCAACGTATAGTATGTCATTATCGTTAAGAAACGGTGTAAGTCTAGCCAGTTTATGTCCCGTTGAGAGTACTTTATCTGAACGTAATGTCCGGATTTCTATTCCGAAGAACAGTTGTTGTGCATTCTTCGCCAAGACTTGGAGAGCAATACTAAGCTCGGCTGTGGTAATAAAGCCTTGTGTTTTGTTGTATTTAACTCTGCAATTTTGAATGAAACGAAGAATTAACGCAGTAATTCGAAGAAGTTTGTTGAAGTCGGAGTGACGGTCGAATATATCGATTTTCTCACACAAAGCAACCGCTGCAATAACCTTGCGTTCTGCAAGATCTACTTCGTCAGGAACGACAACTGAACACTGAGGTTGGTCTAAATAATTTTGTAGAATTTGGGGCGCTTGCCACCACAGCATGTTGTTTATTATTTATGTAGATGAAATACCTCGTGTAGCCATTTCTGCGGAGTTCTGCTTGGATGGTATGTGACGCTATTGACAAGCAGGTATATTATTAATGATGAACGATGTACGGTGAATGTCTTCCATCGCCTAGGTAGAGCCACGAGAGTTAGTCCAGCCAAATGTTGCAACGTTTTCAGTTGTAAAATTCCCTTCACCTTTAGTCATCAGATAAGCCCCGCAAAGTTCTAAACGAGGCGGTGTAATTTGCTTGGTTGGAGCCACTCTGGTCATTGTGGTCAAAAGGCTGGATGAGATTTTTTTTTTTTTTATATAAGCTTTATTTGAATTATTGAATCTGCTCCAAAGGAGCCTAACAATAAGTATACGAATCTTAAGTATAATTCAATAATGAATCCTAGTATGGATTTCTTGTAATGTGGGTCTCTGCTAATTGGCAGGAATTTTAACTAATTTGGTCAAAATAGTATATAACTGGTATGGATCACACGTGAGGATTTTAAACCTGGTTTGGCTTAAACCTCGTGATAAAGGTCCAGAGGACCCTTACAGTCATTTACAGAGTGTTCGCGATATTATGTAGAGTGAAGAACTCTAGTTATGTATGTATAACGGATAACTCTAGAATAGCAGAGTGGACGACGTAATTTGGGTTTTGTAGGTTTTTCGCGTTGACTGTTTTAAGGATCACGTATGAGAGCATTTAAGCCACGTGACGTAGAATGAAGGATTCTACACAGTCTTTTTTGAGTGTTCGTCCGCGATTGATATTGACTGTTTTAAGATCACGTATAAGAGCGTTTAAGCCACGTGACGTAGAAAAGGATTCTACACAGTCTTTCTGGCGCGTGTGTTCGCGATTACTGTTACGGATGAAGATTAGAAAACACGGCGTTCGTTTCTCCGAAGTCTTAAAGATCTGGGACTGCACAATAATTGTCTAGCAAGTATGTTATCATGACGTTCGAGCTTCTCTTTGTGCTTTATATTGATTTTTTGAATTGCCTCTTTAACGAGAGGTATTTTCAAGTCTCGGTGGATATTTTCATTCCTCATATACCAGGGGGCACCGGTAATAAGCCGCAATGTCTTCGATTGGACTCTTTGGATTTTGTCGAGATTGCTCGAGCTTGCTTTGCCCCATAGCTGGGCACCGTATAACCAGATAGGATGAGATTGAACCGTTCGGTTTGTTGATATAAATTGCAGCCGCGTATGCCAATTCCGATGAATCTGAAAATCCATGCAGTTCGATGTTATCACTAATGCTGAATCCAAACCATCTGGGAATCTGAAGGTCCTTTATGTGTTGAATATTGGTTTGAAGCTGAGTTTATTCGGCTTTCAAATCTCTCGGCAGGTCCTGGTCCCAGTTGATGCCCTTTAACGACAACTTCTGCATAAAGGTTTTTAGCGAGATCACTACAGGGGACGACCAGCCAATTGGATCAAATATCTTAGAAATATCCGATAGAAATTGGCACTTTGTGATTATGTCCGACGACGCTTGAAATAAAACACTGTATTGCAATCAATCTGTCGTAGTTTTCCACCAGACCATTTGCTGAGGTTGAATCCCGAATAAGATAGAACAGAACATACCGTAGAACGGAGAGAAATTGCTGAATCAACATCTGAAGCGCACGACATGTAGTCATCAACATAGAAGTTGTTTCTGATCTCTTCTGACGCAGTCGGAAATGTTAACAAATTATCAATTGCCACCTGTTGAAAAGTACGTGTGGCTAAAAGCGGAGCTGCTGATGTCCCATACATAACAGTTTTAAGTTGATATGTGGTCGGAGAATTCAGTGGAGATGTCCGCCACAAAATACATTGGAATCGCCTATCATTAGGGTGTATAAGTACCTGGCGATCTTCTCTACATCAGCTGTAAATCCTATTTCAAATTTGCGGAATTATAATAAAACTGAATATAAGTCATTCTGAACGGTTGGTCCAATCATTAGATGATCATTTAATGAAACTGTGTTTGAGCTTTTGCATGACGCATCAAAAACGACGCGTAACTTTGTTGTTGTACTGGGTGGTTTCAACACACCATGATGAGGCATGCAATACTCTGGATCTGTATCACAAGATGCAGCTTCCATATGACTAAGGCTCTTGTATTTAGCTAGAAAGTTGTGATACTCAGCTTTAAGGCCTGTTTCCCTTGCGAAGTTGAGCTTCATAGATTCCAATCTGCTCATTGCTGCATTTTCCGATTCGCGAAGTGAAACAGATTCTGTCCTGAATGGGAGTCGGAACACATACCTACCATCCGACTGTCTTTGTGTATGACTTAGAAATCATTCCTAAGGTACCCACTCTTCTGCTTCCCAAAATCGCTGTAGCTGTAGCTGTGGGAGACAAATGTTGACCGGTCTTGTTGTTCATTCACACGATTACCCAGCCAAATATAGTACTAATAGCAGTGGGAGCTCCTGATGGATGCGCTAATCTTTCATCTAGTGTACAATGGGCATAAACATCAGCTCCTGCAATCACGTCAATACGATTCTTCTTGTTGTATCCAGGATCCGCGAGTTGAATCTAAGTAAAAAAAGTTTAATTGGCCACCATAAAACCATGATTCTCCTTTTAGTCTGTTTTCCATATAATTCCATCTGAACCATTCCTCTAGTATTGCTAACAACATCGTACAGTAAGGTCTTATCATGGATTCGAGCCAGTCCCAAACGCTGAACCCAAGATTCCGAAATGAGCGTTGACTATGCTCCAGAATTGATAAGAGCCCTGCAAGGCTGCAAAGAATTGTTTTTGCCTCGGACCATTATGATGGCTGTTGGTATTAGCGTTGTTGTGTGGAAACCATGCTGATTTGAATTTATGCTAATTGAATTGGATATATCATTTGACGTTTGCTGATGTTTCTGTTCACAGAATTTGACGAATTTTCAACGTGAAGCAAAGTGTTATGCTTCAAGTTTCAGGTTCTGCATGATTCAGATTTACAATCCTTAGAGAAATGTTTTTCCTTAAGGCAGTTACGAACAATGTCTCTACTTTTACTGACCTCAAAAGTTCTAAACTATTGACAGCTATATAAAAAATGGTCCCCACCACACAGTGAACATGATTGTGTCGTTGCAGCCATTGTTACAATTCTCCCTTTGTTCACATGTTTTGGCTATAGCGATTAGTATGTGTTTTCTAGTTCATTTACGCGTTCTTCTAAGAATAACAAAATAGCTGAAATGCTGATGCTTTGTCAGCCTTCTGAAATCTGAACCATAAAACGTTGCTGCCTTGATAAAGCTTTTTACCAATGAGAAACAAAATAATTGGGTCCCAAGACTCCGCAGAATCGTTTAAGACATTTACAGCATTGTAACTGTTATTTAGGTTGTTGTAGAATTGTCCTATTTCACTTAACGTGCCATTCTGAATAGGCTGTTAATTTAAGAGCATTTTAAAGTATGTATTTCTGATTTTTCAGGCTTATCGTACTTCTTCTTCATCAGTTCCCATGCTACACTGTAGTTATCGTTGGTGAGGGTCAGATGTTTAATAATTGTTGACGCTCTACCCTTCAACTTTGTATGTAAATACTCGAGCTTTTCCCTGATAGGCCTTGTTTAGAATCAATGAATTCACTAAATAAATCTCTAAACTGAATCCAATTTGAAACCTCCCCATTAAAGCCTGGAATTTGTATTGCTGGAAAACGTATCTCAGAACTATTCGGCCATTGGACGTGTGATGATTGAGTGTTAGAATCAGGCACTATGGCAACCGTCACAGTCTAAAGTAATGTTGTGGTAGTTGCCTGTTGCTGTGTTAATGCCCGCATTAACATGGTTAGGTCGTTGTTATCCTGTTGATTGCTTGCTGAAGCGCCGTTTATTACCGTGTGGTCGCAGTTGTCTTGGACTAAAGCTGACCAAATCGATTTCGCCTAAAAACACATATTGTCAATTTCATCCCTATATATGTCTTCCCTTTGAAGACCTTCATCAGTAGTGCATAACATGTCGATTTGGACAATTCTTCATATTTTGAATAAATTTCTTTAGGTTTCTCGATACGTACCTTAACGTCATTGTAATCTAAATCTGGGCTATTGACAAATTTGTAGATTCTGGAGATTGACGTTTTGATTTGATAACGTTTCTTCTTTAACTCCTCCATTCTGATTTATTTATGAATCTATTTCAAATTGAGTTGACTGAATTTAAATTGCTCTTAACGTATTTAACACATTACAAATAAAAATAGTTTGATATTCTTAAAGTTTGATATTCACGGTCTAACTGTTTACAAACTGTACGATCCTCGACTAACAATACTTTTATATTCACTGAATTACCACTGCTTTGATGAAAACTTTTGTCCATTATTTTCTCAAATGCACTGAAGTTCACGACATTGAATTATCATTTAGAGCATTTCTCGCTCTCTCTTTCCTTGTGTAAGGCAAAGTTTCCTTATGAAACTATTATTGCGCGATGCATTGGTTCTGTCTTAGCATGCTCTCTTTTCGGTTGTATGTTCTTATATTAACCATTGGCGAACTCGCTGTCTGTGTTTGTACATATGCATGTGTGTCTAGTTGCACTATGCGTCTTTTTTACGTGGTTTTACATATGAATGTATGTACTATTTGCACTACGCGTCTTCTTCTTTATGCGATTGTACATATGTATGTATGTATGTACCATTTGCACTACGCGTATGTACGTGGTGTACTTATGTACATATGTACTTTATGTACTATTTGCTCTACGCGTCTTCTTTATGCGATTGTACATATGTACTATGTCTGAACCATTTGCACTACATGTAGATCTGTACGTGGTTGTACATATGTATGTATGTATGTATGTACTTATGCTATTGCACTACGCTTCTTGTGTAACTATGTATGTATGTACATATATCACAACACTTTTTGATCTTTCAACAAACATTAATAGACCACGGAGATCTGCGTTCTTCGTATGTATTGTCTCCTACTATGCAAATTATTTCACAATTACTACGATATTCACTTCACGCATTTCAGTGAAACCGACATACTCCGGTTCGAAGATCCAAAAAATGTTCGTCGGAGATTACGATTGAGTGGACTGTATATTTAAAATGAAACACTAGATGGAATTTAGTTTTAATATAATAATTTCGGTTTCTTAAAGTATAGCCGATACAGTTTAATACGTGACTGTTCAAAACAAATTCAATAAAACAAGTGATGCAAAGCTCTTTCAGAGTTGCCTAATAAGTGCGTACAACTTGGGGTTGTAATAAGAGAGTACAATAAAGGGATAAAATACCTGGAGTATGTGTTTGAATTGTACAAAAAAAAAATTAAAAACATTTTTGTTATATTATGCATTTAAATGCAATTGTGATTTAATTTAATATGACAAAAAATGAATTAAACTAAAATAATAACGATGTCGTGAACAATATCCGAATGGGGTCGAGTGAATAGAGTAGATTTTAATGCACGTAAGAAGCAGTGCTGCTTGTTGTCTCACAAGCGATTCACTGACCCAACAGTGTCATCATTGTCTATCGTTGGTATGGATGTCGAACAATCAGATGCTCTTGATGTTCTGGGCATGAAAATACAGTGTGACGCCCGTTGGGCGAGACATGTATTCGAAGTGTCGAAAGAAGCACTCAAGTGTATAGGCTTCCTAAAGCAGTGCAAGAAATATTTCATTCCTTTCGATCTTGTCGATATCTATATACAACCTACATCAGGCCAAAGATGGAATACAACTCCCATATATGGGCTGGTGCTTCAAAATCACCTTTGGAGCTTCTGAACCGTGTTGAAAGGAGATCGATGGTGCTGATAGGTGGCAGTAGGGTATCCAACTCTATTGTTTCTCTGGAGCATTGTCGGAATGTGGGTTGTGTGTCGCTGTTGTATCGCTTCTTACATGGTGTGTGTTCTTCAGACATTCGTGGTCTTATTCCTGACATGTGGATGTTCAGCAGGGATACACGACTTTCCAGAAATTCACTCCCGTTCGTTATCGATTGGCCGGTTGACCGCACTATACACTTCAGATCGAATTCGTTTTTCACCCGTACTGTCCGTTTGTGAAATCAACTTCCGGCAAATGTATTTCCCACCAATTAGAACATCCGGAAAAGCGAGACGTATGTCAATTAATATTTCTCCCTCTATCCCCCCTCGGTCCCTTGCTTTCCATCGACCAACGCAATTCATTGCATGTATAGGGGAAAACTCCTTAGTGTTGGCTAATTAAAATAATTGTACTTTTGAATAATTGCAAAGAAATGCTTTGACGCTGATGAATTGCCATAAATTGAAGAGCGCAAGTGTCTGTAGAATGTTCTAATACAGGCAATTTAACTTTCCCACCACAGCACATGCCAGGCGTTTCGGTCATAAATTTGACTGAATGCTCACATTGTATATTGATTTGTCCAATATAAGAATGCATACTGTAATCAATTGTGCTATCATAATTATAAGCGTATGATTTGAGTAGAGGGACGCGTACGTGGATTTATTGACCTTGCACTGTCAACCGTGTTTGTACTATTTAATTTAAACTAATTTAAGGGTTTAAAAAATAGGCTGACTTCCTAAACGAATGTTGCTTTGTATTTATACATTGCAGCGTGTTCGTAAACGCAATCCTGAAACCGTTCACAAAACGCAGGCAAAGCAAGAAAGGCATCCAACTATAAGTAGATGCAAAGCGAATACAACACATAACACAATGCCGTTGCAGGAAGATAAGTAAACATTTTGTCTTATTTGTTGGTATGAATGATACAATGCATTGTGCAACGTAATAAAAAAGAAAATACGCAATGTATCAACTCTGTTGTAATACTGTATTGATCCATTGTAAATATATGGTTAGGAAGTTAGCCAAATATATCCAAATGAAAAATAAGTATGTGTGAGTGCTCATATATGCGTATTATTTGGCTGTATTATGTATAAAATATTAAGGACTGAGGAAAAAGAAATATACTAAGTGCATTGACACATATATAAACGGTCTTAAATCCGATAGCAATTCAACCAGCGAGTTCGATGACTGCATCTGTATCGGTAACATTTAAATATTTGACATACTCCACACCATGAGCTGGAATCAAACAATTTGCCAGAAATGCTCCATCATTCAGTTCTTTATTCACCACCAAAATATACCCATTCACTCGAATTACAAGAGGGAGAACCATTTCTGTTTTTGCTGGTACAACTATATTAATGCCCCGTAAACCAAATTTGCCGACAATGTCTGATATTACAAATTCTTAACAATATCTGAACTCTATCGAAAAATCGATACGAATTTTGTTCGATTTGTTTGAGACTGTTTTATTTATTATGTTCTAAAATATCTGAACGAATTCGGCCCAAATTCTGTTAGACTTTTATGTGGGATTTTTCCAATTTTTTTGTTCTGACTCTCTTAACCAACTAGCAAGGAATTCTGAACTATTTATCTGACGAATTCGGGTCGAAATGTCGGCAAAAACATCGGAATTCCCTCAGAGAAGTAGTTCGGAATTTGTTTCAACCCTCTCTCGTAACGAACTCTGTAAGAATTCTGATCCAAAATCGGATCATTTTGCCGGTTGTCTTACAGAATTATGACCGAATTATAAACGTTTGGTTAGCTAGGTGTTTTCTATAGGCAACGAATTCATTGGTAGGACAAACACATCAACGTTCACGTTAAATGATATTGTGAAAGTTTTGAAATCTATTCATGTATTGTTGTCTTGGGCTCTATAACTAAACTGAAACTCATTGTACTAAAGCACTGTACAGCTTTTTTCGTTATCCCTGTTAATTTTGCAGACGTTTTAGTATTTATATTTGAAAAATTTAGATTTTTGCAAATGGAAACATCTGTCACAGTATCTATTAGAAGTTTAAGTTTTTTCACATTGTTGCAGTTTAACACAATATACGCGCTGGTCTCTGCGTGTAAATTAAATTCTTATATTTGGCCTTAGTGGACCACATACCTAGGCGTCCGACCATCGGAGTTTCCCTGATGTTTGGCGTAGGGTAAAGCTCGAAATTCGCCGTTCCTCTGGCTATTATATCCGCGTCCTCTTAGACCATAAAAAGTTCGACTAATTTTATTTCTGTTGCCGTTGCTATATCTTCGCTTAAAATAATTTCTGGATTATTATTATTGTAATTTCTATAGTTGTTGGTATCATGACCATTTCCGTTTCTATTATATCTGCCATTACTGTCGTTTCTATATCTGTTATTGTATCTGTTCTCGTGTATGTTACTCTATTTATTATCATATCCGTTAACCTTTTACGCACCAGAAACGTGCTCCAGTTATCTAAACCCAAACTTGACTCTGACTCAACGTACATCTGAGCTGCTTCACTTAATGTTGTTAGCATGTTAGCCAACAGAAGCGGTTGATAATCCGCATTTACACATTTTATAAAAACATTGAGCGCCATACTGTCGCTCATCTTATAAATTACATTCTTGGTCGCCTTAGAATAGTTTGCCATACTGCCTATCTCAAACAAACTTAACTTGTCAGATAATTCCGAAATCGTTTCTCTATATTCGCTTATGCTTGAATTTCCTTGTCGCACGCTTCCTAATTCTGTCAAGACTTGCTGATGAGTCCTAGGATTTGAATACGCTTCTTCCAGGCTATTATTTAAATTAGCGAATGTACTTATAGTTGTTTTGTTAGATCGAACTATAATGCTCCGTGCCTGAGACGATAATTTAAAATTATATATGTATTAATGAAAATTTCTGTATCGTCTTCTCTCAACAAATCGTGTAAAAATTCATTTTGCGTTATAAATTCTTCCAAATACTTTTTTCGGGTCCGGACCCCCCCATGGGATCACATACTTTCAAATTTTATGCTTTTATTGGGCATGTTGGTGAAGTTGAAACACAAAGTTATTAATAAAAATTCGTAATTTATTGAATGTTTTACAAAAATTTTAATTTATTTTCGAATAATAAATGCAATAGAAGATAATTACGAAGAAGATAATTACGAAGATAATCAAAATGGCCGATCAAGAAAAAATATATGATCCACAAACGGTTCTAGTCACTCTTAAATTTTCGAGGCTTTTCAAAAAACTTTCTGAGAATTTCGTCTTCAGTCAAAGTTATGCGATGATGAATGTTCAAAGATGCAAGACCATTGAGACGCTCTTGACCCATCGTGTTTCTCAGATAATCTTTCATTCTCCTCAAAGTCGAAAATGATCGTTCTGGAGTTGCTGTGGTCACGGGTATCACCGCCAAAACTCGTAGGATTTTGTTGACGTTTTTGAAAGTTCTGCCATTTATGATCTGCAAAAATTCCTTCTATTTCGATTTTCAATGGATATTATTTATTTTACTTTGTTCCAAATTGCACCAAAAAAATCTCTTACTCAATTAATTGTCAATAAGTCGTCTATTAGTGATTTTTCTCTGATTCTTTTAAATTAAAAAATTTTGTTTTGAAATTAAATAGAAAATAAATGATAATCTATTAGTATTATAATCAATCAGATTTTTTGGTACAATATATGAGAAACCTGGCATTATTTTTTAGCCAAAAATGATCTGAATTTGGGAGATACTCACTGCTAATGCATCAAGTGCATTTTCGATGTTTTGATTGCAGATCCGTTGTCTCCACATTTTGACTTCTGAAATGAAATTACTCTCCAGTATTTCTTTGTAAAATTGGTAGAGGCTTGCACATTTCTTCTCGTCGAATTCTTGTTTGAGGAATAGCTGTCCAAAACTTTGGAAAACTGTTTTGTGTTTTTCGAACCGACTCTGAAGATGAGAAATGTAGGTGTCGAGAAATGGGATGTAAAATGCGATTTTGTAATACTCTTCAACTGTTTTCGCTTCAACGTTGCAACGATTTTTTTGTCGACTGCATCGACGAGGCATTTTCATTTCAATCTCGTACTCCGAGCAAATTTCAGAAACTTTTTGATAAACAATGTGGAAGCATGAATCCACGTTTTTACGCTTTTCCTTGAAGTCGTTCAAAGCATCATCAGCCAATTTCGTGGTCTCCCCCAGATCTTGATTTTTCAATTGCAATTCTCGACTCAATGGCAAAACGATGGAATTAATTGATTCCATAATATGACAGGAAATTTGGAACTCGATTGTGAAAATCGCTGTCAAAAGTTGAGATGCTGCCCCTGAAGTTTCTCGATCCTTCCACGTTTTTATTTCTTCCAACGCTTCAATAACAGCCGGTTGAAGTTCGACGTATCTTGATACAGCTTCATGAGACTGAGCCCATCTTGTAGGACAAATGGACTTCAATTTTTCTTTTCTTCGCTCACTTTTCTCTGTCATTTTTGAAATTTCGTTCTTCAAGATGCTTTGTCTCTTGGGCCAGTGAAAAAATGCTTGAATTGCTCCGATAGTTCCCAACGATAGTTCCCAGAGAAGTAGTTCGGAATTTGTTTCAACCCTCTCTCGTAACGAACTCTGTAAGAATTCTGATCCAAAATCGGATCATTTTGCCGGTTGTCTTACAGAATTATGACCGAATTCTAAACGTTTGGTTAGCTAGGTGTTTTCTATAGGCAACGAATTCATTGGTAGGACAAACACATCAACGTTCACGTTAAATGATATTGTGAAAGTTTTGAAATCTATTCATGTATTGTTGTCTTGGGCTCTATAACTAAACTGAAACTCATTGTACTAAAGCACTGTACAGCTTTTTTCGTTATCCCTGTTAATTTTGCAGACGTTTTAGTATTTATATTTGAAAAATTTAGATTTTTGCAAATGGAAACATCTGTCACAGTATCTATTAGAAGTTTAAGTTTTTTCACATTGTTGCAGTTTAACACAATATACGCGCTGGTCTCTGCGTGTAAATTAAATTCTTATATTTGGCCTTAGTGGACCACATACCTAGGCGTCCGACCATCGGAGTTTCCCTGATGTTTGGCGTAGGGTAAAGCTCGAAATTCGCCGCTCCTCTGGCTATTATATCCGCGTCCTCTTAGACCATAAAAAGTTCGACTAATTTTATTTCTGTTGCCGTTGCTATATCTTCGCTTAAAATAATTTCTGGATTATTATTATTGTAATTTCTATAGTTGTTGGTATCATGACCATTTCCGTTTCTATTATATCTGCCATTACTGTCGTTTCTATATCTGTTATTGTATCTGTTCTCGTGTATGTTACTCTATTTATTATCATATCCGTTAACCTTTTACGCACCAGAAACGTGCTCCAGTTATCTAAACCCAAACTTGACTCTGACTCAACGCACATCTGAGCTGCTTCACTTAATGTTGTTAGCATGTTAGCCAACAGAAGCGGTTGATAATCCGCATTTACACATTTTATAAAAACATTGAGCGCCATACTGTCGCTCATCTTATAAATTACATTCTTGGTCGCCTTAGAATAGTTTGCCATACTGCCTATCTCAAACAAACTTAACTTGTCAGATAATTCCGAAATCGTTTCTCTATATTCGCTTATGCTTGAATTTCCTTGTCGCACGCTTCCTAATTCTGTCAAGACTTGCTGATGAGTCCTAGGATTTGAATACGCTTCTTCCAGGCTATTATTTAAATTAGCGAATGTACTTATAGTTGTTTTGTTAGATCGAACTATAATGCTCCGTGCCTGAGACGATAATTTAAAATTATATATGTATTAATGAAAATTTCTGTATCGTCTTCTCTCAACAAATCGTGTAAAAATTCATTTTGCGTTATAAATTCTTCCAAATACTTGTTTCGGGTCCGGACCCCCCCATGGGATCACATACTTTCAAATTTTATGCTTTTATTGGGCATGTTGGTGAAGTTGAAACACAAAGTTATTAATAAAAATTCGTAATTTATTGAATGTTTTACAAAAATTTTAATTTATTTTCGAATAATAAATGCAATAGAAGATAATTACGAAGAAGATAATTACGAAGATAATCAAAATGGCCGATCAAGAAAAAATATATGATCCACAAACGGTTCTAGTCACTCTTAAATTTTCGAGGCTTTTCAAAAAACTTTCTGAGAATTTCGTCTTCAGTCAAAGTTATGCGATGATGAATGTTCAAAGATGCAAGACCATTGAGACGCTCTTGACCCATCGTGTTTCTCAGATAATCTTTCATTCTCCTCAAAGTCGAAAATGATCGTTCTGGAGTTGCTGTGGTCACGGGTATCACCGCCAAAACTCGTAGGATTTTGTTGACGTTTTTGAAAGTTCTGCCATTTATGATCTGCAAAAATTCCTTCTATTTCGATTTTCAATGGATATTATTTATTTTACTTTGTTCCAAATTGCACCAAAAAAATCTCTTACTCAATTAATTGTCAATAAGTCGTCTATTAGTGATTTTTCTCTGATTCTTTTAAATTAAAAAATTTTGTTTTGAAATTAAATAGAAAATAAATGATAATCTATTAGTATTATAATCAATCAGATTTTTTGGTACAATATATGAGAAACCTGGCATTATTTTTTAGCCAAAAATGATCTGAATTTGGGAGATACTCACTGCTAATGCATCAAGTGCATTTTCGATGTTTTGATTGCAGATCCGTTGTCTCCACATTTTGACTTCTGAAATGAAATTACTCTCCAGTATTTCTTTGTAAAATTGGTAGAGGCTTGCACATTTCTTCTCGTCGAATTCTTGTTTGAGGAATAGCTGTCCAAAACTTTGGAAAACTGTTTTGTGTTTTTCGAACCGACTCTGAAGATGAGAAATGTAGGTGTCGAGAAATGGGATGTAAAATGCGATTTTGTAATACTCTTCAACTGTTTTCGCTTCAACGTTGCAACGATTTTTTTGTCGACTGCATCGACGAGGCATTTTCATTTCAATCTCGTACTCCGAGCAAATTTCAGAAACTTTTTGATAAACAATGTGGAAGCATGAATCCACGTTTTTACGCTTTTCCTTGAAGTCGTTCAAAGCATCATCAGCCAATTTCGTGGTCTCCCCCAGATCTTGATTTTTCAATTGCAATTCTCGACTCAATGGCAAAACGATGGAATTAATTGATTCCATAATATGACAGGAAATTTGGAACTCGATTGTGAAAATCGCTGTCAAAAGTTGAGATGCTGCCCCTGAAGTTTCTCGATCCTTCCACGTTTTTATTTCTTCCAACGCTTCAATAACAGCCGGTTGAAGTTCGACGTATCTTGATACAGCTTCATGAGACTGAGCCCATCTTGTAGGACAAATGGACTTCAATTTTTCTTTTCTTCGCTCACTTTTCTCTGTCATTTTTGAAATTTCGTTCTTCAAGATGCTTTGTCTCTTGGGCCAGTGAAAAAATGCTTGAATTGCTCCGATAGTTCCCAACGATAGTTCCCAGAGAAGTAGTTCGGAATTTGTTTCAACCCTCTCTCGTAACGAACTCTGTAAGAATTCTGATCCAAAATCGGATCATTTTGCCTGTTGTCTTACAGAATTATGACCGAATTCTAAACGTTTGGTTAGCTAGGTGTTTTCTATAGGCAACGAATTCATTGGTAGGACAAACACATCAACGTTCACGTTAAATGATATTGTGAAAGTTTTGAAATCTATTCATGTATTGTTGTCTTGGGCTCTATAACTAAACTGAAACTCATTGTACTAAAGCACTGTACAGCTTTTTTCGTTATCCCTGTTAATTTTGCAGACGTTTTAGTATTTATATTTGAAAAATTTAGATTTTTGCAAATGGAAACATCTGTCACAGTATCTATTAGAAGTTTAAGTTTTTTCACATTGTTGCAGTTTAACACAATATACGCGCTGGTCTCTGCGTGTAAATTAAATTCTTATATTTGGCCTTAGTGGACCACATACCTAGGCGTCCGACCATCGGAGTTTCCCTGATGTTTGGCGTAGGGTAAAGCTCGAAATTCGCCGCTCCTCTGGCTATTATATCCGCGTCCTCTTAGACCATAAAAAGTTCGACTAATTTTATTTCTGTTGCCGTTGCTATATCTTCGCTTAAAATAATTTCTGGATTATTATTATTGTAATTTCTATAGTTGTTGGTATCATGACCATTTCCGTTTCTATTATATCTGCCATTACTGTCGTTTCTATATCTGTTATTGTATCTGTTCTCGTGTATGTTACTCTATTTATTATCATATCCGTTAACCTTTTACGCACCAGAAACGTGCTCCAGTTATCTAAACCCAAACTTGACTCTGACTCAACGCACATCTGAGCTGCTTCACTTAATGTTGTTAGCATGTTAGCCAACAGAAGCGGTTGATAATCCGCATTTACACATTTTATAAAAACATTGAGCGCCATACTGTCGCTCATCTTATAAATTACATTCTTGGTCGCCTTAGAATAGTTTGCCATACTGCCTATCTCAAACAAACTTAACTTGTCAGATAATTCCGAAATCGTTTCTCTATATTCGCTTATGCTTGAATTTCCTTGTCGCACGCTTCCTAATTCTGTCAAGACTTGCTGATGAGTCCTAGGATTTGAATACGCTTCTTCCAGGCTATTATTTAAATTAGCGAATGTACTTATAGTTGTTTTGTTAGATCGAACTATAATGCTCCGTGCCTGAGACGATAATTTAAAATTATATATGTATTAATGAAAATTTCTGTATCGTCTTCTCTCAACAAATCGTGTAAAAATTCATTTTGCGTTATAAATTCTTCCAAATACTTGTTTCGGGTCCGGACCCCCCCATGGGATCACATACTTTCAAATTTTATGCTTTTATTGGGCATGTTGGTGAAGTTGAAACACAAAGTTATTAATAAAAATTCGTAATTTATTGAATGTTTTACAAAAATTTTAATTTATTTTCGAATAATAAATGCAATAGAAGATAATTACGAAGAAGATAATTACGAAGATAATCAAAATGGCCGATCAAGAAAAAATATATGATCCACAAACGGTTCTAGTCACTCTTAAATTTTCGAGGCTTTTCAAAAAACTTTCTGAGAATTTCGTCTTCAGTCAAAGTTATGCGATGATGAATGTTCAAAGATGCAAGACCATTGAGACGCTCTTGACCCATCGTGTTTCTCAGATAATCTTTCATTCTCCTCAAAGTCGAAAATGATCGTTCTGGAGTTGCTGTGGTCACGGGTATCACCGCCAAAACTCGTAGGATTTTGTTGACGTTTTTGAAAGTTCTGCCATTTATGATCTGCAAAAATTCCTTCTATTTCGATTTTCAATGGATATTATTTATTTTACTTTGTTCCAAATTGCACCAAAAAAATCTCTTACTCAATTAATTGTCAATAAGTCGTCTATTAGTGATTTTTCTCTGATTCTTTTAAATTAAAAAATTTTGTTTTGAAATTAAATAGAAAATAAATGATAATCTATTAGTATTATAATCAATCAGATTTTTTGGTACAATATATGAGAAACCTGGCATTATTTTTTAGCCAAAAATGATCTGAATTTGGGAGATACTCACTGCTAATGCATCAAGTGCATTTTCGATGTTTTGATTTCAGATCCGTTGTCTCCACATTTTGACTTCTGAAATGAAATTACTCTCGGAACAATCCAGTATTTCTTTGTAAAATTGGTAGAGGCTTGCACATTTCTTCTCGTCGAATTCTTGTTTGAGGAATAGCTGTCCAAAACTTTGGAAAACTGTTTTGTGGTGTCGAGAAATGGGATGTAAAATGCGATTTTGTAATACTCTTCAACTGTTTTCGCTTCAACGTTGCAACGATTTTTTTGTCGACTGCATCGACGAGGCATTTTCATTTCAATCTCGTACTCCGAGCAAATTTCAGAAACTTTTTGATAAACAATGTGGAAGCATGAATCCACGTTTTTACGCTTTTCCTTGAAGTCGTTCAAAGCATCATCAGCCAATTTCGTGGTCTCCCCCAGATCTTGATTTTTCAATTGCAATTCTCGACTCAATGGCAAAACGATGGAATTAATTGATTCCATAATATGACAGGAAATTTGGAACTCGATTGTGAAAATCGCTGTCAAAAGTTGAGATGCTGCCCCTGAAGTTTCTCGATCCTTCCACGTTTTTATTTCTTCCAACGCTTCAATAACAGCCGGTTGAAGTTCGACGTATCTTGATACAGCTTCATGAGACTGAGCCCATCTTGTAGGACAAATGGACTTCAATTTTTCTTTTCTTCGCTCACTTTTCTCTGTCATTTTTGAAATTTCGTTCTTCAAGATGCTTTGTCTCTTGGGCCAGTGAAAAAATGCTTGAATTGCTCCGATAGTTCCCAACGCGTTTTTGATACCAGATACTTCGCAAGCTGCATTGATGGTCAAACTGAAGCTGTGTGCGGCGCAATGCACATAAATTGCGAGAGGAAAATGAGACCTCAAATAAGCCTGTGCTCCATGAAATTCGCCACTCATTGCCGGAGCTCCGTCGTATCCTTGGCCGTACATGAATGAGCAATCCACGCCGATATCGGTCAGATAATTCCTGATGGAATTTGCCAGAGCTTGTCCAGAAACGTCAGTGACGGGAACGAATCCGAGGAAATCCTCACAAATATTTGTTTGTGAATCCAAGTATCGTGTGCAAATGGAAAATTGCTCTATGCTTGAAATGTCAGTCGATTCGTCGGCTAAAACTGAGAATCCTTCCGATTGATTTATTCGATCAACGATTTTTTTCTGATCAATTCATGACATTTTGCAAACGTTTGCGAAATGTTTGGTTTGTTTTCGTACTCTGATTAAAATACGCTCAAACACGCTCATAGATGGCGCAAATATCAACGGAAAAACTTACAGAAAAATCGCACGGCGCTGTCATCGCGACTAGGTTGGCGCGCAGTTTGAATTTGCGAACAAACTATATGCACTGCCATAACGACTGGACAGCACCAATGGCTTTTCTATAACACGGTAGTCCAGCCGTTATTGTGACCTGTATATACGTGGTAATTATGCATATATCTCAAGGAAAAAATGTCTACCCCCCCGACCCCCCCTTAAAAACATTTTGGACCCCCCCCCCCTTATCAAAATCCTGGATCCGCCACTGACCTACGTACATATGTTATAACAAACGAAAATAATAAACCAAACAAACAAGAATTCCAGTGCAGTGAGCAGTGAAGTGAAATTAAGTGTATTCTCATTAGTTGGTGAATTGGTGGTGTAAAGAATTTTATTCCGTGTTGCTTTACGAAATTTAACGGCGGTGCGCTAATATCTCTGTCAAATATTGGCTATTTATTTGTCGCCTTCAATTGACGAGTGCGCCCTTATAAATATATATACATACGTCCATACGAATATTCGCGACCATCTGCAACAACAACAAAAAAACCACCACCAATTCCACACATTAATTTCATCTTCAGCGGCGCTCAAAGTGACTGCACTAGGTGGTATACACACGTACCTACCTACATATACCTACCAACGTATATACATATTTACACACATATTTTTCTTTATTTCTTTGTGCCTTTATTTATTAACCCTTACAGGTACAGGGGGGGGGGGGGGGTCTTCGTGCGCGGTATTAATTTTTCTGGAAATAGTTTTTTGTGTGTGCGGATTTCGGTAAAATTGAAGGTGCGCTACACCTACGAACGTCTAAAATTGTTCGGAAAAAAAATTAGTCACCCTACAGTCGGTCGATCCGACACTTAGAATCGAACATCGATTTTAGTTAAATTTGCGATCGGTTTTCAATACATTCGAATATTTTGAGATCCGAGGGGGGTTAATTGGAATTTTGAAGTGTACCCTACATTAAGTCTATTTGACAATTTTTTTGGAAAGTGAAATTTTGCTTCTTTTTTGTTACAAATTTTGCTTATTATTTGTCACAAAAATTGCGTGGTAGATAGGGCTTTGCCATTCACGTTGTACCGACGAGAGCATCCTACATTCGGTCGACCTTGCAAGTCGTCTCCCTGGTAACAGTAGTGTTTTAAATTACAATTTTTCAAGTTTAGGAGTTCAAAATCCAAACTTGAGGTGTTTTTTTGGAACATAACTTCTACTACCAGGGTTTTGTCATTCTCTTTGATATATTTATATTTTAGCGTCTTGACACATTTACCGGTTTAATTGAGAGAAAAACATTTACGATGCCCCTCACTCCGCTAGATTTCTTTATCAGGGCTTCCGATGCTCTGATAAAATTTAACGCGAACTTTAACGCATTAAATGAGGAGGATATAGATGTTTATACGCTAGAAGTGCAAAGTTCGGAGTTGAAGAAATTATGGGATAAGGCGAAGGAAATGTTCGACTCATGTCTTACCTACCTTCAAACCACCGAGCAGGCAACTAAAGACGATATTGACTCAGCCGACAATAAATACGATGCTGCTTATCGAGCTTTCGTACATTGTCTTTCCGCGATAAATCGCAAACTAGATCAAAACCGCGGCCCTCGTCAGTCGTCTTCCAATTCGGTGGCCAGTAGTCGCATTAGTAGGGTATCAGAAAACTCAGTGCAGACTTCTCGAGGGATAAGATCGGGTATGCCCGCGTTGCATGACACTGAATCCCTGGTAGAAATCGCCGGAAGTGTGACAGCTAACCTGGTCGAAAATCGTACTGAGGACAAGATTGCAGCTCCACCCGCCATTGACAGCATGCATAATCTTTCACTGCCGCCGTGCGATACCGATGTCTTTAAAGGTGATTTTCTTTCATGGCCTACGTTTCGGGATATGTTTAGCGCGTTGTACCTGAACAATTCGCGGTTAACTGACGTCGAGCGATTGTGTTACTTAGTTCGCAAAACAAGTGGGGAGGCGCGAGAAATCGTTTCTAGATATCCACTGACCCATCGAAGCTTTGTTCTTGCGTGGAAAGCTTTAAGGGACACTTATGATAACCCTCGAATCTTGGTTCATAACCAACTAAGGGTACTTTTTTCCCTTCCGGTCCTAGACAGTGAGACAAGCGCTGGGTTGAAATCGATTCAACGCGGGATCAATACGTGTCTGTCTACAATGTCCGTTTACGATGTGGCAACAGATAATTGGGATCCAATTATAGTTTTTATGTGTCTGCAACGGTTGCCAAATCTTACAACGACTTTGTGGGAACAGAGCGTGGAAGGATTTGGACCACTTCCTTACGGAACGAATCCAAACACTTACCTGTTTGCGCGATCTAAAAGGAACCGAATCCGCGAAAAGGCACAACGAGAAAAATTTTAAGTCTCACCATATTAGTGCTGCGCAGTCTGAAGCATTGGCATCGGGAAACTCGCGTGGCTCGTCAAATCACGCTTGTCCTATTTGCCCCAAGCAAAGTCATTTGCTGCGCTTGTGCTCGAAGTTTCGTAAGCTTTCGGTCTCTGAGAGATTTTCTCTTGTAAAACGACATCATTGCTGTGTGAATTGCCTTTCACGCGGTCATGAGTTAAAAGACTGCGGCAGTTCACATACTTGCGCAATTTGTCAAAAGCCTCACCACACAATGTTGCATCACGATTCGACGCCAGCAGTAAGTGCCAACTCCGCCGCAAGTTCGAGTAATGTTCGTAACCCACCACCTTCGTTAAATGCTGATGTTCGCCCTTCCACCTCAGCTCAGGCAACTTCCGCAGCTATAAATAGACAGTCCTACCATATCTCACAGAATCGTGCGGTCTTACTCGGGACAGCTATGGTAGATCTGTTTCATAACGGTATTTCATACCCAGCTCGTGCGTTGGTTGACCCGGCTTCAGAAGCCTCATTCATTTCGGAACGACTTCAAAATCGTTTGAAGTTATCAGTGCATTCCACGAATGCTACTAAATCGGGTATTAATCATGCGGTATCGGCTACATCGAGAAAGCTGTGTCATATCCAAATAGGTACGCCGATGGACTCTTCGATTCACTTAGAGACAGTGGCCTTGGTGCTACCTTCTATCTCTGGGAACTTGCCATCGTTTGTTGTCCCAACCGAACTTAGATCACATTTACCTAACTTCCATTGGGCAGACCCTAACTTTTATGACAGTCGTCCGGTTGACCTACTACTGGGTGCAGATCTGTATCCCAATATTATTTTAGAAGGTACTCAGCAAGGGTCGTTAGGATCTCTGCTAGGTCAAAATACAATTTTCGGGTGGTTGGTAACGGGTCCGATAACCTCGCTCCATGTCAGTACTTTTGTGACAACCGCGGAGATCTCAGAAGAAGATAATCTCAATAGAAATCTTCTCAAATTCTGGGAGCTAGAGGAGACTCCAAAGCGCAAAATGCTCTCCCCCTCTGACAAAATTTGCGAGGAAAATTTCGTACGGACCACGCGCAGAAATGCTGATGGCCGCTACGTTGTGACCTTGCCCATTAAGTCCGAGGGTGGCCGGCCGCTTTGCCTTGGAGAGTCGAGAGCGAATGTTCTGCGGCAATTTTTTCGTAACGAAGCTTCTTTGCTTCGAAAACCCGACGTAAAGTCAGTTTATGACAGAGTGGTCCAGGAATATTTGGAAATGGATCATATGCGACCAATTTCCCGTCCTGCCATCGATTTGAACTTATCGTGCTATTTACCGCACCACCCAGTTATTAATATGGAGAAACAGACCACGAAGTTACGCGTCGAATAAAACTTCTAGTGGGAATAGTCTAAATGATATTCTTCACGTCGGGCCCACCCTACAGTTGGACTTAGTCCTTTTGATATTAAGGTGGAGGCTATTCAAGTTCGTTTTTAATTGCGATATTACGCAAATGTATCGTCAAATACGAGTTGATCCTACACATACGCCCTTGCAAAGAATACTGTTCAGGGATTCACCTTCTGAAATCGTCCGTGACTACGAACTGCAGACCGTGACATTTGGCGTGAATTTCGCCCCCTACCTCGCGATACGGACGCTTCTGAAATTAGCTGATGACACGGAGAATGAGTTTCCCCCTGCAGCACAGATTTTACGCCGGTGCATGTACGTTGATGACGTTTTAGCGGGGGCTCATGATGTGGACTCTGCGCTAAAAGCTCGTGATCAGTTAATCATGGCGCTCAGCACAGCTCAGAAAGTGGACGGCTAACGACAGAACGATACTAGATCGGTTCCCCCCGAACACTTGGTCGATGCCAAGCTTTTGGAATTCATCGAAGCTAGCAGTTCCAAGCCTCTGGGAATACGATGGAACGCTCCATTAGATATGTGCTACTTCGCCGTTAGTCCACTCGAACGAAAATCTAGGTATACAAAGCGGGAGGTACTTTCTACGATCGCGAAGCTGTTTGACCCGGTAGGTTGGTTAGGCCCAATAATAGTCGTTGCAAAAATAATCATGCAGAAAATTTGGCTTGACAATATTGGTTGGGACGACAGCCTTGCGCAGTATACCCGAATTGAATGGGACAATTTTGTTGACACATACCAGGACGTAAATCAAAATCCCGAGATGGGTTTGTTTTCGTCCGGAGTGTTCTGCCGAACTGCATGTTTTCTCGGATGCTTCAGAAAAAGCATACGCGGGGGTGGTATACCTTCGGGTTGAAAGTCCAAACGGAGAGATTTTTACGCACCTACTGCAAGACAAAAGTGGCTCCCTTAAAGTCCATATCATTACCTCGTCTTGAACTTTGCGGTGCCACATTAGCATCTGAGTTGCTAAAAATGATTTTAAATGAAATTGATATTCAACTTCAGCAAGTTTTCTGTTGGACTGATTCCACGATCGTCCTGGCCTGGCTGAAGAAGACGCCGTGTACTTGGACTACGTTCGTTGCCAATAGGGTATGCAGAATCCAAGAAAATGTCGGTAAGCATAATTGGTATCACGTTAGGGCGGAAGATAATCCCGCCGATCTAGGCAGTCGAGGGATTACGCCTGCTGGATTGGCTTCTTCGCGGCTTTGGTAGCACGGTCCGGATTGGCTTAATTCTAGTAAAGACAAATGGAATATTCGTGATCTGGCAACCCTCGACACCGATGTCGAGTGCGCCCTGTCAAAACTCATGCATCATTCTTTCAAGGGTTTGAAGATGTACTTGAGCGATTTTCGTCGCTTGATCGCGGGTTACGAGTTATTTCGTATATTTTTAGATTTTTCCGCCAAACACATCGCGATCATAAAGGCCGGTTTACTTTTGGGTCTTTGGTCATATCGGCTGATGAAATAAAAGCGGTAAGATTGCGATTGGCAACGCTGGCTCAAAAAGTCCACTATGCAAAGGAATATCGCTGTTTGCTGGACAACAAGCTATTGGAGCCGGGAAGTTCGCTAGTACCGTTAAATCCGTTTCTGGATAGGGATGGGGTTATGCGACTGAATGGCCGTTTGGTACGGGCTCCGACTCTTTCTTATACCGAACAGCATCCAATAATCTTACCCTACCACAGTCGTTTTGCTAGACTAACAACGGAATTTGTCCATCTCCTGTCGGTTCACGGGGGTAATCAGCTTATGTTGCGTATTCTCCGCATAGAATACTGGATGCCCCGTATGAAGACGCTTATTCGGGCGGTCGTTAATAGCTGTAAACGGTGTATAATGGACAAAAAACGGTCCTGTAGTCAAATTATGGCTGCACTCCCACCGGAAAGGACCACCCTTGACAGACCTTTTGCAACAAGCGGCGTGGATTTCGCAGGTCCATTTGATACTAAGTCCTTAACAGGCCGCGCCTGTAAAATCACGAAGGGTTATGTTTGTATTTTCGTTTGCTTTTCTACAAAAGCAATCCATTTGGAAGCAGTTTCTGATCTTTCTACTTCTAATTTCCTTGCCGCTTTCCATCGTTTTGTTGCTCGTCGTGGATGTCCTCATACGATATTTTCTGATAACGGTACCAACTTCGTAGGCGCCTCTCGTGAAATGGAACGAGATTTCAAGGCGTTTTTAAGACAGAGCTGCAATTCTGTCGTTTCGACCTTTGGTTATCAGGGAGTTACGTGGCGCTTCATTCCGGCAGGTGCGCCTCACATGGGTGGCCTCTGGGAAGCCGGGGTGAGGAGTTTTAAGCTTCACTTTCGCAGACATGCCCAGAATATTAAGTTCACGTTTGAGGAGCTGTCTACGGTGTTAGCGCGCATAGAGGCATGCTTAAATTCTCGCCCACTTAGTCCCGTGAATGACGATCAGAATGAAACCTTAGCACTTACTCCGGGACACTTCTTAGTAGGATCGCCGATCTTAGCCCCTCCAGAACCCGCTATTACTGAGGCACCGTTGTCTTTGATAAATCGGTATCGGAAAATGCAAGCCCTCAGCCAGCAGTTTTGCGCGCGGTGGAAAGAGAAATATTTAAAAAATTTGCACCAACGTTATAAATGGCAATTTCCTCAGCGCGATGTCAACGAAGAGGACATTGTCGTCATTAGGAGAGAGCAGCTACCTCCGACAGCGTGGAAGTTAGGTCGTGTCGTGAAAGTTTTTCCGGGAAGTGACGGTCGTGTCCGGGTTGCGGATGTACGTACGGAAAACGGCGTTGTAAGGCGACCTGTCACCAAGCTAGTAGTCTTGAAAAACTACATACTACTACACCTATTCGTCTCTCCTCGCAGGGCCATGGACAAATTTTACTTTTTTGCCGATGAGTTGTCCGATTTCGACGAAGTTATGGAGTTATATGAAGAGGAGTCTGCGCGCACATCGGCGGCAGCCATGATTTCGGCGACTGGTCCCCCGGCTACAGCGGTTGAAGAACAGATTGGTGGTTCTTCAATAGCGGTGCCACCCGCTGTAGATCATCTCGTCCCTCCTGCTACCTCGTCGGATTCTTCGGCTATCGCGTTGCCATCCATGGAGGAGTCGCCTCCGCCATACTCGAGCGCGATAAAGAGAGTGGGCGTCGCTGCTGAAACGGTTCGCGACCAGAGCGACACAAAATGCCGAGTGTGTCAGCGAACACATCCGTTGCGGTACTGTCGAAAGTTCCGGTCAATGCCATTTGAAAAGCGACTTCGGGTGGTCGTTCAGTACCGTTTCTGCGCACGATGTCTTGCAAGGTCTCATCAGGCTCGGGACTGTACCAGCACCCAGAAGTGTCGGATTTGCGGCGGCGACCATAACAATCTGCTCCACTCTGCGACTGGGAAGCCGGTGACACCGAAAGAGAAGTTCCCCCGCATTCGAGCGCCCATATCGCGTTCGCGCGCTACTCCAGATTCACACTGCCTCGCGCCGGCTACTGCGGCCTCTGGTCTGGGATTGGCGTTGCCTTTACAACAAGTAGTGGCGCTCTCTTCCAGTCTCGTGGTTCACTTGCTGGCGTCCTCAAAGCGTGTGCCGGTGAGGGCAGTGTTGGATCCCTGCGGTAGGCAGAGCCAGATTTGCGCCTCAATGGTGGAGCATCTTCGGCTTCCGGTATCACTGCTGGGTGGAGTTAGAGTGTGTCGGCTTGGTGTTGCGTCGACGTACGACCCAGACAAGCGTCTGACATTGACGGCTACGGTCAACGACCTGCGGCGAGTGGCCACCCCACTAGAATCGGTGTCCGAGCGGATAAAAGACGCCTTTGTTGGCTTTCCCTTGGCGGATCCGCAATTCTACAGGGTGGGCCGCGTTGCTTTGGTGTTTGGACCGGAAGTTTATGCACAGATCGTGACGTCGCAGGTCGTCGCGAACCCTGGTTGCCCCGTCGCCCACTACACAATTTTTGGCTGGGTGCTGTCGGGCGTATGCAATTAAGTATATGAGATATCTGGGGTCTCTACTGGCCCTTCGCTGGAGTCCCTACTGGCTCCCAGGAGTCCCTACTGGCTCCACCGCGTTTCCAGGGTCCCTACTGGCCCACTTTAAATAAAAAGGAAATAAATATAAATAAAAGCTCACAAAAAAAAAAAAAAAAAAAAACTGCACTATACTACCGTCTTATTTTAGGTTAAGATATACTATTTACAACATCCCATGATGTTGCAAGGTGGCCGGCAAGGTTTATCCTAAACCCTGTTTTAAATACGGTTCCAACACTGATAATTAGCAGTGTACTTTAATCCTTTTTCTACTCGTTGAAATCTATTTACTCCTTTAATTACAACCTTGTATGAATACTTGCATAGATTTCAACGAGTAAGTAATCGCTTTCTTTCGGAGTCGCCGCCACTTTCTCCATCTTGGTTGTTGTTTACTTACTCTCGTTAAGTTAATCGTTTACGATCTCCTCCTTTGATCGCTCACGTTCGTTGTCGTTTTGTACAATAAAAAAGGTAATATTGCTTTCTAATAAAGCTTCCAACATTTTGGAAATACATTTATTACAACCCTTTTTGACTTTTTATTTTCATAAATTACCCTCGCTCACGGCGAAACACAATCTTTTACATGTTATTCAAAATATTAACAATTACTATTATACGTTACATTTAACAACTAACTTTCTAATCACCATAGCAAATATTGAGTTGGTGTTGTCTTTATCTTCTTTCATATTCATTGCTCTCGTCATTTGTTGTTGTATTATTAAGCTTTCTAATGTATACCGCGAGTGTTAATTCTCCTCCCTTTGTCTAGTATTTTCGTGTTGTCAAAATCGGCTGTGTGCTTCAACATATGTTGCGCCAACGCTGTTGTCATTTTTTTCTTGCTGATGTCGGTTTTGTGCTCAGTCATTCGTACTTCAAGCGCTCTCTTCGTTGTTCCTATATATACTTTGACACAGCTTTCGTTCTCACCGCCGTTGCATCTTATTTCATAAACTACGTTAAGTTGTTGTTTGTCTATATGTTGTTTTGTGTTAGTAAATATTGCACTTAATATTTTTCATTTGTGAGCGAATTTTATTTATTAAATTATTTTTTTTGTACATATATTTTTGTGTAAAGCACCCTTTAATTTTGCATAATAAAGTTACCTCCTCTCTAAATATAACCTTGTACATATATGTGGATGTAATGGTTACTCGAGTAATTGGTTATCTATATCTTCACACATCTAACCATTGGTTGCCCACCCATTGTTGTTTATATTCTTTCTTCGCTGAAATCTTGTGTTTTCTTTAAAACAAATATTATTTTCCACTATACTATCTCCTTTTAGTCTTCCAATTATATTATTTGCTATTTCTTATTTTGTGTCACTTTCACGACGTATATAAAAATAAAATAAATACAGTGTTGAAAATGCCAAATCTTTGTGGGGATCCTTCTGCAGCGAGCAAGGGTTTGTGTTGAGGAAGCTGAGAGCCGAAAATATTGCCAAGGGTTTGAGAATATTGCTCACAATATTGTTCGCCAAGAGGTAGAAAAGAAACACAACAAATTAGAATTTTGTGGATATTTCTTTTCTTTATTGAAAAAGAACAATTTGCGCGGAGTCAATATAAACTGAATCGTGTGGAGTTTGGATACCAAGAGTCAATTATTATAAAGTTAGTAATGATAAAGCGAGGGAGAGAGTACATAAGCCAGCTTGAATCAATCTTTAGAACTAAAGCCAGCTTGCACACACCAAAACGTGTGTTCCTGTGCAAATTATGAGGCAGAATCGTAGATAAAGTTGAGGAAAGTATAAACCACGATTATAGGAACTACTCGACGAATTTGGCACTAACAAAACCTCCCGCCTTGCAGTACCGCTGCAGTTAGTAGGAGAAATGACGTACATACTTGCTCCCTCGTTAAAACTAAAAGAAATAGAACTATACAATGTCGTCAACCCGGAAAACTGCCTCGATCTTCGATGCGGGATCAAAATGAGACCCCAAGGTTAACGGGCAGAGGGTCTCATCCTTCAACGTTAGCGTTGTCAGCTTTAGAAAGTCCTCCAATCCCCGAGAAATGCGGTTAACAGGCGACCCAGAGTCCAATAGACAGCAGGCCAAAGTCTTTTAGGACTGGCCGTCAATTCTAACCAGAACCGTTGGCATCAATGTCGCACTGTTTTGCCGTAAAAGAACGGACAGCGATGCCAACTTCGAAGTCTATGGCCCGGGACTTGAGGCCTTTGTGACTTTGGACTCTAAACCTTTTGCCTTCGAACGTTTTGATATTGGGGACCGCGAACGGGTACTCCGGGGCAGGATATGGTCATGCAGTTTCGGATCGACGTGAAGCCGTTTGTGGTGGAACTTGTGGCAGTGTTTACCGACGTCGTCGCTGAAGCAGCTTCCATGCGAATGTTCATGTGCCAAACAGTTAACGCAATATTTGTGCTTGCGCACACTTTCCAGCCGCTCTGCCATATTCATACACAATCTCAAGGGATGTTACCTCGGGCAGAGGCACACTTATCAGGACGAGATTTGAAACTGTGGCGACGGCTGTCATGGTTCGTTTTTGACGATCTGGACATACTGTCTGTAAATGCATAAAAGATGTAGGAAAGGAATTGTAGGAATCCGGAAAGTGAAAAGAAAGAAATATATTTGGACTAATGATCAGGCGAAATAACCACAAGTTTGGTGATTGGGCACATGATAGTCCCTCGTTGGGTTATCACATCAGCAACTCGGACGCGATGATCGAAACCGAAGTACGTCTTGGAGACTCTGCCTAGGCGCCATGAATTTGGTAGAAGATTGTCGTGGGATTTGAAGCTTTTCACTTCAGCTTCCCATAGACCGTCCATATGAGAAGCACCTAGTGGAATGAAGTGCCAAGTTACACCCTAGTGAGATTAGCTGGCCGTAACTGCATCATGCGAGGTTTCAATGAATTCACATGCCACAAATTTTGACGTGCCGATGAAAGTTGTACCATTGTCTGAATATATATTCAATGGACATCCTCGGCGAGAAACAGAACGATGGAATGCAGCAAGAAACACAGGTGTGGACAAATCAGAAGTTGCTTCAAGGTGGACTGCCTTTGTTGAGAAGCATACGAACACACATATGTAGACATTTGTTCACGTCCGATGTAGCATCTAATATCAAAAGGGCCAGCGAAGTTTAACCCGGTGCAGGTAAATGGGCGTGATATCTCCGTCCTCTCCGAAGGAAATGCAGCCATCAGCTGCCTCTGACAACGCTTTTTGTACAGAATACAAGGCTTGCATTTATTGATGGTGGGTTTTATAAGATTCTTCGCTTTCGGAATCCAGTACTGAGTACGTAACATCCGCAACATAAGTTGCTTAACTCCATGAATTGTAACTTTATGGATGAACTCTACCATTAGTCTTGAGTACAGGCAGCGGTATGGAAATATTATCGGATGTCTCTCACCATACGAGAGACCTGGCGAAGATTCCAAAATACCACATAATCGATTTAGACCATCTGAGTCTAGGAATGGGTTCAGATTTAGAAGTGAACTGGATGGAGAAATCTGAAATTTAGATAAAAGTACCTTGTACTCATTTGGGAAATAGGCCTCTTGACACATGGAAATCATGCTATCTCGGACTCTAGAAATTTCGGAACTGGAAATTTAAGTGGATTTCATGGAAACATTGGAACGAAATTTCGGATGTGTCCGATAGAAAAAACGATACACATAGGTAATCATATGAAGTACTCTTGAAAATAAAGAAAACAGCACAAAAATATCGTCAAAACTCTGAAAGTAAGAAAAGTGCGTTTTGATGTGCTTACGCTCTAAGTCTGAAATCAAAACATAACTGGAATTCGGACAGCGATCAGCTTAATCTCGAAGCCATAACGATCCGGACCACCATAGATTATTTTCAACTATATCCTAAGGTTGAAGTCCGCGACTATCTAAATCCGCAGGATTACTTTCGCATAACGTGAGACCATTTGGAAGGATCAATTACCTGAACGATCTGTGGAACTTTGTTGGCGACAAAGGTCATCCAACAGCAAGGAGGTTTAGAAATCCAAGATAAAACAATGTTAGCGTCTGTCCAGCCGAAAATGGAGTACTTTGGAAGTCCAGCATCGGAAGCAAGCAAATGCCAAATCTTTGTGGGGATCCTTCTGCAGCGAGCAAGGGTTTGTGTTGAGGAAGCTGAGAGCCGAAAATATTGCCAAGGGTTTGAGAATATTGCTCACAATATTGTTCGCCAAGAGGTAGAAAAGAAACACAACAAATTAGAATTTTGTGGATATTTCTTTTCTTTATTGAAAAAGAACAATTTGCGCGGAGTCAATATAAACTGAATCGTGTGGAGTTTGGATACCAAGAGTCAATTATTATAAAGTTAGTAATGATAAAGCGAGGGAGAGAGTACATAAGCCAGCTTGAATCAATCTTTAGAACTAAAGCCAGCTTGCACACACCAAAACGTGTGTTCCTGTGCAAATTATGAGGCAGAATCGTAGATAAAGTTGAGGAAAGTATAAACCACGATTATAGGAACTACTCGACGAATTTGGCACTAACAAAACCTCCCGCCTTGCAGTACCGCTGCAGTTAGTAGGAGAAATGACGTACATACTTGCTCCCTCGTTAAAACTAAAAGAAATAGAACTATACAATGTCGTCAACCCGGAAAACTGCCTCGATCTTCGATGCGGGATCAAAATGAGACCCCAAGGTTAACGGGCAGAGGGTCTCATCCTTCAACGTTAGCGTTGTCAGCTTTAGAAAGTCCTCCAATCTCCGAGAAATGCGGTTAACAGGCGACCCAGAGTCCAATAGACAGCAGGCCAAAGTCTTTTAGGACTGGCCGTCAATTCTAACCAGAACCGTTGGCATCAATGTCGCACTGTTTTGCCGTAAAAGAACGGACAGCGATGCCAACTTCGAAGTCTATGGCCCGGGACTTGAGGCCTTTGTGACTTTGGACTCTAAACCTTTTGCCTTCGAACGTTTTGATATTGGGGACCGCGAACGGGTACTCCGGGGCAGGATATGGTCATGCAGTTTCGGATCGACGTGAAGCCGTTTGTGGTGGAACTTGTGGCAGTGTTTACCGACGTCGTCGCTGAAGCAGCTTCCATGCGAATGTTCATGTGCCAAACAGTTAACGCAATATTTGTGCTTGCGCACACTTTCCAGCCGCTCTGCCATATTCATACACAATCTCAAGGGATGTTACCTCGGGCAGAGGCACACTTATCAGGACGAGATTTGAAACTGTGGCGACGGCTGTCATGGTTCGTTTTTGACGATCTGGACATACTGTCTGTAAAGGCATAAAAGATGTAGGAAAGGAATTGTAGGAATTCGGAAAGTGAAAAGAAAGAAATATATTTGGACTAATGATCAGGCGAAATAACGACAAGTTTGGTGATTGGCCACATGATAGTCCCTCGTTGGGTTATCACATCAGCAACTCGGACGCGATGATCGAAACCGAAGTACGTCTTGGAGACTCTGCCTAGGCGCCATGAATTTGGTAGAAGATTGTCGTGGGATTTGAAGCTTTTCACTTCAGCTTCCCATAGACCGTCCATATGAGAAGCACCTAGTGGAATGAAGTGCCAAGTTACACCCTAGTGAGATTAGCTGGCCGTAACTGCATCATGCGAGGTTTCAATGAATTCACACGCCACAAATTTTGACGCGCCGATGAAAGTTGTACCATTGTCTAAATATATATTCAATGGACATCCTCGGCGAGAAACAGAACGATGGAATGCAGCAAGAAACACAGGTGTGGACAAATCAGAAGTTGCTTCAAGGTGGACTGCCTTTGTTGAGAAGCATACGAACACACATATGTAGACATTTGTTCACGTCCGATGTAGCTTCTAATATCAAAAGGGCCAGCGAAGTTTAACCCGGTGCAGGTAAATGGGCGTGATATCTCCGTCCTCTCCGAAGGAAATGCAGCCATCAGCTGCCTCTGACAACGCTTTTTGTACAGAATACAAGGCTTGCATTTATTGATGGTGGGTTTTATAAGATTCTTCGCTTTCGGAATCCAGTACTGAGTACGTAACATCCGCAACATAAGTTGCTTAACTCCATGAATTGTAACTTTATGGATGAACTCTACCATTAGTCTTGAGTACAGGCAGCGGTATGGAAATATTATCGGATGTCTCTCACCATACGAGAGACCTGGCGAAGATTCCAAAATACCACATAATCGATTTAGACCATCTGAGTCTAGGAACGGGTTCAGATTTAGAAGTGAACTGGATGGAGAAATCTGAAATTTAGATAAAAGTACCTTGTACTCATTTGGGAAATAGGCCTCTTGACACATGGAAATCATGCTATCTCGGACTCTAGAAATTTCGGAACTGGAAATTTAAGTGGATTTCATGGAAACATTGGAACGAAATTTCGGATGTGTCCGATAGAAAAAACGATACACATAGGTAATCATATGAAGTACTCTTGAAAATAAAGAAAACAGCACAAAAATATCGTCAAAACTCTGAAAGTAAGAAAAGTGCGTTTTGATGTGCTTACGCTCTAAGTCTGAAATCAAAACATAACTGGAATTCGGACAGCGATCAGCTTAATCTCGAAGCCATAACGATCCGGACCACCATAGATTATTTTCAACTATATCCTAAGGTTGAAGTCCGCGACTGGCTAAATCCGCAGGATTACTTTCGCATAACGTGAGGCCATTTGGAAGGATCAATTACCTGAACGATCTGTGGAACTTTGTTGGCGACAAAGGTCATCCAACAGCAAGGAGGTTTAGAAATCCAAGATAAAACAATGTTAGCGTCTGTCCAGCCGAAAATGGAGTACTTTGGAAGTCCAGCATCGGAAGCAAGCTATCTATCATCTCTGCTAAAAGAACAGCACCACATAATTCTAACCTTGGAATGGACAACGTTTTTACAGGTGCAACTCTTGTCTTTCAGTAGACTAGGTGAGTGGAAACAGACGAAACTTTCGCTATTCGTACATATAAGGCAGCTGCATATGCTTTCTCCGAAGCATCACAAAAGCCATGGAACTGCATATCGGAATCCGGAATATGGTTATTCCACCGTGGAACATGAACATTGCCCAGAGTGGAATAATTGGATTGGAACACATGCCACTGAAAAAGGGTATCATGTGTGAAGACTTCGTTCCTGCCTGTGCCGTCAGTCCATATTCGCTACATAAGAATTTTTGTCTCCAGAATCAGGATCAAACTACTACATTTAACAACTAACTTTCTAATCACCACTGCAAATATTGAGTTGGTGTTGTCTTTATCTTCTTTCATATTCATTGCTCTCATTGTTGTTGTATTATTAAGCTTTCTAATGTATACCGCGAGTGTTAATTCTCCTCCCTTTGTCTAGTATTTTCGTGTTGTCAAAATCGGCTGTGTGCTTCAACATATGTTGCGCCAACGCTGTTGTCATTTTTTTCTTGCTGATGTCGGTTTTGTGCTCAGTCATTCGTACTTCAAGCGCTCTCTTCGTTGTGCCTATGTATACTTTGACACAGCTTTCGTTCTCACCGCCGTTGCATCTTATTTCATAAACTACGTTAAGTTGTTGTTTGTGTATACGTTGTTTTGTGTTAGTAAATATTGCACTTTATGTTTTTTGTTTGATTTGTGAGCGAATTTTATTTATTAAATTATTTTTTTTTGTACATATATTTTTGTGTAAAGCACCCTTTAATTTTGCATATTAATGTGACCTCCTCTCTAAATATAACCTTGTACATATATGTGGATATAATGGTTACTCGAACAATCGAATTCAAAAATAGCCCTACACCAATATGTGTTTAATGGTTTCTCGAGTAATTGGTTATCTATATCTTCACATATCTAACCATTGGCTGCCCACCCATTGTTCACCCATTGTTGTTTATATTCTTTCTTCGCTGAAATCTTGTGTTTTCTTTAAAACAAATATTATTTTTCACTATATTATCTCCTTTTAGTCTTCCAATTATATTATTTGCTATTTCTTATTTTGTGTCACTTTCACGACGTATATAAAAATAAAATAAATACAGTGTTGAAAATGCCAAATCTTTGTGGGGATCCTTCGAGCAAGGGTTTGTGTTGAGCAAGCTGTGAGCCGAAAATATTGCCAAGGGTTTGAGAATATTGCTCACAATATTGTTCGCCAAGAGGTAGAAAAGAAACACAACAAATTAGAATTTTGTGGATATTTCTTTTCTTTATTGAAAAAGAACAATTTGCGCGGAGTCAATATAAACTGAATCGTGTGGAGTTTGGATACCAAGTGAGTCAATTATTATAAAGTTAGTAATGATAAAGCGAGGGAGAGAGTACATAAGCCAGCTTGCATCAATCTTTAGAACTAAAGCCAGCTTACACACACCAAAACGGGTGTTCGTGTGCAAGTTATGAGGCAGAATCGTAGATAAAGTTGAGGAAAGCATTTTAAGGTGGCCAGGCAGTGTAAACCACGATTATAGGAACTACTCGACGAATTTGGCACTAACAAAACCTCCCGCCTTGCAGTACCTCTGCAGTTAGTAGGAAAAATGGCGTACATACTTGCTCCCTCGTTACAAACAATAAGAAATAGAACTATACAATGTCGTCAACCCGGAAAACTGCCTCGATCTTCGATGCGGGATCAAAATGAGACCGCAAAGTTAACGGACAGAGGGTCTCATCCTTCAACGTTGGACTAATGATCAGGCGAAATAACGACAAGTTTGGTGATTGGCCACATGATAGTCCCTCGTTGGGTTATCACATCAGCAACTCGGACGCGATGATCGAAACCGAAGTACGGATTGGAGATTCTGCCTATGCGCCATAAATTTGGTGGAAGATTGCCGTCCCTTATAACTACTAGCGCATTTTCTTTTAAGTTTTCTTTGGGAGATTGCCATTTACCATGTTTTTGGAGCTCCGGAGATACTCGTTTTCCACCGAGTGCAAAAACTCAGATGGATCACTTTGAGTCTTTGTCATCTATTGAGAATTGATGTTGACCTTTCGTCAATTTGTAGATCGCACAGGTCCAAGTATTGGAGCTCCGATTAGAAAATAAACTAATGTCAGGCCCAAAAAATCAGAAGGATTCTGAGAAATTGGCGATAAAGGACGGGAATTAAGGCAAGCCTCTATTCGTATCAGAAGTGTAGAAAATTCTTCAAACGTGAATTTAAATGAGCCGGCAAATTTACGAGAGTGGGATTTAAAGATTTCACTTCAGCTTCCCATAGACCGCCCATATGAGAAGCACCTGGAGGAATGAAGTGCCAAGTTACACCCTAGTGAGATTAGATGGCCGTAACTGCATCATGCGAGGTTTCAATGAATTGACACGCCAGAATTTTTGACGCGCCGATGAAAGTTGTACCATTGTCTGAATATAAATGCAATGGACATCCTCGGCGAAAAACAAAACGATTGAATGCAGCAAGAAACACAGGTGTGGACAAATCAGAAGTTGCTTCAAGGTGGACTGCCTTTGTTGAGAAGCATACGAACACACCAGGTGCAGGTAAATGGGCGTGATATCTCCGTACTCTCCGGAGGAAGTGCAGCCATCAGCTGCCTCTGACAACGCTTTTTGTACAGAATACAAGGCTTGCATTTATTGATGGTGGTTTTTATAAGATTCTTCGCTTTCCGAATCCAGTACTGAGTACGTAACATCCGCAACATAAGTTGCTTAACTCCATGAATTGTAACTTTATGGATGAACATTACCATAGTCTTGAGTACAGGCAGCGGTATGGAAATATTATCGGATGTCTCTCACCATACGAGAGACCTGGCGAAGATTCCAAAATACCACATAATCGAATTAGACCATCTGAGTCTAGGAACGGGTTCAGATTTAAAAGTGAACTGGATGGAGAAATCTGAAATTTAGATAAAAGTGCCTTGTAAAATCATGCTATCTCGGACTCTAGAAATTTCGGAACTGGAAATCTAAGTGGATTTCATGGAAACATTGGAACGAAGTTTCGGATGTGTCCGATAGAAAAAACGATACACATAGGTAATCATATGAAGTACTTTTGAAAATAAAGAAAAACGCACAAAAATATCGTCAAAACTCTGAAAGTAAGGAAAGTGCGTTTTGATGTGCTTACGCTCTAAGTCTGAAATCAAAACAGAACTGGAATTCGGCCAGCGATCAGCTAAATCTCGAAGCCATAACGATCCGGACCACCATAGATTATTTTCAACTATATCATAAGGTTGAAGTCCGCGACTGGCAAAATCCACAGGATTACTTTCGCATAACGTGAGGCCATTTGAAAGGATCAATTACCTGAACGATCTGTGGAACTTTGTTAGCGACAAAGGCCATCCAACAGCAAGGGGGGTTTAGAAATCCAATATAAAACAATGTTAGCATCTGCCCAGCCGAAAATGGAGTACTTTGGAACGTCCAGCATCGGAAGCAAGCTATCTATCATCTCTGCTAAAAGAACAGCACCACATAATTCTAACCTTGGAATGGACAACGTTTTTACAGGTGCAACTCTTGTCTTTGAGTAGACTAGGTGAGTGGAAACAGACGAAACTTTCGCTATTTGTACATGTAAGGCAGCTGCATATGCTTTCTCCGAAACATTACAAAAGCCATGGAACTGCATATCGGAATCCGGAATATGGTTATTCCACCGTGGAACATGAACATTGTCCAGAGTGGAATAATTAAATTGGAACATATGCCACTGAAAAAGGGTATCATGTGTGAAGACTTCGTTCCTGCCTGTGCCGTCAGTCCATATTCGCTACATAAGAATTTTTGTCTCCAGAATCAGGATCAAACTACTACATTTAACAACTAACTTTCTAATCACCACTGCAAATATTGAGTTGGTGTTGTCTTTATCTTCTTTCATATTCATTGCTCTCATTGTTGTTGTATTATTAAGCTTTCTAATGTATACCGCGAGTGTTAATTCTCCTCCCTTTGTCTAGTATTTTCGTGTTGTCAAAATCGGCTGTGTGCTTCAACATATGTTGCGCCAACGCTGTTGTCATTTTTTTCTTGCTGATGTCGGTTTTGTGCTCAGTCATTCGTACTTCAAGCGCTCTCTTCGTTGTGCCTATGTATACTTTGACACAGCTTTCGTTCTCACCGCCGTTGCATCTTATTTCATAAACTACGTTAAGTTGTTGTTTGTGTATACGTTGTTTTGTGTTAGTAAATATTGCACTTTATGTTTTTTGTTTGATTTGTGAGCGAATTTTATTTATTAAATTATTTTTTTTTGTACATATATTTTTGTGTAAAACACCCTTTAATTTTGCATATTAATGTGACCTCCTCTCTAAATATAACCTTGTACATATATGTGGATATAATGGTTACTCGAACAATCGCCTTCAAACGTTTTGATATTGGGGACCGCGAACGGGTACGTCGGGGAAGGATATGGTCATGCAGTTTCGGATCGACGTGAAGCCGTTTGTGGTGGAACTTGTGGCAGTGTTTACAGCCGTCGTTGCTGAAGCAGCTTCCATGCGAATGGTCATGAGCTAAACAGTTAACGCAATATTTGTGTTTGCGCCCACTTTCCAGCCGCTCTGCCAGATTCATACACAATCTCAAGGGATGTTACCTCGGGCAGAGGCACACTTATCAGGACGAGATTTGAAACTGTGGCGACGGCTGTCATGGTTCGTTTTTGACGATCTGGACATACTGTCTGTAAAGGCATAAAAGATGTAGGAAAGGAATTGTAGGAATTCGGAAAGTGAAAAGAAAGAAATATATTTGGACTAATGATCAGGCGAAATAACGACAAGTTTGGTGATTGGCCACATGATAGTCCCTCGTTGGGTTATCACATCTGCAACTCGGACGCGATGATCGAAACCGAAGTACGGATTGGAGATTCTGCCTATGCGCCATAAATTTGGTGGAAGATTGCCGTCCCTTATAACTACTAGCGCATTTTCTTTTAAGTTTTCTTTGGGAGATTGCCATTTACCATGTTTTTGGAGCTCCGGAGATACTCGTTTTCCACCGAGTGCAAAAACTCAGATGGATCACTTTGAGTCTTTGTCATCTATTGAGAATTGATGTTGACCTTTCGTCAATTTGTAGATCGCACAGGTCCAAGTATTGGAGCTGCGATTAGAAAATAAACTAATGTCAGGCCCAAAAAATCAGAAGGATTCTGAGAAATTGGCGATAAAGGACGGGAATTAAGGCAAGCCTCTATTCGTATCAGAAGTGTAGAAAATTCTTCAAACGTGAATTTAAATGAGCCGGCAAATTTACGAGAGTGGGATTTAAAGATTTCACTTCAGCTTCCCATAGACCGCCCATATGAGAAGCACCTGGAGGAATGAAGTGCCAAGTTACACCCTAGTGAGATTAGATGGCCGTAACTGCATCATGCGAGGTTTCAATGAATTGACACGCCAGAATTTTTGACGCGCCGATGAAAGTTGTACCATTGTCTGAATATAAATGCAATGGACATCCTCGGCGAAAAACAAAACGATTGAATGCAGCAAGAAACACAGGTGTGGACAAATCAGAAGTTGCTTCAAGGTGGACTGCCTTTGTTGAGAAGCATACGAACACACCAGGTGCAGGTAAATGGGCGTGATATCTCCGTACTCTCCGGAGGAAGTGCAGCCATCAGCTGCCTCTGACAACGCTTTTTGTACAGAATACAAGGCTTGCATTTATTGATGGTGGTTTTTATAAGATTCTTCGCTTTCCGAATCCAGTACTGAGTACGTAACATCCGCAACATAAGTTGCTTAACTCCATGAATTGTAACTTTATGGATGAACATTACCATAGTCTTGAGTACAGGCAGCGGTATGGAAATATTATCGGATGTCTCTCACCATACGAGAGACCTGGCGAAGATTCCAAAATACCACATAATCGAATTAGACCATCTGAGTCTAGGAACGGGTTCAGATTTAAAAGTGAACTGGATGGAGAAATCTGAAATTTAGATAAAAGTGCCTTGTAAAATCATGCTATCTCGGACTCTAGAAATTTCGGAACTGGAAATCTAAGTGGATTTCATGGAAACATTGGAACGAAGTTTCGGATGTGTCCGATAGAAAAAACGATACACATAGGTAATCATATGAAGTACTTTTGAAAATAAAGAAAAACGCACAAAAATATCGTCAAAACTCTGAAAGTAAGGAAAGTGCGTTTTGATGTGCTTACGCTCTAAGTCTGAAATCAAAACAGAACTGGAATTCGGCCAGCGATCAGCTAAATCTCGAAGCCATAACGATCCGGACCACCATAGATTATTTTCAACTATATCATAAGGTTGAAGTCCGCGACTGGCAAAATCCACAGGATTACTTTCGCATAACGTGAGGCCATTTGAAAGGATCAATTACCTGAACGATCTGTGGAACTTTGTTAGCGACAAAGGCCATCCAACAGCAAGGGGGGTTTAGAAATCCAATATAAAACAATGTTAGCATCTGCCCAGCCGAAAATGGAGTACTTTGGAACGTCCAGCATCGGAAGCAAGCTATCTATCATCTCTGCTAAAAGAACAGCACCACATAATTCTAACCTTGGAATGGACAACGTTTTTACAGGTGCAACTCTTGTCTTTGAGTAGACTAGGTGAGTGGAAACAGACGAAACTTTCGCTATTTGTACATATAAGGCAGCTGCATATGCTTTCTCCGAAACATTACAAAAGCCATGGAACTGCATATCGGAATCCGGAATATGGTTATTCCACCGTGGAACATGAACATTGTCCAGAGTGGAATAATTAAATTGGAACATATGCCACTGAAAAAGGGTATCATGTGTGAAGACTTCGTTCCTGCCTGTGCCGTCAGTCCATATTCGCTACATAAGAATTTTTGTCTCCAGAATCAGGATCAAACTACTACATTTAACAACTAACTTTCTAATCACCACTGCAAATATTGAGTTGGTGTTGTCTTTATCTTCTTTCATATTCATTGCTCTCATTGTTGTTGTATTATTAAGCTTTCTAATGTATACCGCGAGTGTTAATTCTCCTCCCTTTGTCTAGTATTTTCGTGTTGTCAAAATCGGCTGTGTGCTTCAACATATGTTGCGCCAACGCTGTTGTCATTTTTTTCTTGCTGATGTCGGTTTTGTGCTCAGTCATTCGTACTTCAAGCGCTCTCTTCGTTGTGCCTATGTATACTTTGACACAGCTTTCGTTCTCACCGCCGTTGCATCTTATTTCATAAACTACGTTAAGTTGTTGTTTGTGTATACGTTGTTTTGTGTTAGTAAATATTGCACTTTATGTTTTTTGTTTGATTTGTGAGCGAATTTTATTTATTAAATTATTTTTTTTTGTACATATATTTTTGTGTAAAACACCCTTTAATTTTGCATATTAATGTGACCTCCTCTCTAAATATAACCTTGTACATATATGTGGATATAATGGTTACTCGAACAATCGAATTCAAAAATAGCCCTACACCAATATGTGTTTAATGGTTTCTCGAGTAATTGGTTATCTATATCTTCACATATCTAACCATTGGCTGCCCACCCATTGTTGTTTATATTCTTTCTTCGCTGAAATCTTGTGTTTTCTTTAAAACAAATATTATTTTCCACTATATTATCTCCTTTTAGTCTTCCAATTATATTATTTGCTATTTCTTATTTTGTGTCACTTTCACGACGTATATAAAAATAAAATAAATACAGTGTTGAAAATGCCAAATCTTTGTGGGGATCCTTCGAGCAAGGGTTTGTGTTGAGCAAGCTGTGAGCCGAAAATATTGCCAAGGGTTTGAGAATATTGCTCACAATATTGTTCGCCAAGAGATAGAAAAGAAACACAACAAATTAGAATTTTGTGGATATTTCTTTTCTTTATTGAAAAAGAACAATTTGCGCGGAGTCAATATAAACTGAATCGTGTGGAGTTTGGATACCAAGTGAGTCAATTATTATAAAGTTAGTAATGATAAAGCGAGGGAGAGAGTACATAAGCCAGCTTGCATCAATCTTTAGAACTAAAGCCAGCTTTCACACACCAAAACGGGTGTTCGTGTGCAAGTTATGAGGCAGAATCGTAGATAAAGTTGAGGAAAGCATTTTAAGGTGGCCAGGCAGTGTAAACCACGATTATAGGAACTACTCGACGAATTTGGCACTAACAAAACCTCCCGCCTTGCAGTACCTCTGCAGTTAGTAGGAAAAATGGCGTACATACTTGCTCCCTCGTTACAAACAATAAGAAATAGAACTATACAATGTCGTCAACCCGGAAAACTGCCTCGATCTTCGATGCGGGATCAAAATGAGACCGCAAAGTTAACGGACAGAGGGTCTCATCCTTCAACGTTAGTGTTGTCAGCTTCAGAAAGTCCACCAATCTCCGAGAAATTCGGCTAACAGGCGACCCAGAGTCCAATAGACAGCAGGCCAAAGTCTTTTCGGACTGGCCGTCAATTCTAACCAGAACCGTTGGCATTAATGTCGCACTGTTTTGCCGTAAAAGAACGGACAGCGATGCCAACTTCGAAGTCGATGGCCCGGGACTGGAGGCCTTTGTGACTTTGGACTCTAAACCTTTTGCCTTCAAACGTTTTGATATTGGGGACCGCGAACGGGTACGTCGGGGAAGGATATGGTCATGCAGTTTCGGATCGACGTGAAACCGTTTGTGGTGGAACTTGTGGCAGTGTTTACAGCCGTCGTTGCTGAAGCAGCTTCCATGCGAATGGTCATGAGCTAAACAGTTAACGCAATATTTGTGTTTGCGCCCACTTTCCAGCCGCTCTGCCATATTCATACACAATCTCAAGGGATGTTACCTCGGGCAGAGGCACACTTATCAGGACGAGATTTGAAACTGTGGCGACGGCTGTCATGGTTCGTTTTTGACGATCTGGACATACTGTCTGTAAAGGCATAAAAGATGTAGGAAAGGAATTGTAGGAATTCGGAAAGTGAAAAGAAAGAAATATATTTGGACTAATGATCAGGCGAAATAACGACAAGTTTGGTGATTGGCCACATGATAGTCCCTCGTTGGGTTATCACATCAGCAACTCGGACGCGATGATCGAAACCGAAGTACGGATTGGAGATTCTGCCTATGCGCCATAAATTTGGTGGAAGATTGCCGACCCTTATAACTACTAGCGCATTTTCTTTTAAGTTTTCTTTGGGAGATTGCCATTTACCATGTTTTTGGAGCTCCGGAGATACTCGTTTTCCACCGAGTGCAAAAACTCAGATGGATCACTTTGAGTCTTTGTCATCTATTGAGAATTGATGTTGACCTTTCGTCAATTTGTAGATCGCACAGGTCCAAGTATTGGAGCTCCGATTAGAAAATAAACTAATGTCAGGCCCAAAAAATCAGAAGGATTCTGAGAAATTGGCGATAAAGGACGGGAATTAAGGCAAGCCTCTATTCGTATCAGAAGTGTAGAAAATTCTTCAAACGTGAATTTAAATGAGCCGGCAAATTTACGAGAGTGGGATTTAAAGATTTTCACTTCAGCTTCCCATAGACCGCCCATATGAGAAGCACCTGGAGGAATGAAGTGCCAAGTTACACCCTAGTGAGATTAGATGGCCGTAACTGCATCATGCGAGGTTTCAATGAATTGACACGCCAGAATTTTTGACGCGCCGATGAAAGTTGTACCATTGTCTGAATATAAATGCAATGGACATCCTCGGCGAAAAACAAAACGATTGAATGCAGCAAGAAACACAGGTGTGGACAAATCAGAAGTTGCTTCAAGGTGGACTGCCTTTGTTGAGAAGCATACGAACACACCAGGTGCAGGTAAATGGGCGTGATATCTCCGTACTCTCCGGAGGAAGTGCAGCCATCAGCTGCCTCTGACAACGCTTTTTGTACAGAATACAAGGCTTGCATTTATTGATGGTGGTTTTTATAAGATTCTTCGCTTTCGGAATCCAGTACTGAGTACGTAACATCCGCAACATAAGTTGCTTAACTCCATGAATTGTAACTTTATGGATGAACATTACCATAGTCTTGAGTACAGGCAGCGGTATGGAAATATTATCGGATGTCTCTCACCATACGAGAGACCTGGCGAAGATTCCAAAATACCACATAATCGAATTAGACCATCTGAGTCTAGGAACGGGTTCAGATTTAAAAGTGAACTGGATGGAGAAATCTGAAATTTAGATAAAAGTGCCTTGTAAAATCATGCTATCTCGGACTCTAGAAATTTCGGAACTGGAAATCTAAGTGGATTTCATGGAAACATTGGAACGAAGTTTCGGATGTGTCCGATAGAAAAAACGATACACATAGGTAATCATATGAAGTACTTTTGAAAATAAAGAAAAACGCACAAAAATATCGTCAAAACTCTGAAAGTAAGGAAAGTGCGTTTTGATGTGCTTACGCTCTAAGTCTGAAATCAAAACAGAACTGGAATTCGGCCAGCGATCAGCTAAATCTCGAAGCCATAACGATCCGGACCACCATAGATTATTTTCAACTATATCATAAGGTTGAAGTCCGCGACTGGCAAAATCCACAGGATTACTTTCGCATAACGTGAGGCCATTTGAAAGGATCAATTACCTGAACGATCTGTGGAACTTTGTTAGCGACAAAGGTCATCCAACAGCAAGGGGGGTTTAGAAATCCAATATAAAACAATGTTAGCATCTGCCCAGCCGAAAATGGAGTACTTTGGAACGTCCAGCATCGGAAGCAAGCTATCTATCATCTCTGCTAAAAGAACAGCACCACATAATTCTAACCTTGGAATGGACAACGTTTTTACAGGTGCAACTCTTGTCTTTGAGTAGACTAGGTGAGTGGAAACAGACGAAACTTTCGCTATTTGTACATATAAGGCAGCTGCATATGCTTTCTCCGAAACATTACAAAAGCCATGGAACTGCATATCGGAATCCGGAATATGGTTATTCCACCGTGGAACATGAACATTGTACAGAGTGGAATAATTAAATTGGAACATATGCCACTGAAAAAGGGTATCATGTGTGAAGACTTCGTCCCTGCCTGTGCTTTCAGTCCATATTCGCTGCATAAGAATTTTTGTCACCAGGATCAGGATCAAACTGCAGGATTAAACAGCTTAGAAATTTGAGAGAGAATTTATTGTTTTTGCATGTGTCTGGAAAGGGCTTTGTGACATAATAAAAAAAATCCGAACGAGCATTCCAACGGATATCCAGCGTTTTCGCTGTGCTGCTGTCATCGATATTTAGAAAATCGTCGCACAACAAATTATCGTATGGAAGATCCTCTAAGATATTCTTAGAATTTGTCCATTTTCTCGGGGAAAGTCCAGCCGATTCAAGGGCATAGGTAAGGTCATTTTTGGATTTAATAGCCATCGGAATAGAATGGGCTCCAGCCAAAGCATCATCAACGTACATATAGTTTCGAAGATTATTTACTCGCTATCGGATGAGTCAATTTAACATCGTCAGCTAGTTGGAGCATCATACGAACAGCCAAGTACGGAGCACAATTGACACCAAAAGTGACAGTTTTTAGCCCGAAATCTTAGACATTTTCACCTGAATCGTTTCGGAATAGAATTCTTTGAAATGGAGTATGATTCGCATGAATTAATATGTAGTACAGAAGTAGCATTAAATACCACTCGCACTTTAGTAGGCTTGCAGATGTGCTTTAAATCTTGATATTCCAACACAATATTATTCATACTCTCTTTTGGAAACGAGCGCCATGGCACTCGCTCTGGATTGACCAATATTAAGTTCATTTAGAACCTCCTCTTTGTATGGAAGTCGAACAATGTACCTGCCTTCTTCGTTCCTTGCTGTAGTCTTTAAAAATAAATCTTCGCAGAATTTATCGGACGCTGAAGCAAAGTTCTTCCTTGGAAGATTCTCCACCTCCCAAAAACGTGAAATTGCTCAATCTAAAGAGATTTCACAGAAATTTGCCACAATAGTAGGATCTGAAGCAGAACAAAGTGCAATTGTATCGGAAATTGGGAAGTGCCAAATATTTAATAGCCTCCACCGTATGCGAAGGTAGATTGCCTGACAAATGGGGAACTACTAAAGCATTGACGGATATGGTTAGCTTTTCATCTAATCTATAGCATAAAACGAACGTACACTCTTTTTGAACAGTCGTGGAAATCGAATTGTTCAGCCAGAAATAAGGGCACTCGTTCGTTTGAATGGAAATTTAAGAACGTTAAACAACCGCTCTGAAATTAATGTTCCCTCAGATCCTGATCCCGAGCAAAACTCCACGAGAATTGGTCATAAAGCATGTTTGAACAACTCCAGTTCGGAAACTAGTGGGCTGTATCGATTTGGAGGAAAAAGGAATGGAATTGGGATTAAAACTAGAATTAATGTTTATAATTGGCGGCGGAAGAAAAGTATTATTGCAACTGGAGTTGTCAAAACTTTTATGGAGCAGAGTATTATGCCGCTTATTGCAGCCGAAACAATTATTCTTACTTGAACAATTCTCGACGCTTTGCGATTTGGAAAAACAATTAAGACAATGCCCTTGCTTTTTATCTCTGAAAGTCGCTTCATTTGATGACCTGGATGGAATGTAGGGTACAAATCTTTATAGAAGTAAAGATATGAGCTAATAAGATAAAAAATTTACGAGATTAAAATTTGAAGAAAAAGAAGAAAAGTTACCAAAAGTCTATAAAAACCGAAGTTGACTGGATGTAGGGTACCCTTCCAGATGTAGGGTATAGTCTAGAAATCAAATGAAAACCCACAGCCCGATCAGAATATTTATACTCTGTAGCTAACACGTTATGTCGCGACTCTAACGGGCTGTAGGGTGCACGTACATACACTCCGAGTATAAAAAAGGGATCACATATATGCTCTTAATATATTTTTTAACGCCACAATAAGAGAGACTCTCTTGTGTGTGTTACGTCAACGAAAAAGAAACGAGCGGACAAATAAGAAATAATGTTAATGAGGAGAATTAGCGCGAACAGAGATATTATCTATGCTTTTGATGGAAGGGAATAGAAAACCGATTTCTTTTACAAATCAACACAAGGTGAAGAGGAAGAATAAATAAAACAACACACTGCTTCGCTACCAACAGAAGGATGAAAATAAAATATATGGAACCATTTATTTTTCTTTTATAATTTTTTTTTCAAAAACTTTTACCAATTTGTACAAAACGTCGCACAGACGTTTAATTTATTTATAAAATTTGAATTTTTGAATAAAAGGAAACGATATCCACCAAATTCACCGGACACTGCAATTAATTTGAGAACCGATCGCGTCACTTCACCACGCTGCGCAATGGGTTTACGATAAATGTTGTTTTGCCGTCGGCAAAACACACCGAATTATTTTTTTGAATTGCTACCGATTGCAGCCAAAAATGAACTATTGTTTCTTTCAAAGGGTTTAAATAAAACACAAACTGACCTTTTATTTCTTGGATTTGATGAATTTCTGATTGTGAGAATGATGTGGTTTGAAGATGATTAGGAATGGTAGGCCTCCTTGTAGAACTCACACAGCTGCAGCACAAATCCGGTTTGAAGAACCAATGAAAATGACTAATCTTTGTGGGGATTATTCTACAGGGTTTTGTGTTGAGCAAGTTGTGATCCGAAAATATTGCCTAGACTTTGAGAATTTTGCTTACAAAGAAACACAACAAATTAGCATTTTGTGGCAGAAATTTGATATTTCTTTTCTTTATTGAAAAAGAACTATTTGCGCGGAGTCTTACCAATATAAACTGAATCGTGTGGTCCATATTCAGGAACTCCGGACATTTACGAATAATATGCGATTCCTTCGGACACAGAGGGCAGCTTGACTTTGTCTTTGCGATTGGAAGACTGCCTGGCTCCGGATTTCAGATACTGACTCCAATGTTCGATACCGATTTGTGAGAAATGAGTAAGTATTGTCAGTTAAACTTTGCTCCCATAATGTCAATGTTGACTCTAGTAGCCGGCTGGAGCACAAGAAAACAAAAATCGGATCCCAACTTTCTACAATAGTTTCATAGAGTTCAGCGCGGATATACACGAATTTATATCCCGCTGAAGCCTGTTTATTAGCCTGTCCCGATTCAGATTGAATATAAGAAAGATTAAATAAGAGTTTCAATTGTCCGTCTCCGATCGCAAAGTCTTTTCCAAGCCAATTGAAAGCTTTGATTCGTCAAAGGACTTTTTTTTGGCAATGTCGCGTGCTTCAACTTCAAATGAAACAACTTCTCCACTGGACTGAGACTGGAGTTCCTGATTTAGACTGCCGTGAACATGTCTCGGAATGTCGGCCATGGCATATAGTCACCCTTGAAGACCTCCGTATCACACGGCGAAATATTGAAGGAATGACCGGAAAAACTGTCCAAATCAGATTTAGGGGCGAGAGTACTCTGTTTAACAGCGGATTGGATCCGAAACTCCTCAGAGAGCTGAGCCAGCTTCGCCAAGCACTTGCAGTATGTCACATACGTATTTTTATGCTTTGTGCGAAGTGTCTCCATTAATGAAGTTTTTCCTCCTTTAGTTTTCCCCTTATCTTCATATTTTTCCTCTTCGTTGTCACGGTCATATAGACTTTTTCGAAGGCCAATTTTATTATGGACCAAGTAGACTTAAGCTCTTCCATATGTACTTCTACAGCATGGGTTCAAAAAAGCGAAAGTTTGTTGTCGCTAATGTCCGCATCGTACTCGAGGACACGATCAGATTAACGAATGAATGAATCAAGAGACATTTCGAGCAGCCAATTCTTTTCCTTAATAATTTCGAATAATGTCACACGGAATTAACTTTTAAGAATCATCTAGAGGAGGTGTGTCTAAATCTGCAAGATGTGGACGAGCATTATATCCGTTATTAAATAAGAAATCAAAATTACATTCTAAGAACAAACTTCTTTTGTACAATTTATGCATTAAACCAATCCTTACATATGGCTGCCAGATCTGAAGAGATGGTGCAAAAACACAGAAAGAAACTTCAAATTATTCAGAACAAAAATCTTAAAATAATTTACAATTTACCTTCACGATTTCCTACTGCAGAACTTCATAGACTATCCAAACAGAAAATGATCCATAACATAATAGACGACTTGACGCTGACATTTAATGACAAATGCAGAAGGTCAAACTACGCCCATCTAAGAAGTTTGATTTAACAATAGCTAATTTACTCTATAAGTTTTTTTATAGACAAATCTAGTTATTGTTTTTAAATCTTCTTATTATTTTGTGATATTAAGCGTAGGTTTTTTACTATATTTTTTCCCTATAAACTGTTTTTATTTAATAAGTTAGTAATTAGTCAAATAATTGTATCTATTTGTTGAAATATCTTTATGATAAAACTCAAAACTCTGTAAATATATAACCACTGTAGTATTGATAGCAAATAAAATAAACAAACAAATAAACGCACGGAATGGACATCCTGTCACCAAACCTTAAAAGGCTCTACACAGGACGAATAGGGATTTTATGAGAAACTTGAAATTAAACTCGGATCTAAAAATTCAGAACAAAGTCGAGTACTGGATGAATACCTTCGAAACCCTTTAATTTGTAGATTTTATAATTTTATTTTATATTTGTACGATCAATTCTGAATTACTTAAAATTAAATGCTTATTAAAAAGCAAAATTTCAAAACCAAAAGAAAAACCAAAAAATTATTGTCGCAAACGTTTCAGTTGACGACCTGGATGTAATGTAGGGTACAAATCTTTATAGAAGTAAAGATATGAGCAAATAAGAAGATAACAAAAATTAACGAGATTGGAATTTGAAGAAAAAGAAGAAAAGTTACCAAAAGTCTATAAAAACCGAAGTTGACTGGATGTAGGGCACCCTTCCAGATGTAGGGTGTGGTCTAGAAATCAAATGAAAACCCACCACCCGATCAGAATATTTATACTCGGTAGCTAACACGTTATGTCGCGACTCTAACGGGTGCACGTTCATACACTCCGAGTGTAAAAAAGGGATCACATATATGCTCTTAATATATTTTTAACGCCACAATAAGAGAGACTCTCTTGTGTGTGTTACGTCAGCGAAAAAAAACGAGCGGGCAATAAAGAAATAATGGCTGTTTATGGTTGGAGCGGGGAAGAGGTTAGTTGTATGCAGATTTATGTATGTGTGTCTATATGTATTTTAGTACACTAAAGCGGAGGTGTTTAATAAACTAGAAAACGAAAAAAAGAATTTGTGTTGTTTCTATGTGCGAATGTTAATGAGAAGAATTAAATAGCGCGAACAGAGATATTATCTATGCTTTTGATGGAAGGGAATAGAAAACCGATCTCTTTTTCAAATCAACGCAACGTGAAGAGGAAGAATAAATAAAGCAACACACGGCTTCGCAACCAACAGAAGGGATGAAAATAAAATTTATGGAACCATTTATTTTTCTTTTATAAAATTTTTTTCAAAAACTTTTACCAATTTGTACAAAACGCCGAGTAGAGGTTTAATTTATTTATAAAATTTGAATTTTTGAATAAAAGGAAATGATATCCACCAAATTCACCGGACACTGCAATTAATTTGAGGACCGATCGCGTCACTTCACCACACTGCGCAATGGGTTAACGATAAATGTTGTTTTGCCGTCGGCAAAACACACCGAATTATTTTTTTGAATTGCTACCGATTGTAGCCAAAAATGAACTATTGTTTCTTTCATAGGGTTTAAACAAAATACAAACTGACCTTTTATTTCTTGGATTGGATGAATTTCTGATTGTGAGAATCAGAATCGACGTAAATAAGTCCCCGGGCCCGGATGTTATTTCGGCACTTGTCCTGTGTAATGCAAATTATCGGCCAATCGCGATTTGCTCCGCACTCTCTAAGGTAATAGAGAGCATGGTTAACCACCATCTTGTGAGGTATCTAGAGTCCAACTGCTTGCTTAGTGATCGACAGTATGGTTTCCGTAGAACGTGAAGAGGAAGAATAAATAAAGCAACACACGGCTTCGCAACCAACAGAAGGGATGAAAATAAAATTTATGGAACCATTTATTTTTCTTTTATAAAATTTTTTTCAAAAACTTTTACCAATTTGTACAAAACGCCGAGTAGAGGTTTAATTTATTTATAAAATTTGAATTTTTGAATAAAAGGAAATGATATCCACCAAATTCACCGGACACTGCAATTAATTTGAGGACCGATCGCGTCACTTCACCACACTGCGCAATGGGTTAACGATAAATGTTGTTTTGCCGTCGGCAAAACACACCGAATTATTTTTTTGAATTGCTACCGATTGTAGCCAAAAATGAACTATTGTTTCTTTCATAGGGTTTAAACAAAATACAAACTGACCTTTTATTTCTTGGATTGGATGAATTTCTGATTGTGAGAATCAGAATCGACGTAAATAAGTCCCCGGGCCCGGATGTTATTTCGGCACTTGTCCTGTGTAATGCAAATTATCGGCCAATCGCGATTTGCTCCGCGCTCTCTAAGGTAATAGAGAGCATGGTTAACCACCATCTTGTGAGGTATCTAGAGTCCAACTGCTTGCTTAGTGATCGACAGTATGGTTTCCGTAGAAATCGCTCTACGGGAGACCTGATGGCTTTCTTGACGGAGCGCTGGAGTCGGTCTATCCACCAGTTTGGTGAGAGTAAGGTTGTGGCTAGGATATCTCCAAGGCCTTTGATAGAATCTGGCACGGTGCACTCTTGTCAAAGCTGATGGCTTTTGGCGTCGGTGATACTTTCGCTCGTTTTATATCGAGCTTTCTTAGAGATCGCACTATAAGAGTTGTTGTAGATGGGTTCTCATCCAACAAACATAGGCATACTGCAGGAGTACCACAGGGCTCTGTCCTTTCTCTCTCTTTATTTTTAATTTTCATTGATGATCTGTTGGGTCAGACCGTGAATCCAATCTACTCCTTTGCGGATGACAGTAACCTATGTCATTCATATTCATTCGACCGTAGGCCGAGTCTTTAAGATATTGAAGACAAAAGGCGAATTATGGATGAGACACTTGGCCGGGATTTAGTGGCCATTTGCGAATGGGGTCGAGTGAATAGAGTAGATTTCAATGCGTGTAAGACACAGTGCTCCTTGTTGTCTCGCAAGCGATTCGCTGACCCAATAATATCGTCAATTTCTATCGATGGTACGGATATTGAACAATCAGAAGCTCTTGATGTTCTGGGCATGAAAATACAATGTGACGCTCGTTGGGCGAGACATGTATTCGAAGTGTCGAAAGAAGCACTCAATATCTATACAACTTACGAAGATGGAATACAATTCCCATATATGGGCAGGTGCTCCAAAATCATCCTTGGAGCTACTTGACCGTGTTCAAAGGAGAGCGATGGTGCTGATAGGTGACAGTAGGGTATCCAACTCTATTGTTTCCCTTGATCATCGTCGGATTGTGGGTTGCGTGACGCTGTTCTATCGTTACTATCATGGTGTGTGTTCATCAGACATCCGTCGCCTTATTCCTGACGTGAGGATGTTCGGCAGGGATACGCGACTTTCTAGGAATTCACACCCGTTTGTTATCGATTGGCAAGTTGACCGCACTACAGATCAGTCCGTATGTGGAATCGACTTCCGGCAAATGTGTTTCCCACTAATTGCGACATCCAGAAGTTCAAGACAAGTGTCAATAAACATTATTCCCTCTTTCCCCCTCCGATCCTTTACTTTCCACTCGCCAACGCAATGCACCGCATGTATAGGGGGCATCCCCTGAGTGTTGGTTATTTAAAAAAAAAAAAATGTGGTTTGAGGATGATGTGGAATGGTACGCCACCTTGTAGAAATCACACAGCTGCAGCACAAATCCGGTTTGAAGAACCAATGAAAATGACTAATCTTTGTGGGGATTATTCTGCAGGGAAAAGGGTTTTGTGTTGAGCAAGCTGTGAGCCGACAATACTGCCTAGACTTTGAGAATTTTGCTCACAAATTTGTTTGCCAAGAGTTAGAAAAGAAACACAACAAATTAGCATTTTGTGGCAGAAATTTGATATTTCTTTTCTTTATTGAAAAAGAACAATTTGCGCGGAGTCTTACCAATATAAACTAAATCGTGTGGAGTTTCGATACCAAGTGAGTCGTTTATTATAAAGTTAGTAATGATAAAGCGAGGGAGAGGGTACATAAGCCAACTTGCATCCATCTTTAGAACTAAAGTCAGCTTACATACACCAAAACGTGTGTTCGTGTGCAAGCTATGAGGCAGAATCGTAGATAAAGTTGAGGAAAGAATTTTAAGGTGGGCAGGCGGTGTAAACCACGATTTTAGGAACTAAACGACGAATTTGGCATTAACATCATTTAATTTTTTTCTTTGGTGCTTGTTCTTTTTATTTTCTCGATAACATTATTTCAATGGAATCCACATGTAACCATAATTCTGTCGGCCGGTGGTGGTGTTATGTTTTGGTTTTAGGGTTTGTGGAATCCTTCCTCCTCTCTCCGTCTCTGTTGCCACTAGAAATAGTCGGTGATGGTTATAGCTTTAGGACCATATCGAGTTGCGGGGAGGGGTGTTATGTGGCTGTGGTGTGTTGTCCGTTTTGTTGGGCAGGATCGCCATGTAAACTGTTACTGTCTTTATGAGTGTGTGAAAAAAGCTAGGCCTGCCTACTTTTTGTGCCGGCGCTTAAAAATTTCTGAAAATCTATTTTTTTGCAGGCACTCTAAAAGCGCCAATGCAATTCTTTTATTTCCGCGTTTTTAGGAATTAATTGAAAACAATTAAATCTGTCGGTAGTTTCAAGTTTGACTGTGTTTATTGACAACATTTTATTTTCTTATAAATAATAGTAACGGCATTCTTAATCATAGTTTTTTTTTAAACATATCCTTAAAAGTTCATAATTCTTATTGCTAAATAACGATATGATTATATCGACAAGATAGTGTTGTCTACCGATTTCGGGTTATTATACAATGCTGGAAGAAATCCAGTACTTCTACACTCAATAGAGAAAATTTGCATTCCTTTCCTTTGTCCATTTTTTAAATGAAACTGCTTTCCCTAGGGCAAATAGTCAGTGTGAGAGATTAAACAGAACGATTACACTTATATTATCAACATTGTGTGAACAATCAAATGGAGGTGATTAGGATCAACATATAGGACTTGTTCAATGGAGCGTAAATAATACTTTGCATAAGGTGTTGAAGACTACTCTGCTTTTAATTATGAATCAAGAAGACTCAGTCCAAATGTGTTGGATGACTCAATTAGCGATCATCATACAGATTACATCATCAAACTAAAACAGGAAGTTATTAACCCTTCAACGGTTGAGTAATACGAAGTACAAGGTCGACAGGGACCTATTTCTATTTGTATGGAATTTTATATGAAAACGCATTGTTTTACATTTTTTTTTGTTTTGATGTATAATGAAAGTTAAATTTTTTTTTTATATAACATTATTAATTTTTTATGAGTTTTATATGAAAAAAGCCTAAAAAACTATTGTTGTGTAGATTGTCCCTCGTCCAACATATTTTCTGTGCAGGTGTAGCATCGATGCATAAGTGTTGAATGCTCTGCACAAACTGGATTGTTACAGGAATGGCAATAGGCCCTTGTTTTCCGCTGCCGTCCGTACTCAGAATGGCATAGGCGACATGACAGTCTGTTTGTTCTAGACGCAAACGACGGTGCAGCTCCTTTTGCCGGTCTTGATACTATATAAAAAGAACAAAATTATGTAATTATTCTGCTTTTGAACATTATAATTGTTTTTTCTTACCTTTACATCAAATGCTTCCATTGCGTTCCGTATCCTTGGATATGCGGTTGTTCCGCGCTCGTTCCTCTATGTTTGGTAGTGCCAATTATTTTGTCAGCATCTGTAGGAATGACCGTCGTCTGTCACTTCTTTTTATTGGCTTCATCTCGTTGTATGAAACAAATGCAGCTAATTCAGTGACCAATGGCCAGCGGTTTATTGAGCGCTTGCATGTATATGTGCCAAGCATCTGGTTCTTGTATCAACGCCCGATTTGTTGGGGTTGTAATCCAAAATAGCAAACGGCTTCTTCTTTTCAGTTTGCATGTCCACAGCGCAAGTATAATGTTGTGTCGACAGCAAAATTACCGCTTTGTTCTTCTTGGGCACATATGAACATAGTGCTATATCGCCTTCGTTGAAGACGAACACTGTGCTGTTGACAGGACGTGTATGATTTTTTTGTTCCAACATATGCGGTTTTCTTCCTGATCAAAGTGCGCGCCAAATCCAAAGTTGTGAAAAAATTGTCGGCATAAATTGTGCGGCCTGTATTCAAATATCTCTCCGAAAGTTGAAGTACAATATTGTGCCCTTGATTCACCTCTCGTGCCTGGTCAGGCAATTTCAAAGAGTAAATCATTCCTTTGACAGGATAAAATGATTTTGAGTCGCACAACCACCATACCGTACTTAGCAGGCTTCGATGGAATGTATTGTGTGAAGCGGGTGCGGCCTCTGTATGGGTATAACTGCTCATCAACGGTCACTGCATCATGCGGAGTGTAAGCTGCTCCCAAGTTAGACTGCAACAATTGCCAAATATCATCTATAGCCGCAGTTTTGCTGTTGATTAGTCGCATAATGCAGCTTTATATATTGGGCAGCGCGTTGGTCCCCATAACTCTACAAGAGGTTCACTATTCGATTCAGTGAGTCCAGCATACAAAATAATAGCCAAAAAGCATCAAACTCTTTAGTGATTGGTTTCCATTCCTTTGTGTTAGTTGGATTTGCCAAATTCCATGTAGCGTTTACTTCCCTGCCTTTCCAATTTGAGTCGCGTATTATGATGTACGCCATGTCATCGGTGATGAGCGAGCGGAATATGGTGTATCCTACTGGTCCCGGATTCCTCCTTGTGTAGTCGACCACGTAATGAGCACGAGTACGGGAAGTCGGTGGTGCATTTTTAGTCCATTTGGTGCCATCTTTGGAAATGAAGTAATTGTCACTTGTTAGCGGAGCATCAGTTTCTTCCTCTTCACCATCCCCGTCATCACTAATATCTTCATTGATGTCTATATGTGGTTCAGTTTCTGCATCCGAATCATCAACATGAAAATTTGCTTGATATGTGAAATCGTCATCATCCGCACCTTCAAGACAAAATGCAGGAATAGCACATTCATCGTCATCACTCATCTCCGCACTCAAGAAGTCTGCAAATCTATCATCCACTGCACGTCTTTCATCCTCATTCATTTGCTGGTAGCGTGTACTACGACGTACCACATTTTCAGCTATGTCTAAATTTTCCTCTTCCATTGTATTGTACTTTTATTTCTCTTTATAAAATTCAATATAAAATTTCGCACTCGATGTTCACTGTCTCAACTTTCACTGATTTGGTTTACGAAACTACAGACGCTTTTCTACCCTTTTCTACGTCTACCTGGCTTCTAGCTTGTACATCTGCGTCTATGTAAGAGTGAGAATAGGTAAGAGTATGCGTAAAAATAAGGGTAAATTCAAACAACTCAAAAGGGACGGTAACAAAAATTCAAAAAGGAATGGAAAGTTTATTATGTTTGAAGGAAAGGCAAAATAAAATAAACCAAAAAGTAACTATACTTCAAGGAACACGTTTGTGATATGTTCAAACAATAAAACGAGCCAAAAGATAGTGCATTTATTAACGATTTCTTGAAATTTCAGTACAAGGTCCCAGCGGATCTTTTCACACTTTCCCGTACTAAACACATTTAAATCTCAATAGAAACTAAACTACTACTACAAAAAGTAACTAAAATTCAAGGAACACGTTTGTGATATGTTCAAACAATAAAACGAGCCAAAGATAGTGCATTTATTAACGATTTCTTGAAATTTCAGTACAAGGTCCCAGCGGACCTTTTCACACGTTCCTGTACTAAACACATTTAAATCTCAATAGAAACTAAACTATTGGTCGGATCGCTTTGAAATTTTTTTAAAACGATTCTAGATAAAATTGTTGGAATACATGTGGGGGTCGGGTATACTTCCAATGGACCATCAAAGAGTAATTTCAGTTTGAAAATGAAAAAGGTCCCCAGGGACATTCTCACCCGCCGGAGTGTTAAACGAATACGAGCAGATCTAGATAAGCAGAGACTAGAATTTGATAAGAAACGACGTTGAGCTTAAACTAATGTACCTGGTGACTCTGTAATTATTCGACTGGCAATACGGGGGAATCAACTAAGATTTTGTCACTTCATAAAAATCCCTATACAGTTACAGAAGTACTACCGAATGATCTATATCGAGTTGCAAACTATCCTGAAATGCAACGCACACAACGATTTTACGAAGGATTAATGTCTGCCGAAGATGTAAAGATAATCGTAAATTCTCCCGAAGCTGTTGTAGACGACTATTTGACTGATGATGAAGGTGAATAGGCCAAATTGAAAAATGACAAACCCTGCGTACCTTAAGAACTACGCTACATGATTGTATCGAGAACGATCCCCTGCAGGGTGGCCGAATGTTAGATATTGACGTTTTTATTTATGTACTGATCTTTTTGTTTTACTACTTTTGAGAGCTAGTGTGTGGCATTTATTTAAACGCATACATTTGCACAAATATAGTATTATATTCCGAGTATTAGTACGAGGCACACCAATTCATTCTTCTTTTAAATAAGCCACAACTTGACATTACAATTAAATTAAGTGAGTGTTTAATTTCAGGGCATTGTAGAGGCCTATTAGCTTGTTACAATTCCTTGATAATATCGTTTTCGCAGAATGAATGTAGACCAAAACACTGGCATTGATCGGTACACGATGCACATTTTTACTATCATTTTTTTATTAGTGGTTCCCCAACAAGCTTACATGCAAAACGCCCAGTTACCTACATACATTTTATTATTGTCTTCTAATGAGTAATTAAACCAAAAATGAGAAAAGGAAATTCCAGCACATGGAATGTAACATCCTCGTTAATTAGAGATTACCTGTATAGGTTAGCACATTTTCCACTCGTGAGCAAACGTTTGTTGATGAAAATGTAGGTTTCCCAATATTTTTTAACGATGGTAAAAAAAATGTTGGTTCATGTTTTGACCTACGAAATTCAACACTCTTTTTAATGAGATGCATTCTAGTAGATTCATTTAAGGATTTCGCATGAAAACACAATATTGTACGTGTCATGAAATTGTCTGTAAGCGTGATTCCTCACTGCCACTTACATATAAACAATTTTATTTCAAAATTGTGTGCGAAAGAGTAAACATTAGAAAAAATGTCAGACGCTTATCCGGCTCGTACGTCGACGCAATACTAACACCCTCTAACTTCACCCAGCAGAGACACCGGATGCCAAAGATGCCCCACAATTGAGGCGGGAATCTGGCTCTGTCTACCGCAAGGATCCAACACTGCCCTCACCGGAACACTCGTGGACGCCAGCATGTGGCCCACGAGGCTGGGAGAGATAGTCACTACGTGGTGTAAAGGCAACGCCAATCTCAGGACCGAGGCCGCAGTAGCCGGCGCTAGACAGAGTGAATCCGCGGTAGAGCGAGAACGCGATAAGAGCGCTAGAATGCGGGACACTTCTCTTTCGGTGCCACCGGCTTCTCTGTCGCAGAGTAGAGCAGCTTATTATTGCCGCGAATCCGGCGGTGACCAGTCCTGAGCCTGAAGAGACCTTGCAAGACACCGTGCGCATTGACCGGAACTTTCTTTAGTAACGCAGCGGATGTGTCCGCTGACACATCGGCATTGCTCATCGCTCTGGTCGTGAACCGTTCAGAAGCGAGATCAACGACGCCCACTCTCATTATCGCGCTCGTGTATGTCGGAGGCGAATGGTTGGAAACGCGATAGACGATGAATCCGACGAGGTAGCAGGCGGGATGAGGCCGCGGTAGAGCGAGAACGCGATAAGGGCGCTAGAATGCGGGGACACTTCTCTTTCGGTGCCACCGGCTTCTCTGTCGCAGAGTAGAGCAGCTTATTATTGTCACTGCCGCGAATCCGGCGGTGACCAGTCCCGAGCCTAAGAAGAGACCTTGCAAGACACCGTGCGCATTGACCGGAACTTTCTTTAGTAACGCAGCGGATGTGTCCGCTGACACACCGGCATTGCTCATCGCTCTGGTCGTGAACCGTTCAGAAGCGAGATCAACGACGCCCACTCTCATTATCGCGCTCGTGTATGTCGGAGGCGAATGGTTGGAAACGCGATAGACGATGGATCCGACGAGGTAGCAGGCGGGATGAGACAATCTCCTCTACAACCAATGCAGCTGGCGGCCCAGTCGCCGAAATCATGGCTGTCGCCTATGTGCGCGCAGTCTCCTCTCCGGATGACTCCATAATTTCATCGAAATCAGACAACTCATCGGCAAAAAAAAATTTGTTGATGGCACTGCGAGGAGATGTGAGTATAGTGGTTTCTAGTTTTTTAAGACTACTAGCTTAGTAGCAGGTCGCCTTACAATGCCGTTTTCCATACGAACATCCGCAACCCGGACACGAGCGTTAATTCCGGGAAAAACTTTCACGTCCTAACTTCCATGCTGTCGGAGGTAGCTGCTCTCTCTTTATGACGACAATGTACTCTTTGTTGACATCGCGCTAAAGAAATTGCCATTTATACCGTTGGTGCTAACTTTTAATTTATACCTCTTTCCACCGCGCGCAGAATTGCTGACAGAGGGCTTGCATTATCCGATACAGATTTATTAAAGACAGCAGTGACTCAGTAACAGCGGGTTCCAGAGAGGCTAAGATTGGCGACCATACTAAGAAGTGCCCCGGAGTAAGTGGTAAGGTTTCATTCTGACCGTCATTAATGGGACTAAGGGAACGAGAATTTAAGCTTGCCTCGATGCGCGCTAACACCGTAGAGAGCTCTTCAAAAGTTAACTTAAAATTCTGGACATGCTTGCGAAAGTGAAGCTTTAAACTCTGCACCCCGGCCTCCAAGAGGCCACCCATGTGAGGTGCACCAGCCGGAATGAAATGCCACGTAACTCCCGAACCTACAGAATTGTAACTCTGTTTCAAAAAAGCCTTACAATCTCGTTTAATTTCACGAGAGGCGCCTACAAAGTTCTTACCGCTATCAGAAATATCGTAAGAGGACATCCACGACGAGTCACGAAACGATGGAAAGCGACAAGAAAATTAGAAGTAGAAAGATGAGAAACTGCTTCCCAATAAATGGCTTTTGTAGAAAAGCAAACAAAACTACAAACATAGCCTTTCGTGATTTTAAAGGCGCGGTCTATAAAGGACTTAGTATCAAATGGACCTGCGAAATCCGCCGCTTGCTGCAAAGGGTCTGTCAAGGGTGGTCCTTTCCGAAGGGAGTGCAGCCTTAAAAACCGCCCCAATAAGCGTCTTCATATCCAGTATTATATGCGGAGAATACGCAATATAAGCTTATTACCCCTGTGAACCGAAAGGAGATAGACAAATTCCGTTGTTAATCTAGCAAAACGACTGTGGTAGGGTAAAATGATTGGATGCTGTTCGGTATAAGAAGCCGTCGGAGCCCCTACCAACCGGTCATTCAGTCACAAACCAAAATCCCTATCCAGAAACGGATTCAGCGGTACTCGCGAACTCACCAGCTTTAATGGCTTATCGTCCAGCAAACTGCGATATTCATTTGCATAGTGAACTTTTTTAGCCAGCGTTGCCAATCGCACTCTTACCCCTTTTATTTCATCAGTCGGTATGACCAAAGACCCGGAAGTAAACCCTACATGTTCACTGTGTATTTGGCGCTACAATCTAAAAATACACGATATTACTCGTAACGCTCGATCAAGCGACGAAAAATGCATTAGTACATCTTCAAGCCCTTGAAAGAATAATGCATGGATTTTACCGGGGCGCACTTCGACGTCAGTGTCAAGAGTTGCAAGATTACGAATATTGCATTGGTCTTTATTAGAAGTAAGCCAATCTGCAACGTGACACCAAAGGCGCGAACAGGCCAATCGAAGTCGGGAGATTTTCTTCCGATCTAACGTGATACCAATTATGCTTACCGAAATTTTCTAAGATTCTGTATACCCTTATGGCAACGAACGCAGTCTTAGTGTTCTTTAGCCAGGCCAGGGCGATCGTGGAATCAGTTCAGGAGAGAACTTTATTATTATTTACTTATTTACATGTATAATGAATGTTATTTATATATAACATTATTAATTTTTTATGAGTTTTATATGAAAAAAGCCTAAAAAACTATTGTTGTGTAGATTGTCCCTCGTCCAACATATTTTCTGTGCAGGTGTAGCATCGATGCATAAGTGTTGAATGCTCTGCACAAACTGGATTGTTACAGGAATGGCAATAGGCCCTTGTTTTCCGCTGCCGTCCGTACTCAGAATGGCATATGCGACATGACAGTCTGTTTGTTCTAGACGCAAACGACGGTGCAGCTCCTTTTGCCGGTCTTGATAATATATAAAAAGAACAAAATTATGTAATTATTCTGCTTTTGAACATTAGAATTGTTTTTTCTTACCTTTACATCAAATGCTTCCATTGCGTTCCGTATCCTTGGATATGCGGTTGTTCCGCGCTCGTTCCTCTATGTTTGGTAGTGCCAATTATTTGTCAGCATCTGTAGGAATGACCGTCGTCTGTCACTTCTTTTTATTGGCTTCATCTCGTTGTATGAAACAAATGCAGCTAATGCAGCAATGTCCACCATATTAAAAAACATGGCCAATGGCCAGCGGTTTGTTGAGCGCTTGCATGTATATATGCCAAGCATCTGGTCCATTGCATCAACGCCCGATTTGTTGGCGTTGTAATCCAAAATAGCAAACGGCTTCTTCTTTTCAGTTTGCATGTCCACACCGCAAGTATAATGTTGTGCCGACAGCAAAATTGCCGCTTTGTTCTTCTTGGGCACATATGAACATAGTGCTATATCACGTTGAAGACGAACAATGTGCTGTTGACAGGACGTGTATGATTTTTTTGGAATTCCCGAGGCACACTTGTCTTATTGGAGCGCACTGTTCCAACATATGCGGTTTTCTTCCTGATTAAAGTACGCGCCAAATCCAAAGTTGTGAAAAAATTGTCGGCATAAATTGTGCGGCCTGTATTCAAATATCTCTCCGAAAGTTGAAGTACAATATTCTGCCCTAACACAATTTCAGCAATGTCTAAATTTTCCTCTGCCATTGTATTGTACTTTTATTTCTCTTTATAAAATTTCGCACTCGGTTTTCACTTTTCACTGTCTCAACTTTCACCGATTTGGTTTACGAAACCACAGACGCTTTTATACCCTTTTCAACGTCTACCTGGCTTCTTTTACATCTGCGTCTATGTAAGAGTAAGAAGGGACGGTAACAAAAGTTCAAAGGCAAAATAAAATAATCCAAAAAGTAACTAAAATTCAAGGAACACGTTTGTGATATGTTCAAACAATAAAACGAGCCAAAAGATAGTGCATTTATTAACGATTTCTTGAAATTTCAGTACAAGGTCCCAGCGGACCTTTTTACACGTTCCCGTACTAAACACATTTAAATCTCAATAGAAACTAAACTACTACTACAAAAAGTAACTAAAATTCAAGGAACACGTTTGTGATCTATTCAAACAATAAAACGGGCCAAAAGATAGTGCATTTATTAACGATTTCTTGAAATTTCAGTACAAGGTCCCAGCGGACCTTTTCACACGTTCCCGTACTAAACACATTTAAATCTCAATAGAAACTAAACTATTGGTCGGATCGCTTTGAAATTTTTAAAACGATTCTAGATTAAATTGTTGGAATACATGTGGGGGTCGGGTATACTTCCCATGGACTATTAAAGAGTAATTTCAGTTTGAAAATGAAAAAGGTCCCCAGGGACCTTCTCACCCGCCGGAGTGTTAAACGAATACGAGCAGATCTAGATAAGCAGAGACTAGAATTTGATAAGAAACGACGTTGAGCTTAAACTTATGTACCTGGTGACTCTGTAATTATTCGACTGGCAATACGGGGGAATCAACTAAGATTTTGTCACTTCATAAAAATCCCTATACAGTTACAGAAGTACTACCGAATGATCTATATCGAGTTGCAAACTATCCTGAAATGCAACGCACACAACGATTTTACGAAGGATTAATGTCTGCCGAAGATGTAAAGATAATCGTAAATTCTCCCGAAGCTGTTGTAGACGACTATTTGACTGATGATGAAGGTGAATAGGCCAAATTGAATAATTACAAACCCTGCGTATGAGAAAAGCCTAAAAAACTATTGTTGTGTAGATTGTCCCTCGTCCAACATATTTTCTGTGCAGGTGTAGCATCGATGCATAAGTGTTGAATGCTCTGCACAAACTGGATTGTTACAGGAATGGCAATAGGCCCTTGTTTTCCGCTGCCGTCCGTACTCAGAATGGCATAGGCGACATGACAGTCTGTTTGTTCTAGACGCAAACGACGGTGCAGCTCCTTTTGCCGGTCTTGATAATATATAAAAAGAACAAAATTATGTAATTATTCTGCTTTTGAACATTAGAATTGTTTTTTCTTACCTTTACATCAAATGCTTCCATTGCGTTCCGTATCCTTGGATATGCGGTTGTTCCGCGCTCGTTCCTCTATGTTTAGTAGTGCCAATTATTTTGTCAGCATCTGTAGGAATGACCGTCGTCTGTCACTTCTTTTTATTGGATTCATCTCGTTGTATGAAACAAATGCAGCTAATTCAGTGACCAATGGCCAGCGGTTTATTGAGCGCTTGCATGTATATGTGCCAAGCATCTGGTTCTTGTATCAACGCCCGATTTGTTGGGGTTGTAATCCAAAATAGCAAACGGCTTCTTCTTTTCAGTTTGCATGTCCACAGCGCAAGTATAATGTTGTGTCGACAGCAAAATTACCGCTTTGTTCTTCTTGGGCACATATGAACATAGTGCTATATCGCCTTCGTTGAAGACGAACACTGTGCTGTTGACAGGACGTGTATGATTTTTTTGTTCCAACATATGCGGTTTTCTTCCTGATCAAAGTACGCGCCAAATCCAAAGTTGTGAAAAAATTGTCGGCATAAATTGTGCGGCCTGTATTCAAATATCTCTCCGAAAGTTGAAGTACAATATTCTGCCCTTGATTCAGCTCTCGTGCCTGGTCAGGCAATTTCAAAGAGTAAATCATTCCTTTGACAGGATAAAATGATTTTGAGTCGCACAACCACCATACCGTACTTAGCAGGCTTCGATGGAATGTATTGTGTAAAGCGGGTGCGGCCTCTGTATGGGTATAACTGCTCATCAACGGTCACTGCATCATGCGGAGTGTAAGCTGCTCCCAAGTTAGACTGCAACAATTGCCAAATATCATCTATAGCCGCAGTTTTGCTGTTGATTAGTCGCTGCTGTCGCGTATTTCCATTGTCGAATCTAAGGCATTGTTTTATGCACATCATACGATCTAATGATAATGCAGCTTTATATTTTGGGCAGCGCGTTGGTCCCCATAACTCTACAAGAGGTTCACTATTCGATTCAGTGAGTCCAGCATACAATATAATAGCCAAAAAGAATCAAGCTCTTTCATAGTGATTGGTTTCCATTCCTTTGTGTTAGTTGGATTTGCCAAATTCCATGTAGCGTTTACTTCCCTGCCTTTCCGATTTGATTCGCGAATTATGATGTACGCCATGTCTTGGGTGATGAGCGAGCGGAATATGGTAAAGGGATCATATGTGTATCCTACTGGTCCCGGATTCCTCCTTGTGTAGTCGACCACGTAATGAGCACGAGTACGGGAAGTCGGTGGTGCATTTTTAGTCCATTTGGTGCCATTTTTGGAAATGAAGTAATTGTCACTTGTTAGCGGGGCATCAGTTTCTTCCTCTTCATCATCGCCGTCATCACTAATATCTTCATTGATGTCTATATGTGGTTCAGTTTCTGCATCGAATCATCAACATGAAAATTGTGAAAATCTTCATCATCCGCACCTTCAAGACAAAATGCAGGAATAGCACCTTCATCGTCATCACTCATCTCCGCACTCAAGAAGTCTGCCAATCTATCATCCACTACACGTCTTTCATCCTCACTCATTTGCTGGTAGCGTGTACTACGACGTAACACAATTTCAGCAATGTCTAAATTTTCCTCTGCCATTGTATTGTACTTTTATTTCTCTTTATAAAATTCAAAATAAAATTTCGCACTCGATGTTCACTTTTCACTGTCTCAACTTTCACCGATTTGGTTTACGAAACCACAGACGCTTTTATACCATTTTCAACGTCTACCTGGCTTCTAACTTTTACATCTGCGTCTATGTAAGAGTAAGAAGGGACGGTAACAAAAGTTCAAAGGCAAAATAAAATAATCCAAAAAGTAACTAAAATTCAAGGAACACGTTTGTGATATGTTCAAACAATAAAACGAGCCAAAAGATTGTGCATTTATTAACGATTTCTTGAAATTTCAGTACAAGGTCCCAGCGGACCTTTTCACACGTTCCCGTACTAAACACATTTAAATCTCAATAGAAACTAAACTACTACTACAAAAAGTAACTAAAATTCAAGGAACACGTTTGTGATCTATTCAAACAATAAAACGGGCCAAAAGATAGTGCATTTATTAACGATTTCTTGAAATTTCAGTACAAGGTCCCAGCGGACCTTTTCACACGTTCCCGTACTAAACACATTTAAATCTCAATAGAAACTAAACTATTGGTCGGATCGCTTTGAAATTTTTAAAACGATTGTAGATTAAATTGTTGGAATACATGTGGGGGTCGGGTATACTTCCCATGGACTATTAAAGAGTAATTTCAGTTTGAAAATGAAAAAGGTCCCCAGGGACCTTCTCACCCGCCGGAGTGTTAAACGAATACGAGCAGATCTAGATAAGCAGAAACTAGAATTTGATAAGAAACGACGTTGAGCTTAAACTAATGTACCTGGTGACTCTGTAATTATTCGACTGGCAATACGGGGAATCAACTAAGATTTTGTCACTTCATAAAAATCCCTATACAGTTACAGAAGTACTACCGAATGATCTATATCGAGTTGCAAACTATCCTGAAATGCAACGCACACAACGATTTTACGAAGGATTAATGTCTGCCGAAGATGTAAAGATAATCGTAAATTCTCCCGAAGCTGTTGTAAACGACTATTTGACTGATGATGAAGGTGAATAGGCCAAATGGAATAATTACAAACCCTGCGTACCTGAAGAACTACGCTACATGATCGTATCGAGAACGATCCTCTGCAGGATGGCCGAATGTAAGATATTGATGTTTTTATTTATGTACTGATCTTTTTGTTTTACTACTTTTGAGAGCTTGTCTGTGGCATTTATTTAAACGCATACAGTTGCACAAATATAGTATTGTATTCCGAGTATTAGTACGAGACACACCAATTCATTCTTCTTTTAAAAAAGCCACAACTTGACATTACAATTAAATTAAGTGAGTGTTTAATTTCAGTGCATTGTAGAGGCCTATTAGCTTGTTACAATTCCTTGAGAATATCGTTTTCGCAGAATGAATGTAGACCAAAACACTGGCATTGATCGGTACACGATGCACATTTTTACTATCATTTTTTTATTAGTGGTTCCCCAACAAGCTTACATGCAAAACGCACAGTTACCTACATACATTTTATTATTGTCTTCTAATGAGAAATTAAACCACAAATGAGAAAAGGAAATTCCAGTACATGGAATGTAACATCCTCGTTAATTAGAGATTACCTGTATAGGTAAGCACATTTTCCACTCGTAAGCAAACGTTTGTTGATCAAATGTAGGTTTCCCACTATCTTTGAACGATGGTAAAAAAAATGTTGGATCATGTTTTTGACCTACGAAATTCAACACTTTTTAATGAGATGGATATCACATTCTAGTAGATTCATTTAAGGGTCCCCTGCGGTGTTTCGCATGAAAACACAATATTGTACGTGTCATGAAATTGTCTGTAAGCGTGATTCCTCACTGTCACTTACATATAATCAATTTTATTTCAAAATTGTGTGCGAAAGAGTAAACATTAGAAAAAATGTCAGACGCTTATCCGGCTCGTACGTCGACGCAATACTAACACCCTCTAACTTCACCCAGCAGTGACACCGGATGCCAAAGATGCTCCACAGTTGAGGCAGAAATCTGGCTCTGTCTACCGCAAGGATCCAACACTGCCCTCACCGGAACACTCGTGGACGCCAGCATGTGGCCAACGAGGCTGGGAGAGAGAGTCACTACGTGTTGTAAAGGCAACGCCAATCTCAGGACCGAGGCCGAAGTAGCCGGCGCTAGACAGAGTGAATCCGCGGTAGAGCGAGAACGCGATAAGGGCGCTAGAATGCGGGGACACTTATCTTTCGGTGCCACTCTGTCGCAGAGTAGAGCAGATTATTAATGTCACTGCCGCGAATCCGGCGGTGACCAGTCCTGAGCCTGAAGAGACCTTGCAAGACACCGTGCGCATTGACCGGAACTTTCTTTAGTAACGCAGCGGATGTGTCCGCTGACACATCGGCATTGCTCATCGCTCTGGTCGTGAACCGTTCAGAAGCGAGATCAACGACGCCCACTCTCATTATCACGCTCGTGTATGTCGGAGGCGAAAATTCCATGGTTGGAAACGCGATAGACGATGGATCCGACGAGGTAGCAGGCGGGACGAGACAACCTCCTCTACAACCAATGCAGCTGGCGTCCCAGTCACCAAAATCATGACTGTCGCCTATGTGCGCGCAGTCTCCTCTCTGGATGACTCCATAATTTCATCGAAATCAGACAACTCATCGGCAAAAAAAAATTGTCGATGGCACTGCGAGGAGATGTGAGTTTAAGTGTTTCTAGTTTTTCAAGACTACTAGCTTAGTAGCAGGTCGCCTTACAATGCCGTTTTCCATGCGAACATCCGCAACCCGGACACGAGCGTTAATTCCGGGAAAAACTTTCACGTCCTAACTTCCATGCTGTTGGAGGTAGCTGCTCTCTCTTTATGACGACAATGCACTCTTTGTACCTCTTTCCACCGCGCGCAGAATTGCTGGCAGAGGGCTTGCATTTTCCGATACAGATTTATTAAAGACAGCAGTGAATCAGTAACAGCGGGTTCCAGAGAGGCTAAGATTGGCGACCATACTAAGAAGTGCCCCGGAGTAAGTGCTAAGGTTTCACTCTGACCGTCATTAATGGGACTAAGGGAACGAGAATTTAAGCTTGCATCGATGCTCGCTAACCGTAGACAGCTCCTCAAAAGTTAACTTAATATTCTGGACATGCTTGCGAAAGTGAAGCTTTAAACTCTGCACCCCGGCATCCAAGAGGCCACCCATGTGAGGTGCACCAGCCGGAATGAAATGCCACGTAACTCCCGAAACTACAGAATTGTAACTCTGTTTCAAAAAAGCCTTGAAATCTCGTTTCATTTCACGAGAGGCGCCTACAAAGTTCTTACCACTATCAGAAATATCGTAAGAGGACGTCCACGACGAGTCACGAAACGATGGAATCCAAACTGATGGTCTGGTATTATGTTATTTGACACGGGGAACGGTTTTGTTTTCGTTAAAAGAACTTTTTCGAATAGTTTGGATAAGCAGGGAAGCAAACTGATTGACCTGCATGAGGAAGATATTGAGGAGCCACTTTTGTCTTGCAGAAAATTAGGTTCGCAAAATTCTCCCCGTTTGGACATTCAATCCGAAGGTATACCAACCCGCCTATGCTTTTTCTGAAGCACCCGAGAAAACATGAATTTCGGCAAAACAATCAGGACGAAAACAAACCCATTTAGGGATCTTAATTGTATTACGTCCTGGTATGTGTCAAGAAAATTGTTCCATTCAGTTCGGGACAAGGCTGTCGTCCCAAACAATATTGTCAAGCCAAATTTTCTGCATGATTATTTTTACAACGACTACCATTGGGCCTAACCAACCTACCGGGTCAAATAGCGTCGCGATCATAGAAAATACTTTCTGCTTTATATAGCTAGATTTTCGTTCGAGTTGGCTAACGGCGAAATAGAACATATCTAACTGAGCGTTCCGTCGTTTTCCCAGAGGTTTCGAACTACTATGTTTAATGAATTCCAAAAGCTTTGCATCGACTAAGTGTTCCGGGGGGAACCAATCTAATAACGATCTCCTATGGCAGTCCACTTTCTTAGCTGAAACTGACAGCCGTGAATAAACGATCACGGGCTTTTACAGCAGAGTCCACATCATGAGCCCCTGCTGAAACGTCATCAACGTACATGCACTGACGTAAAATTTGTGCTGCAAGGGGAAACTCATTTTACGTGTCATCAGCTAAATTCAGAAGCATCTCTATAGCGAAATGTCACTGTCTACAGTTCGTAGTCACGGACTATTTCGGAATGTGAATCCCTGAATAGTACTCTGTGCTAGGGCGTATGTGTAGGGTCGACTCTGATTAGAAGATACATTTGCATAAAATCGCAATTAAAATTGAACTTAAATAGCCTCCACCTTAATATCAAAAGTACTAAGTCCAACTGTAGGGTAAGGCCGACGTGAAGAATATCATGTAGATTATTCCCATTCGAAGTTTTATTCGCTAATAATAAGGCGTAACTTCGTAGTCTGTTTCTCCAAATTGTTAACTGTGTGGTACGTGAATAGCACGATAAGGTCTTATCGGAGGCAGGCCGCATATGATCTAATTCCAAATATTCCTTGACCACTCCGTCATAAATTGACTATACGTCGAATTTTCGAAGCAAAGAAGCTAGGTCAAAATGCCGCAGAACATTTTGACCTAGCAGAGATCCTAAGATCCGTTGCTAAGTGCCTTCTAAAATAATATTGGGGTACAGATCAGCACCAAGTAGTAGGTCAACCGGACGACTGTCAGAAACGTTAGTCTGCGCAATGGAAGTTAGGTAAATGTGATTTAAATTCCTACAAACGATGGCTAGTTCTCAGGGGTAGAAGGTAGCACCAAGACCACTGCCTCGAAGAGTCCATCGGGGTCCCTATTTGGATATGACAAAGCTTTTTCAACGTAGCCGATACCGCATGAAAAATACCCGATATAGTAGCAATCATGGAATGCGTTGATAACTTTAATCGATTTTGTAGTCGTTCCGAAATGAACGAGGCTTCTGAGGCCGAGTCAACCAACGCACGAGCTGGCTATGATATACCGTTGTGAATCAGATACCCAATAAATGTTCTGATAAGCACTGCAAGATTCTGTGAAAGATGATAGGATTGTCTGTTAATGGCGGCGGAAGATGCCCGAGCTGAGATGGAAGGGCATCAGCATTTAGCGTAGGGGTATGGGTGACGAACATTTCCCTACTTGCAGCGGAGTTGGCACTTACTGCTGCCGCTGAAACGCAATGCAACATTGTGTGGTGAGGATTTTGACAAATTGCGCTTGCATGTGAACTGCCGCAGTATTTTAACTCACGGCCGCGTGAAAGGCAATTCGTACAACAATAATTACGTTTTACAAGAGAAAATATCTCAGACCGAAAGTTTACGAAACTAGGAGCACACGCGCAGCAAATGACTTTGCTTGGGGCAAATAGTGCAAACGTGATTTGACGAGCCCCGCGAAATCCCCGATGTCAATGATTCAGACTGCGTAGCACTAACATGGTGATTCAAATATTTCTCACGGATTCGGTTCCTTTTAGATCGCGTAAACAGGTAAGGGTTTGGATTTGTTCAGTAAGAAAGTGGTCCAAATCCTTCCACGAAGACCGAGCGGCTTTATTTTTCACCCTCTGTTCCCACAAAGTCGTTGTAAGATTTGATAACCGTTGTAGACACATACAATTTTAAATTGAATCGAAATTATCTGTTGCCACATCGTAAATGGACATTGTAGATAGACACGTATTGATCCCGCGTTGAATCGATTTCAAGCCTGCTCTTGTCTTACAGTCTAGAACCGGAAGGGAAATAAGTTCCTTTAGTTGGTTATGAACCATGAGGGTTATCATATGTGTCCCTTAAAGCTTTGCACGCAAGAACAAAGCTTCGATGGGTCAGCGGATATCTAGAAACGATTTCTCTCGCCTCCCCACTTTTTGCGTTTCAAGTGAAACAATCGCTCGACGTCGGTTAACTGCGAATTTTTCAGGCACAACGCGCTTGACTATCCTAAAACGTAGGCCATGAAAGAAAATCACCTTTAAAAATATCGGAATCGCACGGCAGCAGAGATAGATTATGCATGCTGTCAATGACGTGTTAAGCTGCAATCTTCTCAGTTCGATTATTGATCAGGTTAGCTATAACACTAATATATAACACCCAGGACAGCGATTTTCATCTTATTTATCGCGTACAGATATTGTACGAAAGCTCGATAAGCAGCATCGTATTTATTGTCGGCTGAGTCGATATCGTCTTTGCTTGGCATCCTCGGTGTTTGAAGGTATGTTAGACATGAGTCGAACATTTCCTTCGCCTTATAACAAAATTTCTTCAACTCTAAACGTATAAACGTCTATACCCTCCTCATTTAATGAGTAAAAGTTTGAGCACTCAAACCTGAAAAATTACAATTCGACAACATATTGTTACCAAGGAGACGACTTTTCAAGTTGCCTCACTGGTGGACCGGTGGACAGACTGTTGGGTAAACGCGAAGACCCCCAATGTACCTGTAAGGGTAGAAAATAAAGGCACAAAGAAATAAAAGAAAATATGTGTATAAATATGTATACGTTGGTAGGAATATGTATTTAGGTACGCGTGTGTAGTGCAATCTCAGCGCCGCTGAGATTGCGACCAGATGGTCGCTTTGTTATAAGGGCGGACTCGTCAATTGAAGGAGACTAATAAATAACCAACATTTCGGTTTTTTGTCTGTGATAATTTTTTTTTGTTCCTTACCTGACCAAGATATTCACGCACAGCCGTTTAATTTCGAGAAGCAACACGGAATTTAATTCTTTACACCACCAATTAATGAGTATACACTTGCATTAAGAAAATTATGTCGGTCTTACAACATGCCTATGTATAAAGCTCGTTGTCAGTTACTCAGCTTACGTACTCTGATTTAACGAAGAATTTCACATAACAGTATGTTCATAAAAGATGTTGTTGATAATACAATTGATACACCGAGCTATTGCAACTAATACCTTTCAATATTCCTACAAGAAATTTGAGGGACCATTCCGTTTTCTATTAGTATTTTCATACATGTAATTACGATGTAATTACGGTAAACATTGTAAATAAATAGACGTAATTGTTTTTAAGCACTAAATATAGCGAGCTCACTAAGAACAGAACTGATCTATACGTACCGCGAATTTTTGTTATATAAATATGTTGAACATTGTTTGTAGATGATGTGGACGGTCGTATTCCAGCCAAAGTTAGCTTTGTAAAGGGAAAAAAACGATTGGAAGGCGCTTGTAAAGTTCCAAAAAATCGAGCTCAAATGTACCAAATGTTTCGCCGTGAGCGAGGGAATTTTATGAAAATTAAAATGAAGAAATGTTTCAGTATAATTATTTCCAAAATGTTGGAAGCTTTATTAGAAAGCAATGTTACCTTCGTAAATAGTACGAAAAGCGGCGAACGTGAGCGATCAAAGGAGGAGATCGGTTATGATTAACTTAACGAGTGAGTACACAACAACCAAGACTAAAAAGTGGCGGCGACTCCGAAAGAATGCGCGTACTTACTGGTTGAAATCTATGCATATACTCACAAAATAGTAATTAAGAGTGTAAATAGATTTTAAAGAGTAGAAAATGAATTAAAGTACACAGCTAATTATCAGTGTTGGAACCGTGACTGAAATAGGTTTTAGGATTAAACAATAGCGGTCTCAAAAATCTAATGACTGTTTTGAATTCGTAATACTGTTTTGGATTCGTAAATATTTAAAAAAAAACTAAGTTTTTTTCATATGTTCTCTTTCATATGACCCAAACTTCGTACAAAACAGCAAGGTTTTTAGTAAAGCCCAAAAATGAATTTTTGACCATATTAAAATTTTTTATATGAAAACGATTACTTGTTTTATAAATTTTTGAGTAAAAAACAATTAGGTAGGTACGTATTAAATATTCTGACCCAATTGTTAGACATAAGCAACAGCGATACAGTGATACTAAAGCTAACAACAATAATACAGCGGAACCAGGCAACATTGCAAATTAGTCAGGTTACCGAAAATAATGTAATTATTGAAATTAGAACAGGCAAAGTTGAAATTGTGAACACCAACGTAGTCAAGAACATAGAAAATTTGGACCTACAACTAAAATTCTTCCAATTTTAATCGATCTTATAAGATCAAAACTTTAATACCAAAACGTAGGAGTAAAATATGTCTGTTTAATGTCTAAGAAAAGATATTTTAAAGGTTATTCGGAACAATGCCACATCAAGTCATCTTAAGTTGTTAGCATCAAGTCATATGCTAACAACTTTAGATGAGCTCAGGGACAAGATCCAACGCAAAATTTCGAATGTTTCGGTCGAAATGTGTGCAAGATTGGTGGAAAATTGGAACCAAAGAATAGATCGCTGTACACGGGCTCTTGGTGGTAATATGACCGAAATCGAATTTCGTTATTAAAATGTAACATTTGCACTACAGCTGGAATAAATTTGAGCTCTATATCTTAAATATTCTGTGTTTTATTAATATATTAAATAGTTATGTCCTTAATGGGAACCATTTCCATTTTTTGAATCCAATAAAATTACATACACGTACATGGGGATCCACCCAGATCTATGACTAACCTGGAGATGTCATATAGAAGAAGACTCAGCTGAAACTTAATGTGTGCCAGTTTCACTGCAAGGTTTTGCTACATAAAAGTGTAATCAAACCTATCAGGATATAAGGTGCTCAAGGCAGCTCAACCCACTGTCGGCTTTATGGATTTTCGGTAATCCTTACAATTTTGGTGCCGCCGCACTGTGGCTGAAATTTTGATTTCGTTGGCCAAAAGTGTAATTTTTTGTCACCGATTTTTTAAAGTTGTACTCCTTTTTGTAGCTTATATATCCCGATTAAGGTAGCCAAAAAATTAGGTTAAACTATTGCTAATTGTGGGCGTGGCATGCTGCCAAACTCAACTGTTTTTTTTTTAATTTCAGAAAAATGTTTTATTTTTTTTATCAAAAATAAATGGTTGCTACTCGCTAGCTATCATCGATAATGGCCTGCGGTCTTTTTTATAATGTTGGTAGGTTTATAGTATTTAGTTGTTGTAAGTGGTCACAGCTCTAGCGTTTAATATTAGGGGCGTTATGAAATATTTATGAAACTACTATATTTTTCTCAAGTTTAAAATTTAGTGGAACAGAACATCCAGGGAACAAAAAGGAACAAGAAACGTGTACCACCCGGAGAAAGGCGAAAGTGTCTTCTTTAACCCTATATATCCTTTGTACCTGCGACGACCCGCGGGTAGAAAACTTTTTTCATTTTAATGAAATTACTCTAAAAAAATCAAATTGCTATAATTTAAAGAGAACTATGTAAGTACTCGTGTACTTACACAATGGTGTATTCAATATGCGCTTTAGGTATTTTATAGCTTATAACGAAATAATTAAATATAATACCTGCGAAAGCGTTTTATGGCTTTGTTTTGATCAGCAAAAAAATAAGTCATAAAATTATCACAATAGGTTCTACAGTAGACATATGATCTTTTTCTAAATTTACCTGTTATCAAATTTCAGGGTCAACCAAATTCATAAACAATTTTATAAGTGTGTCAATAATCGCAACATTAAACCACTAAAGATGAAAAAACAACTCCATTTGGCGAGATACTAATTAGTTTTACCTGATATTAAGGTCTTGGTAACAAGTGCAGGTTTGTTCGATTTAAGTACATCCTGCTATCTTGCTATCTAAAAATCTATACAATAACGGATTCGATATGTGTTCACTCAGTAATAAGTTAATCCTTTAAGTGTACGGACGTATATTCGCAAGTGATAAAACATAACAGACGCAAATAAAAATATTCAGAGCTTTAGTTATAAAGAACTGGTCGAAGAGTATTTTAGAAACAAAAACCAGATGTTCTAAGTTACGTTAAAATAAAATTAAACTTAAATTCGCGTAGCACCGAAATACAAGAACAAATATCAAATTTCGTCAAAGCACTAAAAGACGCTACAAAGCAGTTAGCTACAGAAAACAAACGATTTATATAAAAAGTGCAAACTGGTTAGAAGGCCAACTTACTGTCGCTGCAGAAACAGCAAAGCAAGATAAGGCTGGAAGACCACGCAAATCATTCGATAACTGCAGCGATAGATCTAAGAGGCAGAAACTTAAAGATGTTAACGATGAAATTGGTTGTACAAATATAAAAGAATCTTTCCTACATCAATAACGATCACAGAACCAATTTACAAAAGTGGATATCATTGAAAAAGTTGTTAAAGCTTGTTCAGTGAGAACAAACGGATTCTTAAAAGTATACCAACTCCGAGCGATGCAAAACAGTTCACAAATGAGGAGGAATTACCATTATTTCACCACTACATGCAAGAATACGACTTATGGAACACATACCAAAAATTAGTTATGATTTGGATTTCGGGTCTTCAGGATCAATAAGAAACGAAACCAACAAAGATTTAAGAAATTGAAAAAAGAAACACGTTCAAGATGAATATCGGAAATTTGGATTGATTATTGATGAGCAAAACAATACAAATGATGGCAATACTGCAAGAAGATTCTTTTCAGATCCAGAAACAGCATCTGACATAACAGGAGTGGACTTACAACTTATTTTCAGATTTAAAATAATCCTAGAAGCACTTGCGTGCAATGACGAAATTGACTCTAGAAAATTTGAAGATTATGCAAAGGAAACTTCAAAAATATATACAACCAACTACCCATAGAGAAATATGTCTGCAACAGTTCACAAAATCTTTTACAATGGAGATGATGTCATTAAATATCGTTTGGTGCCACTTGGAGAACTATCAGAGGAAGCTCAGGAAAAAAGGACCAAGGATTACAGAAAAAATTGCGTGGAGCTCCGCAGACCCAGTGGCATTTTTTAGTCGTGGAGGCTACTTAACCACATTGGAAAATATATTGCAATCGGTGGAGAGAGGGGCAGTAAATCTAATGGAGGGATCTGCTACTTCCTACCCGAAGTCCCATTCGTAGTATTTTATTCCCACGTTGCGATGTCCAATAAAATCAAATCGTGACATCGATGGCAGAGTACCGATTCTTTGCGACCGATACTCCGGACTCGTTAGGTTATAGCACCGGCACGACTGGGATTCCTTGCGAATTCCAAGTGTTCCAAAAGTCGTCAGCATGTTTCTTAAAATAATTAAAAAACATCGCTCACGTTCGCAGGAATACTATGGCCATAATTAATAGTTTTGTAAATAAATATACTAAATGCAAAGAAATTTATAAAACGAAAACGATAATTATAAAAGCATAAAAACCTCCACCATACAAACCAAATGAAAATGTCAATAAATTTATAAATGAACAGTAGTTCAAAAAGGTATGATATAAGGGGGTTCACAAAGGATGATCCGCGATCCCGTACGTTTTTGTTGGTGTGTTGAGGTCAGTCGTAGTAAACGAGTGTTTTTTTGAATGATTTTATGACGTGCTTTGCGTGTCCTTCGGTTTCGAAGAAGCGGTTGGTGTCTAAAATATCTACCGGTTGAGGATAAATGTATTTTTATTGAGAAAAGGGCAAAAAGTGTTGTCTTATTAGAGAAGTATTAAAAAGCGAAACAGGGCTAGAATTTGTAGAACCAATACTAATAAAGGTTGGAAAATTATCGGGAAATATGGCTGAGGTGGAAGTTTAAATCGCCAAGCCATGCCAAGGCGGCCAAACCAACGGCCATTGTTAAATCTAAAGCCATATGGAACATACATCATACATCTAAACATAGTTAATGTTCATAGTTAAAAGTAAAGGATCAGTCCGTATTAAATTGTGATACAAATAAATAAAAAATAAAAAAACTAAAGAGGTATGTAGATGTGTCTGAAAAAAAACTATACAATTAAAACAAAAGGACAATAATTTAAACAGGTTCACCTGGGAACATAAAATTTCGGGGATTGCTCCAAGAGAAGACAATATAGAGCATCTGCACAAATATAAGCGAGCTTCCAAAGATCCCAAAATTAAAATTATACAAGGATAACAGCAGCGAAATAAGACAAAAAAGGTGAAAAAACCGGTAACCTCAAGTTTTTTTTATTGTTCTCGAATAGTATTCAATTCGTCTGAAGTCCGACGAAGAAAATCTGCTGCGTAAAAGAAGCGGCAATAAAAAAATAAAGTTACCATCCGTCTCATGTCCAAGGAACTTCTTTAAAAGCGGAAAAGAAAATTTGGTCTTTAATATATAGATTCCAAACTAAAGAAGAAACTGGGAGTTTAATAATAATTAGATCTCTATAAGAAAAGAAAAACGCGTGTAAAGCAAAGAATACAACAACAATATATAAAACAATAGAATAGGTTAAGAAGAAGAATCTACATATTAGTGTTTATAAAAAAGTAGGTATTTAAAATTGTGTAATTAGTTTTGTATTAAGTCTCTGTATTTTCAGTATTAAGTTGTAAAGGAAAATCACCGCGAAATATCGCAGCCTAAAGACAAAAAGGAAAAATTAAAAGTTGTAGTATTCTCCATTCCCTGTAAGGTTCCAAGAGAAAGAAACCTTTGAATTGAAGAAAAGTCTCGAATAGAAAAAAACGACTTTAGGGAGCTCCTTCAGGTCAGGAAGTCAAATCGAGAAACTTTTATAGGTAATGAGAATTTTTCAGTTTTTTTGGAGTAATAAGTAATAAGTTTGTTGTATAATTAGATAGGAAAAAACATGTTTAATTAAGTCTATGTGTAAAGTGTTGTTAGCTAGCGTTATAATCCTTATGTTTTGAAGTTTTTTTTATCATAAGTGTTTGGATCCTAGAATAGTACGGTCAAATGAATTCTGTTGATACAGGGATCGAATTTAAAGATTTATTTAATTTTTATGTTTTCTTTTATACTGAAGGGAATATACATAATAATTCTTAAGAAAATATTATCTTGTAGGCATAGATTAGGTTATACTAAAATAAATATAATGTTTTGATATAATTTAGAGGAAAAAAATATGAGCGGTTAAAGTTTTTTTTTAGAAATGGGGTGGTGAAGTAACGAGGGTAAGTGGAAGGTGTGAGCGTGATAAACGATCGAGTTACGTTAATAAGTGTATGACATCAAAACACAAAATAATAGACCATTTAGGGAAATAATAAACTATCGTTTTCTGATCAATTTATTAGAACCCATCCATCGAAATATTCATAACCAGCTCAGCATTAACTTGAGGGCTGTTGTATGAATCTTTCCTGCGATGAATCCCAAATAGTCAGGAACAAACCGATGATTCAAGGTGACAAGTTATAACAGAGGTGTAAGTAATCAGCGTCTTATTAGTATAAATTGTTCAACAACCAGATTTTTTTATAAATACTGCAGTTTCAGCTTGATGTACAAGTATTTCAGCAGTAGCACCTCAAAACGAGAGTTTAGAGGTCCGGGGTTTTAAGGACACGAAGCCAACTGGCCTGTTGGCCAGTTCCATCTCTATTACTTTAGTTTTTCATTTGAACCCTACATGATAAATGTTGATCATGTACATACATGCGAACATACGAGTACTGTTGTCACCTTGGTTTAAGCTGATGATGTTCTATCGATCAATGTATTGATAATTAATTGGTAAGAATTTAATACATATTTATTTTTTGTATTGACTGTCAATGTTTTGTTTAATGTGATGTTATTTATTGAAAGTGTTGTGTGTTTGTAAATTATTTAGTACAAGGAAAAACGAATAGTATTTTGCAAATTTTAAACGACTAAAAATTTGACTAATTTCAGGAACACGTCCCAAAACAATTTTTATTTCTCGCCATGAGTTAAATAACTTTATGAAGAATTCAGAACCTAAATCACTTGAAGGTCGATTTAATCCTCTGAGGTGGGAAGTAATCACACGCGTTGACCCTTCAGATATGGTAGATTTTACCAAAATATTTGATAATTTTTGCACAGACTATAAGATTCGGTGGCTAAAATGTCATAGAATGGATCAATTTTTTAAAAAAAATAACAAGAATGGGCTTGATGCTGCCTTTTCCTTTAATGCTACACCAGCACAAACACAAAAAAGAGATCGGTATGATCTCACATCTATTGAGTGTACTTAGTAGGGCCATACATACTGTTACAACATTGAACACACCCATTTCAATAGTAGAACTGAACATACCCCGTTAATGTCATGGATTTTGAAAGCTAACCTCAATAGCGTAAGTCTGTAACGGGATTTTAAAATTGTTTCAACTTTCATCATCGAGTGGTCAGGTAATGAGAACCGTATCGCTCTAATAGCGCCAAGTGTGAAATGAAAAAAGCAATACATATATTCAAAACGCACCGGCCAATAGGGATTAGCCGCATGTTCGTCTGCCGATGCATAAAACTGTTTGAGGAGAATGGAGACGTAAAAGACCGCCACCGGTTGGGCCGCCCACGCTCTGTTCGAACACCGCATATCATCAAAGCCGTTAAATCAGGAATTCACAGAAATCCGCTCCAAAAACAGAAAATCATGGCGAGATGAATATCGCGCAAAAGTCCATGAGTCGAATCATTAACGCTTTCAAACGACGTACCGGACATTTATTGACTGCAGCTTTAAAAAAATAGGATTGAAAAATGCAAACGTCTTTTGGTGAAGCACGCTGATAATTTGCAAAGAAAAATTTAATTCACCGATGAAAAAATTTTTACCGTTCAGAAAAATTTACCAAGAAAATGATAGAGTGTATGTGTGGTCATCTAAGGAAGTGTGAAATGAAAAAAGCAATATATTTAAAACGCACCGGCCACTAGGGATTAGCCGCATGTTCGTCTGCCGATGCATAAAACTGTTTGAGTAGAATGGAGACGTAAAAGACCGCCACCGGTTGGGCCGCCCGCGCTCTGTTCGAACACCGCATGTCATCAAAGCCGTTAAATCAAGAATTCACAGAAATTCGCTCCGAAAACAGAAAATCATGGCGAGATGAATATCACGCAAAAGTCCATGAGTCGAATCATTAACGCTTTCAAACGACGTACCGGACGTTTAGTGACTGCAGCTTTAAAAAAATAGGATTGAAAAATGCAAACGTCTTTTGGTGAAGCACGCTGATAATTTGCAAAGAAAAATTTTATTCACCGATGAAAAAATTTTTACCGTTCAGGAAAATTTACCAAGAAAATGATAGAGTGTTTGTGTGGTCATCTAAGGAAGTATCTGAACTGATCACAAGGGTGGAAAAGGCTCATCACCCAGCTTCAGTCATAGTTTGGTGGGGTATCTCTTACGATGGGGTCACTGACCTGCATTTCTGCAAACAAGGAGTCAAAACATCGGCCAAAGTTTACCAAGAAACCGTTTTGAAAGCTGTTATGAAGACTCTTAACAATTCCCTGCTCCAAAACCAGCCATGGACTTTCCTGGCTTTGAAACAATTTGCCAGCGTTCATTTCTTCTAAAGAATGGCCCTCAGGTAGTCCAGGTTTGAAACCATTGGATTGCAAATTGTGGATGGTTTTAGAGCACAAGGTTTGTCACAAAAGATACCCCAACATTGGATCTCTTAAGACTGATTTGGTTTGAGCTCTGGCCAATTTTCCAATGGACGAGGCTCGTGCAGCTATTGACGATTGGCCAGTGCGACTTAAGGCGTGTGTATAGGCAAAAGGAGGACATTAATAAATATATTAAAAATATTAGGTCCAAAAACATTCAGTACCTTATATTTTACAGCATGAAACGTGTGTAACAGTATTAATGTCCCTACTAAGTACAGAAAAAACTAAAGGAAAGAAATGTAAAGTATAAGAGATAATACTGCATTGCCTGTTTTGGCGCACGCTGCACAAATGAGCTTAAGAGCTGCTGGAAAAACAGATGCGTCGAAAATACTTAAGGAAATTATATCATCTCCAACAAGAGCAAAAAATACAAAGTTTAGAACAGGTATCACCACAGCAATTAAGTGCAGAGGAAGCTCGTTCCGTCTTGGTATGGACGAAGCTAATTCGACACCAGAATAACGTAATTAGAAAAGCCGCTCCAGAGAAATTTCCATCGTACACAATAGTCCAAGTAGCTAAAAAAGAACGAGACGAAATAAAATTTACTGAAACTTCAGCGCAAGTCAATCTACAATCACTATTAGACCATACCACTAAGCGTATTTTTTCGATAAAAAATTCGGATATTAATATGTTAGACAATGAAGAACATTCTAATGTGACTTTATACGCTAAGTGCGGATTTTATGGAAGTTCAGGACATAGTGCATATAAACAAGCCTTTCATAACATTAACAACGGATTCTTCAGTATTTATAACATCGATTGTACCATTGAAATTATTTTGTGTCTTCCACTCGTTTTTGAAGGCTCTTGAAAATTGAATTTATGAAAGAAATCGGTCAACAGTATTAAACTCGAAAAAGGAAGAGTGTAGATTAAAATAAAGGCTCTTGTCGATTCCGTAGTAGTAGTTGGGGAGAGAGTAGTGAAAGTTAATCACGAACTAATTCTTGTGATAATTGACAGTAAGGTTTGTAACGCTATTACTGACACAAAGTCTACACAAAAGTGTTATACTTATATATGTGGCGCTACAAGCAAAGAGTTCAACAATATTGATGAAATGATTACAAAAGTTGTAAATACAGATTGGTTTATCAGTCCTTCATGGCTAGTTAAGATATTTTGACTGTCTTATTCACTTGTCATATAAACTTCCGATTAAATGGCAAACTAGATGTGATGATGAAAAAAAAAATTATTGCTGATACAAAAAAGAACGCATTCAAAGGAAATTCAAAGAGAAAATTGGATTGATTATTGACCAACCAAAACCAGGCTTTGGAAACTCATACTCAAATGGTAATTCGGCTAGGCGTTTTTTTAAGAATGCTGAAGCATCTGCAGAAATTACAAAAATTGATTTACAGTTGATAAAAAATATGTACAAAATATTAAAATATTAAATATTTTTTTTAATGTAACTTTTTTAAATTTGTGGAATTATGGAATTTGAAGAAAAAAAATCGGGTTTAATTTAAAATTTTGCTAATATAAATACATAATTAATATTTATTTATTTTTATTTTTTAAAAACACATTTATTTTTCTAAAAGCACATTAGGTATCCTCTAATTTTCAATTGCATTTAATTATTAATCGTTTTTCTTTCCAAAGTTACAGCGAAAATTGTGAAACAAGGCAATTTTTTCCAAAATACAAAAAAGCCCATAAAAGGTTATTTTTTAAATTGTGCTTTTTTGTGTATTTATGACTATCCATCAATAAAAAATAAAAATATTTTAAAATTTCGGCTTCCCTAAATTAATCGCCACTTTGCATACAGCTCAACCCACTGTGCGTCGTCTTTGCGGATTTTCGGTAATCCTTATAATTTTGGTGCCGCCGCACCAAATTTTGATTTCGTTGGCCAAAAATGTAATTTTTTTTGACCGATTTTTAAAAGTTTTACGCCTTTTTGTAGCTTATATATCCAGATTAAGGAAGCCAAAAATTAGGTTAAACTATTTGTTTGATCAAGGGCTTTTGTTGTTGTTGTCACTGGTTTTCTTTTCTTTTTGTTTCTTTGTTTAGTTAAAGTGTGCTATTTTTTGTGTATTTAATTCAGTGTGATGTTTTATTTTAGAATCACTTATATGTATGTTTGTATGTACAATATGTGTTTTAATTTATGTTGAAAATTCAATGTTTAATTAAATGTTTGGTTTCACAATGTTTCTTTATGTTCACAGTGTTTTTTTGTACAATAATTGTTTGTAAAAGTTCACAAAATTTGTTTGTAATTTGTATTTTAATGTTCTATTTTCACGATAATCGTGTAATGTGTATTTCAATGTTCTATGTTCAGTTTAATATTATATGTTGTGTTTGTTTTAAAACGATTTTACTTCACTTTGCCACGGGGGGGGGGGGACTTTCGCACGATTCGAATTCAGATTTACAATTAAACTAATCTTCGCTTTGTGTGAGCCTATGAGCCGTTTTAGAACACACGCATAGGCTCGCCACAAAGCGACATTAACAATAATAAAACAAAAGGACAAGGGAGAATGTGCGAAAATATGAAAAAAGGGCTTGTGTACACAACAGTGTCAATGTACTTGACTTTATTTTTCACTTCGTTTATGCACACAAGCCATCGCACATTCTAGATAGAAACAGTGCTGCTACAAATTGTAGCACTGTTTCAACATTTTGACCCCATAACTCGGTAATTACATACAAAACTAAATACACTTAACAATTAAAGGGATTTCGGGCTGGACCAGTAAACACATAGCCCAGATGCGTTTTGTAGGCTTGGACTCTGCCAAGCCCTGTGGTGATGGCTCCATCTTGTAGGATCCCCGGGTAAACGTCTGCGCCGAATTCCAAGTCAATTGGAGTGTTGCTTCTAGGGTCGATGTCGGCACACGTGTCTGGAGAGAAGTTTGATGTCGGGTCCTCAATAAGTGGGTCGCAGTAGGGTTGTCGTGGCAATTCGTCAGCACCCATGTGCTCCGCATTTTCCGTGCCATGACCTTGAGGGAGGCAAACCGCTGATTTTGAAAGAGGAAGGACGGCAGGTTGAGGCGCCTATATGTTGCTGTGGCGATGCGAGACACCGTCGACGAAGAGTTGAGAATACCCCTCACTGAAGCCCAAGAGTCGAAATCATCTTCTGCCACACGAACGTCACCGTTAGCACAAATACAACGGACCTTTGGACGACTGGCTCAGCGGCTGTGGCATCAAATATCGACCGTGCCAGCTGTGGGGCGCCGTGCAAAGACGTGTGGTGACGGTGGTCGCATCTCCGACAGCTCTCCAGTCGCCGACAAGACTTCAAGACGTGGTCCTCTTGACAAAGACCACAGGAGTACTGCCAGCCGCCTGGGCGCTCGCGTCGGCTTCGGTGACGATCTAGGCGGTCATCAGAGTTCACGTCTCGGTAGGTAGCCGGCCATCTCTAGAGGAAGATACAAAAACAAGTTATTGAAGTTTTGGATAATGGATGGAGTCAAAAAGCCTAGTCAGTCAAAAACAGCTTGATGACTTTAGTAATATGACGTCCGATTGTGCCGTTAGTAGTCAATATGTCCACAGCCCTGATGTTGTTGTCTGTGCCGGGGTGAGTTCCGACAATACTACCCATCTTCCACTCGTTGGGAGACAACTTTTCGTCCTTAATGACGACAAGATAGTTAATTTTAATGTAATCCTGTTGATTCTTCCATTTGTATCTATGATGCAGCTCTTTTAAATATTCAGACTTCCAACGTTGGAAAAATTTTGTGAGATCTTTTTTAATCTTTTCCATCTGTTGGTTAGGGTTAGATTATCTTCGGAAATGTCAGGCTCAGCTGGAGCAAGAATCGAAGTATCGATGAGAAAATGTCCTGGTGTCAAAGGTGATAAATCTGATGGATCATCGCTGGCAGGGCTTAAAGGTCTAGAATTGAGGCAGGCATCTATACAAGCTAATATTGTATTGAGTTCTTCGAAGGTAAAGTTCATTTGCGGAATCAGCTTGCGCAGATGAGTTTTAAAAGACTTAACTCCCGCCTCCCATAGGCCACCCATATGAGGAGCTCCAGGAGGTATGAATTTCCATTCAAGGTTCTGGTAAACATTCTGCTGGATGGTACGAGTCTGACAGGATTTTATGAACGCAATCCGATCCTTTCGCATCATTTCCGCTGCACCTACAAAATTTGTACTATTATCAGAATAGATTCTCGCAGGGCATCCCCGTCTTCCTACAAATCTGGAAAACGCGGCCAAAACTGATTGTGTTGATAAATCGCTCGTTGCTTCTAAGTGGACAGCCTTTGTCGCAAAGCACACGAATATGCAGACATAACCTTTCGTGATTAGACAAGCGCGTCCCGTGAAATTTCTGATAGGAAAGGGTCCGCATTGTGCGCTCAGGAGGAAGTGAGGCCATAATCTGAGCTTGAGTGTGTTTTTTGTATAGTATACATGTTCGGCAATTGTGAATAACTTTTTTGACTAGAGACTTCAACCTGAAGATCCAAAACTCCGACCTTAGCACACGAACCATAAGTTGATTGCCGCCGTGAATCGTAATTTTGTGGACAAATTCCGTTAATAACTGTGATAGGCGAGCGTCAAAAGGCAAAATAATTGGATGTCTTTCATTATAACATAAGGCAGGTGATTGTACAAGGCGTCCATTGGCTCTGATAACAGCTTTTTGGTCTAAAAAAGGATTAAGAGTTAGGAGGCAGCTGCTTGGCGAAATGAGATTCTTTTGAAGTAAAGATTGATACTCAGCTTGAAAATGATGTTTTTGTGTTAGAACAAGGAGTCGTATCTTAACATCTTGGATCTCTACCGCTGTAATTTCCTTGGATGAAATTCTCAGGTGAGTCCTATTTCCGCCGGTATTTCGCCAGAATCTGAGGACATACGCCAATACTTTGTAGGCTCGAGATAAGGAGGAAAATCTAGCCAAAGGGTCTTCAAATGTGGTTGTAGCAAGAACTTTGACCGGTTTTGACTCCAGATTTTTGTCTTCCAAAATTTCGTATCTAGGCCATCGATCGTTTGGAAATTTCAGCAATGGAGGCCCCTGCCACCATAGACGATGAGATATTAGATCATCTGGAGAGCAGCCTCGGCTGGCGATGTCAGCAGGGTTACATTCGGAGACACGTAGATTCCGAATGTAACCCATGCCGAGTTTTCATTTCCAGCCGAGTTTTCATTTTCAACATTTTCCAGAATAGTAGACGTTCTGTTGACGACGAAAGTGCTCCATGAATAGGGTGGTTTTGTAAGCCAGGCCAGCACGATCTTTGAATCCGTCCAGTAATGTGTCGATACATTTGCTAGTTGAAGATTTGGAACAACTGCTGCTGCTAATTCTGAAAGAAGAACAGCTCCGCAAAGTTCCAGTCGTGGTAACGAGTCTTTTTTTTATTGGTGCGACACGAGTTTTCGCAGCAAGAAGAGAAGTATGTGTCGTTTTGTTTGGAAATTCAATTCGAATGTAGAGTGCAGCAGCATAATCGCTTTCTGATGCGTCACAAATTCCATGGATTTCAACCTGACTTAATGGCTGAAATTGAATCCATCGAGGAATTTTTATCGTGTCTATTATCGGGCATTTATTTACGAAATTGTTCCAGTTCATTTGAGTAACCGGTTTCAACGAGTTACTCAAATCTAGCCAGACATGCTGCATAATCAGCTTAGCTAAGAAAATATTATCTTGAAGGCATAGATTAGGTTATACTAAAATAAATATAATGTTTTGATATAATTTAGAGGAAAAAAATATGAGCGGCTAACGTTTTTTTTTTTAGAAATGGGTGGTAAAGTAATCGAGGGTAAGTGGAAGGTGTGAGCGTGATAAACGATCGAGTTACGTTAATAAGTGTATGACATCAAAACACAAAATAATAGACCATTTAGGGAAATAATAAACTATCGTTTTCTGATCAATTTATTAGAACCCATCCATCGAAATATTCATAACCAGCTCAGCATTAACTTGAGGGCTGTTGTATGAATCTTTCCTGCGATGAATCCCAAATAGTCAGGAACAAACCGATGATTCAAGGTGACAAGTTATAACAGAGGTGTAAGTAATCAGCGTCTTATTAGTATAAATTGTTCAACAACCAGATTTTTTTATAAATACTGCAGTTTGAGCTTGATGTACAAGTATTTCAGCAGTAGCACCTCAAAACGAGAGTTTAGAGGTCCGGGGTTTCAAGGACACGAAGCCAACTGGCCTGTTGGCCAGTTCCATCTCTATTACTTTAGTTTTTCATTTGAACCCTACATGATAAATGTTGATCATGTACATACATGCGAACATACGAGTACTGTTGTCACCTTGGTTTAAGCTGATGATGTTCTATCGATCAATGTATTGATAATTAATTGGTAAGAATTTAATACATATTTATTTTTTGTATTGACTGTCAATGTTTTGTTTAATGTGATGTTATTTATTGAAAGTGTTGTGTGTTTGTAAATTATTTAGTACAAGGAAAAACGAATAGTATTTTGCAAATTTTAAACGACTAAAAATTTGACTAATTTCAGGAACACGTCCAAAAACAATTTTTATTTCTCGCCATGAGTTAAATAACTTTATGAAGAATTCAGAACCTAAATCACTTGAAGGTCGATTTAATCCTCTGAGGTGGGAAGTAATCACACGCGTTGACCCTTCAGATATGGTAGATTTTACCAAAATATTTAATAATTTTTGCACAGACTATAAGATTTGGTGGCTAAAATGTCATAGAATGGATCAATTTTTTAAAAAAAATAACAAGAATGGGCTTGATGCTGTCTTTTCCTTTAATGCTACACCAGCACAAACACAAAAAAGAGATCGGTATGATCTCACATCTATTGAGTGTACTTAGTAGGGCCATACATACTGTTACAACATTGAACACACCCATTTCAATAGTAGAACTGAACATACCCCGTTAATGTCATGGATTTTGAAAGCTAACCTCAATAGCGTTAGTCTGTAACGGGATTTTAAAATTGTTTCAACTTTCATCATCGAGTGGTCAGGTAATGAGAACCGTATCGCTCTAATAGCGCCAAGTGTGAAATGAAAAAAGCAATACATATATTCAAAACGCACCGGCCAATAGGGATTAGCCGCATGTTCGTCTGCCGATGCATAAAACTGTTTGAGGAGAATGGAGACGTAAAAGACCGCCACCGGTTGGGCCGCCCACGCTATGTTCGAACACCGCATATCATCAAAGCCGTTAAATCAGGAATTCACAGAAATCCGCTCCAAAAACAGAAAATCATGGCGAGATGAATATCGCGCAAAAGTCCATGAGTCGAATCATTAACGCTTTCAAACGACGTACCGGACATTTATTGACCGCAGCTTTAAAAAAATAGGATTGAAAAATGCAAACGTCTTTTGGTGAAGCACGCTGATAATTTGCAAAGAAAAATTTAATTCACCGATGAAAAAATTTTTACCGTTCAGAAAAATTTACCAAGAAAATGATAGAGTGTATGTGTGGTCATCTAAGGAAGTGTGAAATGAAAAAAGCAATATATTTAAAACGCACCGGCCACTAGGGATTAGCCGCATGTTCGTCTGCCGATGCATAAAACTGTTTGAGTAGAATGGAGACGTAAAAGACCGCCACCGGTTGGGCCGCCCGCGCTCTGTTCGAACACCGCATGTCATCAAAGCCGTTAAATCAAGAATTCACAGAAATTCGCTCCGAAAACAGAAAATCATGGCGAGATGAATATCATGCAAAAGTCCATGAGTCGAATCATTAACGCTTTCAAACGACGTACCGGACATTTAGTGACTGCAGCTTTAAAAAAATAGGATTGAAAAATGCAAACGTCTTTTGGTGAAGCACGCTGATAATTTGCAAAGAAAAATTTTATTCACCGATGAAAAAATTTTTACCGTTCAGGAAAATTTACCAAGAAAATGATAGAGTGTTTGTGTGGTCATCTAAGGAAGTATCTGAACTGATCACAAGGGTGGAAAAGGCTCATCACCCAGCTTCAGTCATAGTTTGGTGGGGTATCTCTTACGATGGGGTCACTGACCTGCATTTCTGCAAACAAGGAGTCAAAACATCGGCCAAAGTTTACCAAGAAACCGTTTTGAAAGCTGTTATGAAGACTCTTAACAATTCCCTGCTCCAAAACCAGCCATGGACTTTCCTGGCTTTGAAACAATTTGCCAGCGTTCATTTCTTCTAAAGAATGGCCCTCAGGTAGTCCAGGTTTGAAACCATTGGATTGCAAATTGTGGATGGTTTTAGAGCACAAGGTTTGTCACAAAAGATACCCCAACATTGGATCTCTTAAGACTGATTTGGTTTGAGCTCTGGCCAATTTTCCAATGGACGAGGTTCGTGCAGCTATTGACGATTGGCCAGTGCGACTTAAGGCGTGTGTATAGGCAAAAGGAGGACATTAATAAATATATTAAAAATATTAGGTCCAAAAACATTCAGTACCTTATATTTTACAGCATGAAACGTGTGTAACAGTATTAATGTCCCTACTAAGTACAGAAAAAACTAAAGGAAAGAAATGTAAAGTATAAGAGATAATACTGCATTCCCTGTTTTGGCGCACGCTGCACAAATGAGCTTAAGAGCTGCTGGAAAAACAGATGCGTCGAAAATACTTAAGGAAATTATATCATCTCCAACAAGAGCAAAAAATACAAAGTTTAGAACAGGTATCACCACAGCAATTAAGTGCAGAGGAAGCTCGTTCCGTCTTGGTGTGGACGAAGCTAATTCGACACCAGAATAACGTAATTAGAAAAGCCGCTCCAGAGAAATTTCCATCGTACACAATAGTCCAAGTAGCTAAAAAAGAACGAGACGAAATAAAATTTACTGAAACTTCAGCGCAAGTCAATCTACAATCACTATTAGACCATACCACTAAGCGTATTTTTTCGATAAAAAATTCGATTATTAATATGTTAGACAATGAAGAACTTTCTAATGTGACTTTATACGCTAAGTGCGGATTTTATGGAAGTTCAGGACATAGTGCATATAAACAAGCCTTTCATAACATTAACAACGGATTCTTCAGTATTTATAACATCGATTGTACCATTGAAATTATTTTGTGTCTTCCACTCGTTTTTGAAGGCTCTTGAAAATTGAATTTATGAAAGAAATCGGTCAACAGTATTAAACTCGAAAAAGGAAGAGTGTAGATTAAAATAAAGGCTCTTGTCGATTCCGTAGTAGTAGTTGGGGAGAGAGTAGTGAAAGTTAATCACGAACTAATTCTTGTGATAATTGACAGTAAGGTTTGTAACGCTATTACTGACACAAAGTCTACACAAAAGTGTTATACTTATATATGTGGCGCTACAAGCAAAGAGTTCAACAATATTGATGAAATGATTACAAAAGTTGTAAATACAGATTGGTTTATCAGTCCTTCATGGCTAGGTAAGATATTTTGACTGTCTTATTCACTTGTCATATAAACTTCCGATTAAATGGCAAACTAGATGTGATGATGAAAAAAAAAATTATTGCTGATACAAAAAAGAACGCATTCAAAGGAAATTCAAAGAGAAAATTGGATTGATTATTGACCAACCAAAACCAGGCTTTGGAAACTCATACTCAAATGGTAATTCGGCAAGGCGTTTTTTTAAGAATGCTGAAACATCTGCAGAAATTACAAAAATTGATTTACAGTTGATAAAAAATATGTACACAATATTCAAATATTAAATATTTTTTTTAATGTAACTTTTTTAAATTTGTGGAATTATGGAATTTGAAGAAAAAAAATCGGGTTTAATTTAAAATTTTGCTAATATAAATACATAATTAATATTTATTTATTTTTATTTTTTAAAAACACATTTATTTTTCTAAAAGCACATTAGGTATCCTCTAATTTTCAATTGCATTTAATTATTAATCGTTTTTCTTTCCAAAGTTACAGCGAAAATTGTGAAACAAGGCAATTTTTTCCAAAATACAAAAAAGCCCATAAAAGGTTATTTTTTAAATTGTGCTTTTTTGTGTATTTATGACTATCCATCAATAAAAAATAAAAATATTTTAAAATTTCGGCTTCCCTAAATTAATCGCCACTTTGCATACAGCTCAACCCACTGTGCGTCGTCTTTGTGGATTTTCGGTAATCCTTATAATTTTGGTGCCGCCGCACCAAATTTTGATTTCGTTGGCCAAAAATGTAATTTTTTTTGACCGATTTTTAAAAGTTTTACGCCTTTTTGTAGCTTATATATCCAGATTAAGGAAGCCAAAAATTAGGTTAAACTATTTGTTTGATCAAGGGCTTTTGTTGTTGTTGTCACTGGTTTTCTTTTCTTTTGTTTCTTTGTTTAGTTAAAGTGTGCTATTTTTTGTGTATTTAATTCAGTGTGATGTTTTATTTAAGAATCACTTATATGTATGTTTGTATGTACAATATGTGTTTTAATTTATGTTGAAAATTCAATGTTTAATTAAATGTTTGGTTTCACAATGTTTCTTTATGTTCACAGTGTTTCTTTGTACAATAATTGTTTGTAAAAGTTCACAAAATTTGTTTGTAATTTGTATTTTAATGTTCTATTTTCACGATAATCGTGTAATGTGTATTTCAATGTTCTATGTTCAGTTTAATATTATATGTTGTGTTTGTTTTAAAACGATTTTACTTCACTTTGCCACGGGGGGGGGGGGACTTTCGCACGATGCGAATTCAGATTTACAATTAAACTAATCTTCGCTTTGTGTGAGCCTATGAGCCGTTTTAGAACACACGCATAGGCTCGCCACAAAGCGACATTAACAATAACAAAACAAAAGGACAAGGGAGAATGTGCGAAAATATGAAAAAAGGGCTTGTGTACACAACGGTGTCAATGTACTTGACTTTATTTTTCACTTCGTTTATGCACAGAAGCCATCGCACATTCTAGATAGAAACAGTGCTGCTACAAATTGTAGCACTGTTTCAACACCACTCCTGAAGAATTTGGAAAAAAGCCAACGAAACGTTGAGTGAAAAATGAAATAAATTAGTTTATTTTCATCATCATAATTTGACTAAATAGCCCGACAAAATCAAATATTATATAAAAGTATATTTGGTAAAAACAAAAAGTTTGCCGCCATATTGAAAACAACAAAGTCCAAAAATTAAATGTCACTTTTTCAATTTTCAAGACCTAAAAAAAGTGAAAATCGGCAATAAGGAAAAAAAATTGTTTGATCATTTTATGAACAATTTCTTCCAAATATGTAAGAAAAAACTAATAACAAAAAAAAATTATTTTCTTTAAAATCGGAAAACACGAAAAGAAGTCAACTTCAGGTTAATTTCTACAATAAACCCAATAGCCCGATTTTAAATAATCCGTGAGTCCTTTCCTGCAATTGCCCTTTTTACAGAACTCAAAAATAATTGATAGATCAAAAGTTGTTGATATATGGCCAAAGGAAATCAATCCTGGACCACTGTGCGTCGCTGTTTTCTACAATGCCCATGGTGCTAAGCTAGCAGAGGACTAGTGAGTTATTGTTGTTTTATTTCGTTTGTTACGTTCAGGGTTCAGAAATTTTCATTAATGTGCGCTCATTTAGCTTCATTTGTGAGTTTGGTCGCGAACGTGTGCGTTTCAATTTTTTCATAATGTTCTTCTTCGCGAGTAAGAGCGTAAAAAATATTTCTTTTCACTCTCTTTCACGTGTGCGATGGTTGAAATTTTTTTGTTGCTCATCCTTCGCGTGTGTGCGTGAATCCAATTTTGTTTTGTTCATATATGAACGGTAGCAAAAGAAAGAGCGCTCCTAAATGAGCGCTCGCACATTTCTGACAAGTTGAAATTTTTTCTTTTACAGAAATTCCATAAAACAATTTATTATTTAAAGAAACAACAACAAAAATTAAATATGTTCATAACATTTTATTTGCAGTAAATTAATTCAGTAAAAGTAATTCATTTAAAAAAGTAAAAATAAAAAGTAAAGTATGTAATTCATTTAAAAAAGTAAAAAAAATGCATTTATTAAAATTTTTAAAAAATTAAATAATTAAATTCATTTAAAAAAAATTTTATATTATTGTTGACTACATTGACTTACATATTATTTATATATGTTCTTCAACATCTAGATTTAAGAAATCTAGCAATTCAAAATTTAATTTTGTAATAAGAAGGTTCGATAAAGACTTTTTTGAAATTTTTGTTCTCAATTTCGTTAATATTGTTGCAAGTCCGCTGAACGCACGTTCAACAGAAACCTGTGTGGCAGGTACAGCTAATATAACTTCAGCTAACGGCGCGCCGCGGCGTACCATTCACAAACGCACATGAACGATGAACAACTAAAAAAATTTCAACCTGTCAGAAATGTGCGAGCGCTCATTTAGGAGCGCTCTTTCTTTTGCTACTGTTCATATATGAACAAAACAAAATTGGAGTCACGCACACACGCGAAGGATGAGCAACAAAAAAATTTCAACCATCACACACGTGAAAGAGAGTGAAAAGAAATATTTTTTACGCTCTTACTCGCGAAGAAGAACATTATGAAAAAATTGAAACGCACACGTTCGCGGACGAGAGCGCGAGCGAGTGAATGATTCTGAACCCTGGTTACGTTAGAAGACAAACAAAGGGATAAGTGTTGTAAGTGATTTGTGCACATACAATGTAAAGCATACAAAATTCAAAAATCAATTTTTTTAAAGTTAGGTTTTGTTCGCAATTTGCACAACAATTTTTACAATGTGTTAAGCAGAGTGTGACCGATCAGTTTCACTGGCGGCACGAAAAAGTTAAACAATTTTAGTTTCGTCGGATTTTTGCCGCGTATTATTATCAATATGTCAATGACTTTATAGGGGTTTGGTAGGAAACAATCGATTTTGTTCCGTTTTAGGTAGTTTTTGGGAAAATGTTGGTCATTTTAAATGATTCTTTAATACAACTAAATAGTCGAGGCATATATATATAAATATGTATAGTATTCTGTTTAGATATGGAATATACATCATCATATGAATAAAAAAAACAGTGAGTTACAAAAAATTCAAAATCGACTTTTCGAGTGATTATGATGCACCGTATCAAAATACACGTATCTGTAAAATTGTACAGTCATAAGAATTAAAACGACGTTTTTCTTAACAAAATTCAAAAAGCCATAAGTGAAAACGCAAACAATACACAGACCAGTTTTTTTGTCCCCTGTAAAATTAAATAAATGTAACTAACAGCTTTATGATTTCATATGACGAAATATACATTTTTACTGCACTACTTAATTTACGTGTCTTAATTTTGCAGAAGCCAATCTTTCAAAGAGGATGACGGTACTTGGAAAGGGAACGATGATGGTAAAGTCGTAAACAATCAACCTCAAAGGGTGATGGATGACAGAAATGGAATGATGGCGCAAGCTGGATATATTGGAAGGTATGTAAGTCGACCAATTACAAATTATTTGAATTACAGTATGCAAATCTAAGTGACCAAAAAATAGTCGGTATTAACCAAAATGCAAAAATAATTTTATTTTTAGCTTAATGAGAAAATTTTGCGAAAGTGCAGTTCATAATGGCTCGAGTATTTCGAAAAATATAATGAACAAGAGCGCTTAGGTTTAGGAGACTCTCAGGTACTAGAAAATTATACTGCCCATTTTCATAAAAGTATGGGTACTCAAAGGAAAAGAAGTTGCTCAGGGATGCCAAAATGAAAAAAAATACATGTGCGTGGCCCTAGCGGGACCTTAAGACCCAAAAATTGGATCATGCCACCCAAAAACAGTCACATACGCAAATAATATGTATGTATACAAGAATTGTAAGCATTCCACTGTGAAAATTGAGTGGAGTCGTCCACTTTCGAAATTAAAAAAAAATCCCTATTGTCTGGCTCGAAATCATGCACAAAATAAACAGATGGTGCTTTCTTTAATTTATTTTGTTTATTATATTTAATTTCATGGAATAAAAAATAAAAGACAAAACAATATTAAACAGTGCAATTTTCCAAAACAGTCTTATCCAGGGATGAGTATAGAAACTAGGTCTAAGGCCAAAAACAGAAAATGCCAGAGACAAAAAGAATTTGATTTTAACGAGTCAACTCACCATTCTCAGCCAAAACAGAGGAAATTTTATAAAGGTAGACCTAAGATGGCACAGTCCAATGCAAATGAGTGCCAATTTCACGACTTTTCTGGAACCATTAATTCCGTTAATCAAGGTAAAAGAAATCCTGTCAATCAAGCGCTTTCCAAGCAACCGCGATTAATAACAGTGGCGTAGAGGAAAACCTGCATCCTGAGGTTAGAAATCTTGTAGTTGGAGAAGCACCGGTTGTCTAAAGGACCTTTGAAGATAAAGTTAGAAAAATGGTGCAAGAGGAAATGATATAGGTCAAAAAGTCTATAAAAGATTTAGCAATAGCAGTTAAAGAACTTACTAGGGCGAATAATGAAAATACCGCAAGTGGAAACTCTTCAAGCGATCAATTTAATGATAATTATAAGAGAAATAGCGATAATTTACATAGTGGTAATATAAGAGTAATTTCTAATCATCTCCTCGTTCAACCCGACTATTTAATTCCGCGTAACGTCGCGTCCAAAGAACCCATGCAAACATAGTCAGTAGGCACCACCAGATCTAATAATGAACAAATTCGGATTAGAATTGTTAAATTGGGTTTAGTGTTTAATGGCAATACCTCTCAAATGAGAGTCGAACCCTTTGTTTTTCGACTGGAACGCCTGCAAGCTTTGTATGCGATCTCTTAGTCAGAAGTGCTCCGAGACTTCCACCTTTTAGATTCCGGAGCGGCTTACGAATAGTTCTGGCTCTATACTAAGACGCATACGTTCTCGGATTGACCTAGCCTTTGTCACGCGTTATATATCAGACAGTCCGCTCCAGTTTTGAACTGTCCGATAGAAAACAACAAAGCCATGAATCATTGGACACTTTCTTTCACATAATGTGCCAACTCCGCTCTAGGCTGATGCAGCCTATTTCGGAGTACGACATGATTAAATTTATAAAAAGGAACGTGAGGGAGAGCTTGGAAGGATTGTGTATCCGATGATGGTGTCTTCAGTAGAGCAACTTCGAATAGAATGCAATGAGGCCGAAAGAAACTTCCCGCGAAGAGAGATAAGAAGTATTCCACAGCGTCCGGTTAGACATGTAAATGAGGTATATTTTGATGATGATGTTGTCATTGATGACGATTATTCGCCTCAAGAGGCAACAGAATTGGTGGCACTCCACGTTAATCAGCAACGTCCGAAATCGTCAATATCCTTTTATAAATGTGGTAAAGCAAATGTTACTAGTCCAAGTTGTCTAGTATGTAGATTTGGAAACGTGAAACGGGCCGTGGGAACGACACTGGCCACGCGTCCGTCAGAGAACTTTGCAAAAGTAGAAAATTAGAAATCTTGAAAAAGAAAACAGAAGAAAACGAGAGCAGGATGATAAATATAATAGAATTCGCCAATAAAAATAACTATGAACCGGGAATACGACATTATTTACCAATTGAGGAGAGGATGGATAATTACTTAAAAAATAAAGCTCGAATTTTTAACAGCGATATCTACTTAAAGCCAATTTCACGGCGAATACAGAAAGTTCGCCAAAAGTTCGCAGAACGGCGACCAGTAAAGCGATTTGTGGTATCATCGGTGCACAAGGCATGAGATATTCATGGGGATTTGCGAGTATTTACCGACGTGGAAATAAAGAATATCAAAGTAAGGGATTTATTAGACTCGGGGGCATCGGTCAGTATACTGTGTAAAGGATGTAGGGAATTTATCCAAGACATAGGCCTCAGTATTCACCCAGTGTTGACCAATGTGAAAACTGCCAGTGGTCAACAACATCGGATATTAGGCAAAGTAAATGTATCCATAAAGTACAAAGAACAAGAACACCATATGATCTTGTATCTTTGCCCCGATTTGGAACAAGTTTTATACTTGGGGATTGATTTTTGGAGAAAATTTGGAATAGCCCTTGACATCGTTGGAGTGGACGAGATTTAGAAAAGATACAGCGTGAATAAATAGAAGATAATAATTCGTAAAAAATGAAACCACATGTACTAACGGTAAAACAACAGGTGCGTTTAGAGTAGGTCCTTAAAAGCTTTGATTCATATGAAGAATAGGGATTGGGATGCACGTCACTCGAGACACATTCAATTAAGAAAATGCTGTTTCAGTAAAAGATCGGTATTATCCGATTTCTCCAGCTGTTCAGGAAATTGTTTACAAAGTGATCGTAGTAAGAAAACCAGAAAAGAATCGGTTCTGCCTAGACGCCAGGAAATTAAATAATTTGTCCAATAAAGACGCGTATCCTCTTCAAAATATAGACGGCATTTTCAGCCGGATTGATGAAACTCATTTTATCAGTAGTGTGGATCTAAAACACGCCTTCTGGCAAATCCCACTTGATGAGGAGAGCAAACCATACACAGCCTTTACAGTCGCCGGAAGACCGTAGTATCAGTTCAGAGTCATGCCGTTTGGGCTATGTAATGCTTCACAACGTTTATGTCGTCTTATGGACAAGGTAATACCGCAAAAGCTGAAAGAAAACATATTTATATACTTAGACGATTTACTTGTGATTTAAGCACGTTCGAAGAACACGTGAATTTGCTAGAACAAGTGGCTGAGTGCTTAAAGAAGGTAAACCTTACAATAGGCAGAAAAATCTCAATTTTGCTTTCAAGAGCTCAAATACCTTGGATTCATTATTGGCGGAGGGACTTTGAAAACAGATCCGGGAATGGTCCAGGCCATTAAAAATATAAAAATTCCTAAGAGTACACGTGAAGTAAGAAGTTTTTTAGGGACTGCCGGGTGGTACAGGCGATTTATCAAGAATTTCGCCTCAATATCTGCACCGCTTACGGATACGAAAAAGAATGTTTGGCAGCAGTGATGGCCATAAAAAAATTTCGACCATACGTCGAAACAATGCCATTTACTCTCATCACAGACCACGCTAGTTTGAAAAGACTCATGAAGCTCAGAGACCTAAGTGCAATTTACCATGGAATGTGAAAAGGACATCAAATAACCATACTTAGACGCGATAGTTCATCGACAAAGCAATATACTAAAATTAGACTGGTACCAAAAATAGACAGCATCTGGAAGACTAATTAACTTTTATTCCAAACATCGAGGACGAATTAAAATTAACATGGCTACAAACTTCATCGATCGAGTTTTTAAAATCAGCGACACACTTTTTCACAATGAAAATGAACAGAATATAGAATATAATCAGACACGTAAAATGCAAATCATTTCAGGTCATCATACATAAGACTTCAAAGATATACAAATCTACCACATATGTACCAGGTTTTTCCGACAGATTCAAACACTCCGATTTATATGACAAATAAAAATATCAATTACATATAATTAAAGAACATCAAAACACTGTACGAATTTTACGGCAAGGCCAAATCGAAAATAGATAAAGGGGATAAATCCAACGTAGTTTATAGAATTAAATATAATGGTGACAAGTCCAACGTATGCCAGAAGATATACGTCGGCACTACAAAGGCAAAATTAAAGACAAGACTGTCTGCACAAAAATCAGACCAAAAAGCAATTGACAAGCCTTTAGAGGAAAAAACTGCTTTAGCGGCCCACTTTACACTGACATGGCATAAGCCAGGCTATAACGACGTAGACATATTGACACAAGAGAATAATTATCGAAGGAGATACAATCTGGAAATGTTGCATATTATAATTATTAATCTTCTTACTGACTAGAGAATAAACTATAAAACTGACACCGACCAAATAGCATACATTTACAGAAATATCGTTTCCAAACATGCACATACAAATTAGATTTCAGTCGCAAATAATATTCAAGCGTACCGGTTTACTTTTTTGTAAGTTAAATGTAATTATTGTAAAAAAATGTTGTTTTAATATTGTTTTGTATTCTAGTTTCTATTTCCTGAGGATGATCGTCGAAGGCGATCGAAATATTGGAAATTCATTTTATTTTGTGCATGACCTCGAGCCAGACAATTTGGAAAAAAATATAAATAAATTAAATAAGATCAACTATACTTAAATACCAACAAAAAAATATTTTTTTCACATTACATTGAACAGGGATAAACTAGCTCGAGACCTATTGTATCAACATTTTAATAGAAGACAAGTTTTTAAAAAATGGCAAAGTGGCAGTGATTTTCGTAGCTGCACACAATTGCTGGTCGTCAGGGACCCGAAATTGAGATGAAAGCAGTGTGCAGCCATGAAAATGAATGGCACTTTGCCATTTTGTTAAAAACTTGTTTTCTTTTAAAATGTAGATGCAAAATATCTCGAACCGGTCTAGCCCTGTTAAAATAAATGGTGTCATTGTTCAATAGCAGAAGGCTTTTATGTCCGAAATCTCTAGATTACGCCTGTCAATAGGTAAAGTCTTTAATCTGGGCCCAAGACCGGCCACAAAAGTGGAAGTTTCAAATAGAAACCATTTTCAAGGCCCCGAGGTCCGCCTGGGTCCGAGCATCCGTGTTCATTATTTTCCCAAATATCCGCCCGTTCAGGGCATTTTTGCTCAAAATTTTTCAGCTATGGAAGCCGTTTTTGGTTCCCCAAATCATTTGTATCGGACCAATATCGAAAATTGGACCTGTATGTTCCTAGATTGGTTGTTCGTCCATCGTTATATGGGCATTCTAGAGTAGTTATAAGTGAAATCAGGGATGGGTACAGGGCTATTTAAAAAGGTGGGATATACCCCATTTTAAAAATTGAGCTGGTAACTGATCAAACGTAATGAACTGTGTCAAATTTCGTAAAGATCGGATGTTTTGTTTGGCTCTATAGCTATAGACAAAAAATCGGTTAAACATATTTGTGGAAGCTACACACGTCTAAATCAGAACTGATTTCCTCACATTTCAATTACGTAACCCTTTGTCCAAAACACTTGATTCTGCAAAATGTTGTCAAGATTGGATGTGATTTTTGAGTAAAGACTCGAAATCGGTTGATCATTGTGTGGGAGCGTGCTTTACCAAAAGACGTTTGCATTTTTCAATCCTATTTTTTTTAAAGTTGCAGTCAGTAAATGTCCAATACATCGTTTGAAGGCCCCAAGTCCCAAGTCTTTTTTAATGATTCGACTCATGGACTTTTGCGTGATATTCATTTCACGGGCCATAATTTTCTGTTTTCGTAGCGGATTTCTGTGAATTCTTGATTTAACGGCTTTAATGACATGTGGTGTTCGAACAGAGCGTGAGCGGCCCGACCGTTGGCGGTCTTTAACATCTCCTCAAACAGTTTATATATATATATATATATATATATATATATATATATATTTATATTTATATATATATATATATATATATATATATATATATATATATATATATATATATATATATATATATATATATATATATATATATATATATATATATATATATATATATATATATATATATATATATATATATATATATATATATATATATATATATATATATATCTGGTGCGATTCTTACTTAGCACGTTGTATCCGTCAAAAATGTGCAAGCTACATTGACATTCAGCTTTGTTTCTTGGATCGCAGCGACCATGATGTTTCTCCGACTCATAAATTCTATTACCTCACTGATTTTGTTGCGAAGGCCATTGCAATTAAATTGCAAAATCGATGCACTGTCAGGAGTGACAACAATAATCTGTGGTGTATCGAGCGTGATTGCATTCGTCGACTGCGGGGAGTCTCGTAGTAGGATGATGATGATGACGACGTAAATGTAGACGGCGATGATGACACCAAATCCAGAGACACACTGCTAACTTCGTTAATACAGCACGAATCAACAAAGCCTGCTATACTCACTGATGTGGTTCAGACTTGAACACCTCCTGAAGTGAACCCACTCCATGCAACGATTACACCTTTCAGACGTAGACCGATGGTGTATACGGTTCTGACAAACCGAGCAGATCTAAGATCCGTGGTTTTGTTCGATCCCGGCTCGGACCAGTAGTATTCGGAGTAGGCATTCCGAGAAGTGCTGCTCCCACGACGAAAAAATTAACGAACAAAAAACACATATTGTTGAGATGACTTCCCCTGGCCGAAGAGTGTTTGTTTCCGGAAAATCCGGTACATAGAACCAGCTGTCGTAAAAAGCATTGTAAAGTCGTCTTTTACTGCACCTAGTTTTAAATATTCGGGTGTTAAAATTTCATAGAATAGTAACAAGGAACTGATAAGACAAGGTTGTCCATGAAAAACATGAACTGATAAAGGTAATTTATCAAAATTTACAGAATATTGTAACTGATGAATATGTTCCTTTCATGGTAAACACAAGCAAAGGTGTATTGCAAATTTTTTAAATTTAAAGGAAATCGGGGGAGATTTGGATATAGCTCCCAAACATATGTTCATCCGATTTGATGATTGATCCAGTTTAGCACTAATAAGTTCCTTGAGCCAGGGGCGGTCGCTGTTGAAATTAGAGAAAATCGTTCCAGTTTAAGATACATCACACATATGTTCAACCGTTTTACCAAAAACAAAGAAAATTTCTCTCAAATTCAAATATGACAAAAGATGGCTTAACAAGCAGGTGTTGGCTAATCGTTGCCTTTTTTAGCTGAACTAATATTTTAAACCTTTATCACAAATGAAACCTTACGCTACTGTTCAGCTTTTGATTTCAACAAATTAGCTCAGCTCAAATTTAAAATTTTTTATTAGCTGACGTTATCCTTAGAAAAAAGCACACACATCCAGCCAACCACAGTCAGCAGCAGCTCAATTTTCCTTTTTAGGCAGCTTAAAATACAAAATAAGTTAAGTGCTGTTTATGGCTAATATGAATTGACGAGGAATGTTCAGCCGAACAATGTGTGTAATGTTTGGTGCAGTCAACGCAAAAGAGAGGAGAAAAGAATAAACTGAAAATTATGCGACCAAAACTGGTAAAAGGTGAACGATTTTTTTTTCAGTTTAATTAATTTAAATTTACTGACGATTTATAAGTACCTCAATAATATCTTTTACTGTGTTGTTAAATTATTAACGTTATCTCTTTTAATTTGTGAAAGTCGTAAGTAGTACCACGTATCCTGTGAATACTTTTATATACTTTACATATACGAGAATACGCTACAATTTTCCACTAAGGCAAACTAAGTTTATTTACTGTATATATATATATATATATATATATATATATATATATATATATATATATATATATATATATATATATATATATATATATATATATATATATATATATATATATATATATATATATATATATATATATATATATATATATATATATATAAGGGGGTAGCAGTCAAGTCTGGAAGATAGATATAGAGCTGTACAATGTATACATCCCGCCGGTTGGTGGCTGTGTCCCGCGTTATTTGCCTGACATTACCAATCTGCTACAAGGCAATAACCGCTTGGTCCTAGGAGACTTTAATGCTCACCACGAACTGTGGCATTCTCTCCTAGACAACGGCAAGAGGAGCATAGCTTTGTCAGAGCAAATTGATAGCTCTACGTACTGCACAGTGAATGTAGACGCCCCCACGCGGATTATGGGCGATTGCCATAGCTCGCCAGACATTACTATGGCATCGCCTGGCCTGATCAACGACGTCAGCTGGCAACCCGTCAGTTCACTTGGATCGGACCACCTTCCCATAATTCTCTCCATAAATAGGTCATCTGATTTCATAACCTCTCAACGTCGTACGTATCTTAAACAAAAAAGGCTAATTTAGAGGCCTTCCGAGAATCCACCAACCAAAGCTTTAATAATCTAGTTATTCCGTCGGATGTTCGCGTAGACGAGAAAAAGTTCCGGGCCATCATCAACGCAGCAGCCTCTCGCCATATCCCCGCTGGTCGAATACCCAAAGAACGACCAAATGTCCCAGCAGAGGCTGCGGGACTCGCAGACGAGCGTGGTGACATTCGTCGCTCCATACTCCATACTGACCCTAGAATTAGGGATCTGAACTATGAGATCAGTAGGGTGGTCAACGAATATTATCGGAACAAAGCACTGATCCCTTTAAGAAGTGTAACATAAGTTCCGGAATTAATAAGTTGTGGACAACGGTCCAATCGCTCTCTAACCCTGGGAGAAAGGATGATCGGACAGCTGTCACGTTCGGTGATAGAACAGCGACAGATCCGAAGCGGTGCGCGTGTGATTTTAACCGGCGTAATTGAGCACCGAGAGAGTAATAAGGCGAAAAGAAGAGTATTGCGCCGTGTCCGCGCTCTCCGAGTCGAAGAGGCACCACCACAATTTACCGTTGGCGAAGTGACCCATTTCATCTGCAGCGCAAAGTCATCAAAGACGCTGGGTCCAGACGAAATCTCAATGCTGGAGTAGAGTACATAACCAAAGTGCTCAATCTGTCGCTAGCCACTTAATTTACGCCGAAAATGGGCAGAGTGGTTCTGCTACTAAAGCCAGGCAAAGACGCAAGTAAAGGAGATTCGTACAGGCCGATCTCCTTGCTTTCTCCAATAGCAAAGACGCTTGAAGCACTGCTCCTCCCAAACCTGATCAAAGACTTTATTTGTGTTGAGCATCAGCATGGGTTCCACAAGCAGCACAACAACTGCTTTGCACGCCATCTCCACGTGTATAAGTCGCCTTAAGGCCTTAACCAGAACAAGCCAAACGACAGGAGTTCCTCGTGACTCTTGACCTAACAAAAGCCTTCGACACGGTCAATCATGCCACTCTGTTCGAGGACATTGAAGAAACGTCCCTTTCGCCCAGTTTGAAACGTTGTTTATTAAGGTCTGAACATCAGTATGTTGATCGACCGGGCGATATAAAATCCAATTCACTTTTCTGGCGCATTAATTAGGCTTTTGTACAGATGGTTTCCCCTAGTTCGTAAGTTTGTCATTATAGTCACCAGCAACAAGCATGTTGCGTCCGGAAAAAATATCATAAGTGTATCTTCGATATCGCGAAACGTGGAGGGAAATATATGGCCAAAATAGATAGAGAACCACCTCGACTCTGGATACGATTTGTTGCCGCTTGAAGGTATTTTTGTGAGACGCCTTTTGCGACTTCATGTATTATTCCCTTCCTTATTAAGATATCAGTGCCACCATGCGCCTTACCTTGTGTACCTTAAAATCTTAAATAAGGTCTCTGAAAGTTGTATTTGTCTATAAGATACGTTTGCGAGTATAGTATGATACCAATATTATGACGATCTAGGTAATCTGTCAGTTCGTGTCTATGTTGGTTCATACCGTTTGCGTTCCATGTGCATATCTTAAAGGGCCTACTTTTTGCTGTGTATAACGCAAATTAACTGATGTTGTCTTGCATCATTGATTGCATATCATTCCATTGCACCCTAGCAGGAAAAGGTAATCAACAGGAATCGAGAAGGGAATTCCTATCTTGTATTATTAGTTGATTCCAGCAAACATTATTCTTAACACGTGATATGTCATAGGAAAAGAATAATTCTTTTAATGTGTACAGGGAATGCAATGTATAACTTGTTATTTATAATGCATTATTTGACAGTGTTTTAATAATGAATTATTTCACTCATTCTTTTTAAAACTTTATACTATTTATGTATATATAAATAAGCTTATAACGCATTCCACCGACATAGATAAAAGAATAGTCAGTTTCCGTTGAATCTTTTTTATTAACTTTTTTTTATTTCAAATTTACAATTAGAAAATACAAATTTTCTTCACTTTGTAGATTAGATTGTACTTGGTAAATAGACTTTTCATCTGCAGAAATATTACCATCAATGTTTTTTTTATTCTTAAAAACAAACTTTTCTTGTAAGCGTTGCAACACAAACTAAGTTATTTATGTAATTTTTAAATAAAAAGCACAAAACCTGCACACTTCATGAATGAGGCGACAGATAACGGGATTCCGAAATCAAAAACAGTCGTCACATGCAGAAACAATATTTTCCATATATTCTGCAGATGAAGGAATATAATAGGTAATGAACGTGAAATTATTGTCAAGTGGCATTACCCTATCGATTATTATTAAATTCCAAAGTAATAAGTTCCCAGTTTTTTTGCTGGGTTACGTCTACATTTATAAAGAAGTATGCATTTCGGTAACTTACACTGCAGAAAGAGTGTCTGCGTTGCTCTAGCTCTTGAGTGAGACTATGCTTCATCAAGCTGTGTGTTTGTTTAACTGTGTGTGCCTTTTATATTTTGGTTGTTTTGTCCCACTGGTTTATTACACAAATTCTTTGTTATTTATATTTAAATTTTTGTCTAAAACTTTTTGAATTTGTTAGAAGATAGTACTCTCAACTTCTTTAAGTACTTTTTCGCAAAACTAGAAATTTAAGAGTCCGTTGCGAATCAATCGTTGATCAATAAGTTCAGTTTTCGTTATATTTTAAAATTGTGTTACAAATCAATTGCTTAACTGACGCAGTTGTTTTTACGAACCTAATTAAAAGTTAAGTTTATTAAAAGGCCACTAATAAATGTCCAGATGGTGCCAATCATCATTTTCGAATTTCGAAAAAACAAAAGTTGTGCTGAATTGTGCTAGGTTTCTGCTGATTTGTGACGCAAAATTTTATTTCCAAATTTCGAATATTGGCCGAGAAATTTCGAAACTTCAAAAAATGGGCCAGCATCGCCATTTTGTTCTTTCGAAAAAACATAAGTTGTGCTAGGTTGTGCTAGACGAGTACATGATTGTGCCGTTTTCGAAAATTGGCTATATCGAACTGTTTTCGAAAAAACGCTAATTTCCAGCATCTCCATTTTGTTTAAAACAACATAAAATATTGTGCTTCATGGACGATTTAATGCAGGTTGTTGTTGTTGTTTTTAAAATAATGTTACCACTTACTGTCTTCAAGAAAATCGTTTATTTGTGATTTACACTTTTATTGGCATAAAAAACCGAAAACACAAGACTTTGCAAAACGATAACTAAGCTGGATTGTGCTTATCAAGGCCAACAAACGCGTCACAAAGTGTTTTATTGTAACGCTTTACTTTTCGAAAAAGTGTGATTTCTGATTTCAGCGGTTTTTAAAAATCGACAAATCACCTAGCACACAACAAATATTCACATAAAATTTTCATTAGCGTGTTAGGCCCACATGGTACTTAGTAGGGACATAAATACTGTTACACACGTTTTATGCTGTAAAATAAAAAGTACTGAATGTTTTTGGACCAAATATTTTTGATATATTGTATCCAAAAAGAATCTACTTATTCGAAATGTCCGCCTTTTGCCTTTACACACGCCTTAAGTCGCACCAATCGTCAATAGCTGCACTGCCACAGCTCGAACCAAAGCAGTCTTATGAGATCAAATGTTGGGGTATCTTTTGTGACAAACGTTGTCCTCTAAAACCGTCCATTGTTATCCAATGGGTTCAAATCTGCACTGCCTGAGGGCCATTCTTCAGAGGAAATGAACGCTGGCAAATTGTTTCGAAGCCAGGCCTAGGACGTTTTAGCCTTATGGGCCGGCGTAGAATCCTGCTGGAAAGTCCATGCTGGTTTTGGAACAGGGAATTGTTAAGAGGCTTCACAGCAGCTTCCAAAACGGTTTCTTGGTAAACTTTGGCAGATGTTTTGACTCCTTGTTCGCAGAAATGCAGGCCAGTAACCCCATCATAAGAGACACCCCACCAAACCATGACTGAACTGTGTGATGACCCTTTTCCACCCTTGGGATCAGTTCAGATGCTTCCTTAGATGACCGCGCATACACTTTATCATTAAACATGTTAAATTATTCCTGAACGGTAAAAATTTTTTCATGGGTGAACAAAATAGTTCTGTGCAAGTTATCAGAGTGCTTCACCAACATACGTTTGCATTTTTCAGTACTATTTTTTTAAAAGCAGCAGTCAATAAATGTCATCTCACGGGCCATGATTTTCTGTTTTCGGAGCGGATTCCTGTGAATTCTTGATTTAACGGCTTTGATGACATGCGGTGTTCAAACAGAGCGTGGGCGGCCCGACCGGTGGCGGTCTTTTACATCTCCAGTCTCCTCAAACAGTTTTATGCATCGGTAGACGAACATACGGCTAATCCTTAGTTGCCGGATCGTTTTGAAATTATCGCTTTTATCATTTCACACTTGAAAAGCGCTATTACAGCGATACGGTTCTCATTATCTGACCACTCCATGATGAAAGTTGAAACAATTTTAAAATCCCATTACAGACTAACGCTATTGAGGTTAGCTTTCAAAACCCATATAAAATTAACGGGGTATGTTCAGTTATACTATTGAAATGGGTGTGTTCAATGTTGTAACAGTATTTATGTCGCTACTAAGTACTACAATCGATCCTCACAAGTTCGACCCTGTTTTTTAAATATAACGACTTTTATGAACACATTGCCTACTTTTTGGCGATTTTCCTTAAAAAGTGATGTAACTTTCCGCAAAATCAAAATTATCAATAGCTGAAAATGTAGAAAGTTGTGCCAGACAAACACAATTTTTTTGCCACATGTCGATATTTGTATGCTTTTAGAGAATCGGAAATAATAGCGTTATCTTGTTTTTTGCGTATTTATACTATTTTTTTGTGAAAATATAAAACACTTAAAATTGTGTTGGGTTGTGCTAGCCTCACGCAATTTTTGTTCCATATGACAAAACTCGATAAATTTAATAATTTCGCTTATATTCGTGTTTTTTAAGCTGGTGCATACTTTTGAGGGGATTTTCAAAAAATTGTTATAACTTAGCAAAGATTTTAAATTTACTGTTTTAACTTGTGCAAATTTGTGCTAGCCTAGCACAATTTTTATGACTAAAAAAACTTCATCTTCAAGATATGAGAGACAAATAGCGAATTATGGATGAGACACTAACCCAGGAGTTACTGGCCATTTCCGAATGGGGCCGAATGAATAAATTCGATTTTAATGCGCGTAAGATACCCTTGTTGTCTCACAAGAGATTCATTGACCCATCAGTGTCTCATTATCTTTCTATGTTATGGTTATCGAACAATCGAGTGCTCTTGATGTTCTAGGCAGGAAAATACAAGGTGCACTCGTTGGGCGAAACATGTATTCGAAGTGTCGAAAAAAGCACACAAGTGTATAAAGTGTATAGGCTTTCTTAAGCGATGTAAGAAATATTTCACTCCTTCTGATCTTTTTGATATCTACTTAGTAGGGACATAAATACTGTTACAACATTGAACACACCCATTTAAATAGTAGAACTGAACATACCCCGTTAAGGTCATATGGGGTTTGAAAGCTAACCTCAACAGCGTTAGTCTGTAACGGGATTTTAAAATTGTTTCAACTTTCATCACAGAGTGGTCCGATAACACAGTACAACAGCCAATCTGGGGGGTGAGAAATTCCAAGTCAGGGTGATGGTACTAGGTCTGTATATTAAAATCCTCAAAGGGTTTTGCGTTTGTATGTGTCATGACCTTTTACATTTTTTCCTTATCTTGATGTTTTTCGCTTAGTTGTAAAATGACTAGTTCGATTTTGCTGAAATAAATTGAGAAAAATTAATAATTACATTTTCTTTAATCCATTAATATACTGTTTCTCTACCAAATCAACATTTTTACAATTAGAAATAAATTTATGAAGAAAATGTTGCCAAAAAAATTTTTTTTTTTTAAAACATATAAATCCCAAACGGAAAAACGTGTAGAGTCTTATAACTTTCCATGTGCATATCTTAAAGGGCCTACTTTTTGCTGTGTATAACGCAAATTAACTGATGTTGTCTTGCATCATTGATTGCATATCATTCCATTGCACCCTAGCAGGAAAAGGTAATCAACAGGAATCGAGAAGGGAATTCCTATCTTGTATTATTAGTTGATTCCAGCAAACATTATTCTTAACACGTGATATGTCATAGGAAAAGAATAATTCTTTTAATGTGTACAGGGAATGCAATGTATAACTTGTTATTTATAATGCATTATTTGACAGTGTTTTAATAATGAATTATTTCACTCATTCTTTTTAAAACTTTATACTATTTATGTATATATAAATAAGCTTATAACGCATTCCACCGACATAGATAAAAGAATAGTCAGTTTCCGTTGAATCTTTTTTATTAACTTTTTTTTATTTCAAATTTACAATTAGAAAATACAAATTTTCTTCACTTTGTAGATTAGATTGTACTTGGTAAATAGACTTTTCATCTGCAGAAATATTACCATCAATGTTTTTTTTATTCTTAAAAACAAACTTTTCTTGTAAGCGTTGCAACACAAACTAAGTTATTTATGTAATTTTTAAATAAAAAGCACAAAACCTGCACACTTCATGAATGAGGCGACAGATAACGGGATTCCGAAATCAAAAACAGTCGTCACATGCAGAAACAATATTTTCCATATATTCTGCAGATGAAGGAATATAATAGGTAATGAACGTGAAATTATTGTCAAGTGGCATTACCCTATCGATTATTATTAAATTCCAAAGTAATAAGTTCCCAGTTTTTTTGCTGGGTTACGTCTACATTTATAAAGAAGTATGCATTTCGGTAACTTACACTGCAGAAAGAGTGTCTGCGTTGCTCTAGCTCTTGAGTGAGACTATGCTTCATCAAGCTGTGTGTTTGTTTAACTGTGTGTGCCTTTTATATTTTGGTTGTTTTGTCCCACTGGTTTATTACACAAATTCTTTGTTATTTATATTTAAATTTTTGTCTAAAACTTTTTGAATTTGTTAGAAGATAGTACTCTCAACTTCTTTAAGTACTTTTTCGCAAAACTAGAAATTTAAGAGTCCGTTGCGAATCAATCGTTGATCAATAAGTTCAGTTTTCGTTATATTTTAAAATTGTGATACAAATCAATTGCTTAACTGACGCAGTTGTTTTTACGAACCTAATTAAAAGTTAAGTTTATTAAAAGGCCACTAATAAATGTCCAGATGGTGCCAATCATCATTTTCGAATTTCGAAAAAACAAAAGTTGTGCTGAATTGTGCTAGGTTTCTGCTGATTTGTGACGCAAAAATTTTATTTCCAAATTTCGAATATTGGCCGAGAAATTTCGAAACTTCAAAAAATGGGCCAGCATCGCCATTTTGTTCTTTCGAAAAAAACATAAGTTGTGCTAGGTTATGCTAGACGAGTACATGATTGTGCCGTTTTCGAAAATTGGCTATATCGAACTGTTTTCGAAAAAACGCTAATTTCCAGCATCTCCATTTTGTTTAAAACAACATAAAATATTGTGCTTCATGGACGATTTAATGCAGGTTGTTGTTGTTGTTTTTAAAATAATGTTACCACTTACTGTCTTCAAGAAAATCGTTTATTTGTGATTTACACTTTTATTGGCATAAAAAACCGAAAACACAAGACTTTGCAAAACGATAACTAAGCTGGATTGTGCTTATCAAGGCCAACAAACGCGTCACAAAGTGTTTTATTGTAACGCTTTACTTTTCGAAAAAGTGTGATTTCTGATTTCAGCGGTTTTTAAAAATCGACAAATCACCTAGCACACAACAAATATTCACATAAAATTTTCATTAGCGTGTTAGGCCCACATGGTACTTAGTAGGGACATAAATACTGTTACACACGTTTTATGCTGTAAAATAAAAAGTACTGAATGTTTTTGGACCAAATATTTTTGATATATTGTATCCAAAAAGAATCTACTTATTCGAAATGTCCGCCTTTTGCCTTTACACACGCCTTAAGTCGCACCAATCGTCAATAGCTGCACTGCCACAGCTCGAACCAAAGCAGTCTTATGAGATCAAATGTTGGGGTATCTTTTGTGACAAACGTTGTCCTCTAAAACCGTCCATTGTTATCCAATGGGTTCAAATCTGCACTGCCTGAGGGCCATTCTTCAGAGGAAATGAACGCTGGCAAATTGTTTCGAAGCCAGGCCTAGGACGTTTTAGCCTTATGGGCCGGCGTAGAATCCTGCTGGAAAGTCCATGCTGGTTTTGGAACAGGGAATTGTTAAGAGGCTTCACAGCAGCTTCCAAAACGGTTTCTTGGTAAACTTTGGCAGATGTTTTGACTCCTTGTTCGCAGAAATGCAGGCCAGTAACCCCATCATAAGAGACACCCCACCAAACCATGACTGAACTGTGTGATGACCCTTTTCCACCCTTGGGATCAGTTCAGATGCTTCCTTAGATGACCGCGCATACACTTTATCATTAAACATGTTAAATTTTTCCTGAACGGTAAAAATTTTTTCATGGGTGAACAAAATAGTTCTGTGCAAGTTATCAGAGTGCTTCACCAACATACGTTTGCATTTTTCAGTACTATTTTTTTAAAAGCAGCAGTCAATAAATGTCATCTCACGGGCCATGATTTTCTGTTTTCGGAGCGGATTCCTGTGAATTCTTGATTTAACGGCTTTGATGACATGCGGTGTTCAAACAGAGCGTGGGCGGCCCGACCGGTGGCGGTCTTTTACATCTCCAGTCTCCTCAAACAGTTTTATGCATCGGTAGACGAACATACGGCTAATCCTTAGTTGCCGGATCGTTTTGAAATTATCGCTTTTATCATTTCACACTTGAAAAGCGCTATTACAGCGATACGGTTCTCATTATCTGACCACTCCATGATGAAAGTTGAAACAATTTTAAAATCCCATTACAGACTAACGCTATTGAGGTTAGCTTTCAAAACCCATATAAAATTAACGGGGTATGTTCAGTTATACTATTGAAATGGGTGTGTTCAATGTTGTAACAGTATTTATGTCGCTACTAAGTACTACAATCGATCCTCACAAGTTCGACCCTGTTTTTTAAATATAACGACTTTTATGAACACATTGCCTACTTTTTGGCGATTTTCCTTAAAAAGTGATGTAACTTTCCGCAAAATCAAAATTATCAATAGCTGAAAATGTAGAAAGTTGTGCCAGACAAACACAATTTTTTTGCCACATGTCGATATTTGTATGCTTTTAGAGAATCGGAAATAATAGCGTTATCTTGTTTTTTGCGTATTTATACTATTTTTTTGTGAAAATATAAAACACTTAAAATTGTGTTGGGTTGTGCTAGCCTCACGCAATTTTTGTTCCATATGACAAAACTCGATAAATTTAATAATTTCGCTTATATTCGTGTTTTTTAAGCTGGTGCATACTTTTGAGGGGATTTTCAAAAAATTGTTATAACTTAGCAAAGATTTTAAATTTACTGTTTTAATTTGTGCAAATTTGTGCTAGCCTAGCACAATTTTTATGACTAAAAAAACTTCATCTTCAAGATATGAGAGACAAATAGCGAATTATGGATGAGACACTAACCCAGGAGTTACTGGCCATTTCCGAATGGGGCCGAATGAATAAATTCGATTTTAATGCGCGTAAGATACCCTTGTTGTCTCACAAGAGATTCATTGACCCATCAGTGTCGTCATTATCTTTCTATGTTATGGTTATCGAACAATCGAGTGCTCTTGATGTTCTAGGCAGGAAAATACAAGGTGCACTCGTTGGGCGAAACATGTATTCGAAGTGTCGAAAAAAGCACACAAGTGTATAAAGTGTATAGGCTTTCTTAAGCGATGTAAGAAATATTTCACTCCTTCTGATCTTTTTGATATCTACTTAGTAGGGACATAAATACTGTTACAACATTGAACACACCCATTTAAATAGTAGAACTGAACATACCCCGTTAAGGTCATATGGGGTTTGAAAGCTAACCTCAACAGCGTTAGTCTGTAACGGGATTTTAAAATTGTTTCAACTTTCATCATAGAGTGGTCCGATAACACAGTACAACAGCCAATCTGGGGGGTGAGAAATTCCAATTCAGGGTGATGGTACTAGGTCTGTATATTAAAATCCTCAAAGGGTTTTGCGTTTGTATGTGTCATGACCTTTTACATTTTTTCCTTATCTTGATGTTTTTCGCTTAGTTGTAAAATGACTAGTTCGATTTTGCTGAAATAAATTGAGAAAAATTAATAATTACATTTTCTTTAATCCATTAATATACTGTTTCTCTACCAAATCAACATTTTTACAATTAGAAATAAATTTATGAAGAAAATGTTGCCAAAAAAATTTTTTTTTTTTAAAACATATAAATCCCAAACGGAAACACGTGTAGAGTCTTATAACTTTCACGTAAAGTCACATAACCTATAAACAAAATACGACATAGATCATAGAAATCGATTAACGCGTTCTGCTTTTATTTACAATTAAGTAACTTCACTTACATGGCACATACGAACGCAAAACCCTTTGAGGGTTTTAATATACTGACCTAGTACCATCACCATGACTTGGAATTTCTCACCCCCCAGACAATAGCCCCAAAAATGTTCCACAGTGTAATGAGAACCGTATCGCTGCAATAGCGCTTTTCAAGTGTGAAATAAATAAAAGCGATATTTTCAGAACACTCCGGACACTAGGGATTAGCCGCATGTTCGTCTACCTATGCATAAACTGTTTGAGGAGACTGGAGATGTAAAAGACGGCCACCGGTCGGGACGCCCACGCTCTGTTCGAACACCGCATGTCATCAAAGCCGTTAAGTCAAGTATTCACATAAATCCGCTCCGAAAACAGAAAATCATGGCCCGTGAGATGAATATCACGCAAAAGTCCATGAGTCGAATCATTAAAAAAGACTTGGGACTTGGGGCTTTCAAAAGACGTACCGGACATTATTGACTGCAGCTTTAACAAAATAGGATTGAAAAATGCAAACGTCTTTTGGTGAAGCACTCTGATAACTTGCACAGAAAAATTTTGTTCACCGATGAAAAAATTTTACCGCTTTAACAAGCAAAATGATAGAGTGTATGCGCGTTCATCTAAGGAAGCATCTGAACTGATCCCAAGAATGGAAAAGGGTCATCACCCAGCTTCAGTCATGGTTTGGTGGGGTGTCTCTTACGGTGGGGTCACTGACCTGCATTTCTGCGAACAAGCAGTCAAATCATCATCCAAAGTATACCAAGAAACCGTTTTGGAAACTGTTGTGAAGCCTCTTAACAATTACCTGTTTCAAAACCATCCTTGGACTTTCCAGCAGGATTCTGCACCGGCCCATAAGGCTAAAACGTCCCAGGCCTGGCTTCGAAACAATATGTCAGCGTTAATTTCCTCTGAAGAATGGCCCTCCGGCAGACCAGATTTGAACAAATTGGATTACAAATTGTGGACGGTTTTAGAGGACAACGTTTGTCACAAAAGATACCCCAACATTGGATATCTAAAGACTACTTTGTTTCGAGCTGTGGCCAATTTTCCAATGGATGAGGTTCGTGCATTGGCCAGTGCGACTTAAGGCGTGTGTAAGGGCAAAAAGCCGACATTTCGAATAAGTAGATTCTTTTTGGAAACAATATACATTAATAAATATATTAAAAAATATTTGGTCCAAAAACATTCAGTACTTTTATTTTACAGCATAAAACATGTGTAACAGAATTTATGTCCCTACTAAGTATACAACTACATCAAGCCACAGCTGGAATACAACATTCATATATGCGCCGGTGCTCCAAAATCATACTTTGAGCTACCGAACCGTGTTCAAAGGAGAGTGATACGGCTGATAGGTGACAGTATTGTATCCCTGGAACATCGTCGGAATTTGGGCTGTGTGGCGCTTTTCTGTCGTTACTTTCATGGTGTATTCTTCAGACATTCTTGGTGTTATTCCTGACGTGAGGATGTTCAACGGGGATACCCGACTTTCCAAGAATTCACAACCATTTGTTATTGATTAGCCGGTTGACCGCACTATACACTACAGATCGAATTAGTGTTTCACCCGTACTGTTCGTATGTGGAATCCGGCAAATTCATTTCTCACCAATTACGACATACAGAAATTCAAGACAAATGTCAATAAAAGTTACTCCCTCTTTTCCCTATACGCTCCCTTACTTTCCACCGACGTACATGCAATGCATTGCATGTATAGGTCAAGTGTAGGTCTGAGTGTAGGTTAAGAAAAGAAAATAATCTGGTTTAAAATTTGCAGTTATGTCAACGCTCAAAAGCCTACAGTACTACGAACAATACCGCTCATAAGAATACAATTGATTCTACCAATGAAGAGTTACCTGTGATATAAAACTAGAGGTCTCCACTCTACAATCAAAAATATTAAACTAGTACAACATACCACTGTGAAAAAATTAATGCAAATCCTGCAAAATTCGCAGAGAACCGCAAAACATAGAAATCCATGTCGGGATTCTCTATTGAATATTACTTTAAGACTCGTATACATATTGATTGGAAATCAATCTTTTTGCTGTAATGACAGCCACGTGTCAGATATAAATACTTATCAGGCTTATCTTTAGTATTTCTTCCATTACCCTAATGCAGATTGCTTCGCTAACAGCCGAACAGTACTTTACGAGCTGCACCTTATCTCGTAGCTACACCTTATCTAGTGTCGTATGTTCCACTTCATTGCTGTTGAAGTCCACCAAGCAAATAAAGTGTATATTTTATAATAGTTTCTGATCAAGAATTGCCCCACCTTTCTTCAAACGTTCGAGTTTTCGTCTTCCACCTAAAGAGGTATATCTCGGTTGTTACAGGTATACATTTATGCCCCTAGGCTTAGTCCATTTAAGCAATAGTTCTAATGCATCAGAGGTTATTCTGAGGAGGGTCTTTGGGTGTCTGACCCTCATAAGTGTGTGTCTGCCCCTCAGGTGTACAATCTGTGTGACAACCGTAGCCATTCAACAATTTTTTAGTTGATTCTGAAAAAGAAGCAAAAAAACGGTCTCGAACCAAAATAAAAACTGTTAAAGTCATAATAATGATAAAATACTTAATAAATTTAAACAAAACAAAGACATATTTTATAAGGACTGGCACGCCCTAATGAGCAATGCATGTATGAAAACATGTACAACACACACACCGAAAGCTAATGCGAAGCGGAATTGATAGAAATGATATTGCGCAATGAAGATTGCTCTACGCACACTTCGAAGACTATACGCAAAGGGTAAACCGTAGTAAAGTTTCCAAAGACTGCTGAAGAAAAACCTTGGCGGGTTTAGAAACAACTGTACAGTCTGCCTGGCAACCGCAGCCAATACATTTCACCCATTTTTTAGTTGATCTGAAAATTAAACAACAAAAAGGTCTCTAACCAGACTAAAAACTGTTCAAGTCATTGAAACGTCGTTTGCATAGCAGACGGGCTTAATCCTTAATTGGTGAAATCCTTATAGTCTGCTTAGTGGCGAACCATAAGAGTGATGAGAGAATGCCACTATGAAGTGTTCCTCGAGAAAATGTAGCTGTAATTTTTATACCGTTCTATTCAGATATCTGTCTGTTCCTTATCCTGTCATTGACAACACGGCAAAGACAAACATGTCTGAGGACATCTCATCCGCAAAGGGTAGTAATTGGTGTACTACTTCATGCAGTGCAGATTCAAACGACCTATGGTGACGACATCACTTTCTATTTATTTCTCAGTATAGTCTCAATCTAGCACGATCTATTAATCATTGAAGTACGAAATCTACTAAATGCCTTCACATTCAACGACTTTTTATTATTCTGGTCATTAAATATGGCCATTTATACCCTACTTCGTCACAAAAATAGTGAACAGCTAGCTCAATAGAACTTGATTGGGGTCGTTGCCGCAAGTAAAATACAACAATAATATCTTGTTATCCTTTTTGTTTAATACACCTTTGCCTAAGGACGTTTTATTATAATATATAAGTTTTAATGATATGGTAAATTTTCTTTTGCTGTACAATATATTTCAATATTATACAAACTGAAATTGTTTAGTTGACATATTTGTCAAAACCTCAACTGCTTATGAAAAAATAGTCTGTTGTATCAATAAATGAAATGAAATTAAATGAAATATATTATATTTTTTAAATCCTAGACATGTTGATACGTTTACAGAGGCATCCTGTCCATAAGATGGTGGTTGGGATGACTACTGCAAGAACACCCAAGCAAAATTTAGACAACAAGAAATTGTGTCTGCGCACGGTAATGACCTTCGTCTCCTCATGTGGATGGTCCTCAGAAGATGAGTATACACCAAATAGATGTTCCTAGGGCGTCATTCTTTCAACTCTGAATTTTCTTCCAGTGCATCGTACTCACGTTAGCCGACCACACCGTTGCAGCGTAGTTCTCTACAGATCGACCTATCGCTTTCTGAGAGGTCAACAGGGTTTCTTTCTCGCTCCCCAAGTACTGCCGGCTAGTGACTTGAAGACCTTGTTTCTACTTCTAAGCTTATCGCAGATAGCTGTAGCATGTGCAGAGGATCGAAACACGCTTTCCATGTGACCCCAAGGATTTTGAGGAAGTTGAAAGTCAAAATGCAGTACAAGAACATATTATCATCATAAATCCACACTTCATTCGCGAAGAGACCGGTCGCGAAAAATGCACTCTTGGAAATTAATTAAGATAGAATTTGTAGGAATGTGTGAAAAGACGCCTAAAAATCGATCTATCTATGATTGTTTTAAGTCGTTATAAGTACTTGTAATAAATTCATAAAATTTTAGACAATAAATTTGAATTTTAACAACAAACAATTCTTGTAATAAACCAGTGAAATAAAACAACCAAATTATAAAAAGCACACGCTTGACGAGCCATCGTCTCACTTAAGAGCTAGAGCAAGGCAGACACTCTTTCTGCTGTATAAGTTCGCGAAATGCATACTCCGGTATACATATATGCAATTGTAATCAATGAAATTAGATAAGCAATGTTACAAAGAAAAAAAACTCTCTCAGTGATTACAACAACGAAAATTATGAAGGAAGTGTAAACACAGAGAACATAGGAAATAACGAACTGACACAAGACAAACAATAAAAGGCAGAACACACAGACATGGATCGCTACACTACAATAAAGCCCTGTCAAAGGGATGAATTTGTTAAGTTGTGAACGGGGAAGAACCACCAAAGTCCGCAGCGGGTCACAACCGATTTGCATTGCTGAGCGAATAAGAATCCCATTCTTCTACTTCGGCAAATGTCGTAACTCCAAGGGCGCCCCCAATATACCTACGTGAGAGTAGCTCAAATAAGCTGGTAATTACCATTACCAAGATTGTTGACAGTGGTGGCTTTCACATTGTACCACTAAAAAAATTAAACATAAATGATACTCAAATTCAGGCACACACGATAGAAATAAAAATTTGTACACGCATCGCCTATATAGTGTGGTGGACGGTTTTGCTGTTTGCTTGGGGTACTTGATGGTTTTGTGAAACCTTAGGCTCCGATCAATTAGGCTGTATCTTCCCAATATAGTTTTTGCAATACATATTTTGGAAAGTGAAATAAGAGGCCGTGCATCTCTAGCTATGCACTTGATATCTCGCGGAAATGGGTGGCCCTTTCTCCTTCACTAACCAGTCACACATACACAAAATTTTAGGTGCACTTAGAGATTTTCTAACAAAGTAACAACCTTACAAAACAAACAAATGTACAGAAGAAAAAAAACATTTCCTTTTTAAAAGGTATTTCCAAATAGATAGACGGACGGACGGACTTAGTTGTTCGGACGCCAAAAAACTCGAATTTCGGTTTACATTGCTCGCTTACAAAGAAAATGCTCTCAGAAATTATTGAACCCACATATCCAACACCCTCCCTACCATGCGGTTGTATTTTAATGAATTTGAATCGTTCATATCGAGTACGACTCTGTGTAAGTCATATTCGTGTTATCTTGAGGAAGCTTATTACTCTGACAACCAACATCTATAGAAGTTTAGGGGACATTCTAATTGTTGTTGTCTCAATCAGTCAAAAAAATGTTATTCTTCTTCATTTCACGATTTTTCTTCTTTTTTTCTTAACACATATTTATTCATGTATAAAATAAAAGAGAAAAGAAAAATATGTAAACTAAGAAATTCTACTCTTAACTAGTGTACGAATATTAAATCTAAGAGAGCTTATTTTAAGAGAACTAATATGCATTATGCCGTAGAGAATAATGACAAGTTTTCAGGGTAAAGAGATATGGAGAATGTTCAATTTTTTTCACATTATTAATTTATGGTGGAAGAATATGAAAGTAAATACACGTTTATATGCGACAGCGCATAGAGAAAGAGACCTAAGGGTAAAAAAATCAATTTTAATTTTTTTCATTTTTTGATGTGGACAACATCTGAGCATCGAATGAGACCAATCCCATGCCCCAAAAGTGTTCCCTCCCAGAGATATGCGCGTTTTATGAAAGTAAAGTCGACGATTCTAAGCGCAAATAGACATGGACCTAATCTTTAAAATGGCTCTCCTGAAGAAAACTTTTCATCAACTTTTCACTTGTTTTGATGTGGACAACATCTGAGCATCGAATGAGACCGATCCCATGCCCCAAAAGTGTTCCCTCCCAGAGATATGCGCGTTTTATGAAAGTGAAGTCGACGATTCTAATCTTTAAAATGGCTCTCCTGAACAAAACTGGGTTTTAACCTTAGGTCCCTTTCTATATTGCGCATCAGCATAAGTTTTTAATTGACTTACTTCATCTGTTTATTATTACTCCATCGTTGGGCCCGTCGATGTTTGATGATCGCTAAGGTATTAAAATATAAATATTTTTTTTTTACATTTATGTATGATTAAAAATCTGTTGAAAATGGGAGGCTTGGCTTTTTGTAAAATAGTAGTATAAATAAATAATATTGTTTTTCTGGTCATTGCTGTGAAAAAAGTTCTGGAAATAAAACGTTTGTCATTTTGTTCCTTTTGATATAAAATCCGGATTTAAATTAAGAAAACAGAAAAAGCAACAGGTTTTGGGCCGAGGTAAAGCAGGACGAGCTAAAAGCGGAATATAAAGAATAATCATGAAATTGAAGATGAGTTCAATGTTTCAGATCGAAAAGCTGAATTCCAGCAATTATGATACATGGAATGTACAAACGAAAAGTGTGCTAATCCATAATAAGTTACGGAGCGTCGTTTCTGGGGATTCAATAAAACCAAATGGACGGGACGAGTTACAAAGATTTACGGCTCAGGATGAAAAGGCATTGGCAACTATAACGTTAAGTATTCAATCTTCTCACATTAATAACATAAGTCATCTGCGGAAGCGTGGGTCAAGCTGAGGGATTTACACGTTCCTAGTGGTCCCGCTAGAAAGGTATACTTGTTGAGGAAAATGTTGTAAAATTCTTAGACTATTTTTTGCGTAAGTGGAGAAACTATCCGTGGTCAGTGTACTTACACGACGAATTATTAGTTATAACTCTTTTCGCAAACCTACAAACCATTTTGGTGCCAACGGCGGTCCGAAACGGCGTCAAAGTAGTATTCGATTTCAAACAAGTAATTTTTTAGGACAAAGAAGGCCGTGTTATACTGAAAGGTATAAAATTAGGTTACTTATTCATTCTGAATACGGTATTGAATTATAGCTTGAAATCAATGACGTCGGCAACCAATGCCGAGATATGGCATCAGCGATACGGGCACCTAAATTATCAGACGTAGAAGGAGTTAGTTTTTGGCATAAAACTAGATGAAGTCCCACCGGGACTTAACTGCAAGACATGCATGAAGAGCAATATTACTTCTAAACCATTTTCTTCCTATGAACAACAATCTGAGAATTTACTTGCCATTATTCACTCAGATGTTAGCGGACCAATGAATGTAAGATCCATTGGTGGATCCCGTTATTTTGTTACATTTATTGATGACATGTCAAGATTTGTATTTGTTTATTGCATTAAGGAGAGAAGCCTAGTGTTGGCAAAGTAAAAGACCCTCAGTGGGCTATTTTAGAATTTTTGGATCATTGGCCATCGCTTTGGATAAAACAGAGCAGAAAATTTCGGCCAAAGGGAAAGGAGTACACTATGGTTGGTTACTCAGACGAAACCAAAGGATATGGGTTGTATGATCGAACGCTGAAGAAAATTGTTGTCAAACGATATGTAATATTTATAGGAAAGGAATTCGGAGACGAGGTAGACTACTGCAATACGAATGATGTGCTGATTGAATTAAGGACTGGGGACGGTATGATGAAAATAGGCCAGAGCGCGGAGACACAATCAATTGTATTAGAAGGATTGGATGTATGATGAAGATGTACGTTATGCAGAAGAAACAAAAGTATTAGACGAGGAACCTGATATTACAGATGATACTTCTTGTGGCTCAAATGTGATGCAGATTGTTGGAAGAGGCAGACCAAGAATAATATGAACAGGTAAGCCGGGCAGACCGAAAAAACAATACAACGTGCTAAATTCAATGGCAGAATACGATATAAAAGTTCCTGAAAATGAAATAGCAGCAACAACGGGGCCCTTTGCCGAACAATGGAAGAATTCAATGAGAGAAGAATATGATTCCTTAATCGCGAACAACACTTGGACCATGGTACAATTACCTGAAAATCAGAAAGCCATTGGATGTAAATGGGTATATTCTTTAAAGAAAGATGAAAAAGGTAATGTGGAAAGTCCGGGTTAGTATCAAAGGGATGCAGCCAGAAATATGGTGTTAACTATGAAGAAGAATCTTTCGAATCATGTATTAAAGTTGCAAAAATCCATTTATGGTCATAAACACTCGGGAAGGGCATGGAATTCTAATAGGACGGCGTGTTGCATGAAATGGGGTTTGTTTTATGTCCTAGTGAGCCATGCATTTACACAAGACACGTTTCAGGGAAACTTAATTTTATAGTAGTTGCAGATTACATCAAGTTATAAGGCTGTTGATAAAGGATCACTTCATTACTTTCTTGGTATGGAAATTGAAAGAACAGGAGAGACTGGTGAAATAACATTATATCAGCAAAAATACATTTGCGATTTATTAGAAGAGTACCAGATGAATCAATGTAAACCGGTGTCGACTCCATTACATGAGGTCTTTCAGATAAAGACAATAAATGTGCAATAAAGAACTTCATACCAGTCAAAAATAGGGGCACTAATGTATATGGCATAAACTACAAGAGCTGACATTCTACACTCCGTCTGTAAGTTGTCCCAATGCAATGCAGAGCCCCACATTGAACATGAAATCCCACATTGAACATTATCTTTATCAAAGACGAGGAATCTAAAATTATGTTATCATAAAACGGGAGGGCCAGTTCAACCATATGTTGATGACGATTGGGGTGGCGATCCCACAGAGCGCAACTCATATGGTGGATACTGTTTTTTCTATGGTGGAAGTATTTTTTCATGTGCATCAAAGAAACAGGATACAGTGGCATTAAGTTCAACGGAAGCTGAGTATCTTGCCCTTTGTCTTGCTGCTAAGTAAGCTGAGTATATAAATAAGCTTCGTATGGAGCTGGAAATAACAACAACAAAAGTTCCCATTGTTTTTAATGGGGATAATCAAAGCGCGCAAAAGTTAATAAAAAGTCCCGTCCGACCACGCTCGTAGTAAACATATAGACATTATGTATCATTACATTGGAGATGTATACAAAAATAATCACATAGAATTGAATTATGTGCCAACTGAAGACATGGTAGCAGATATTTTTACAAAAAACTTAGGGAGGGTTAAACACAATAAGTTTCTTAATATGATGGGTTTGAATTGAAATATTATATACATTATATGTTTGTAAAAGTATTTTGTAAAGTTTCAATACAAATACTTCACATAGGAGGCTTTGCTTTTGTAAAATAGTAGTATAGATAAATATAAGTAATATTGTTTTTTTGGTCATTGCTGTGAAATTGTTCTGGAAATAAAACGGTAGGTAACGGTGAGCAAACGATATTCCAGTAGCGTAAAATGAGGTAGTTTGTTGGCGTGTTTTCTAGACTACAGTAGGAACCACGTGTCCCCTACAATCGACACGTAAAACAAGTAAGATAGCTGTTACGTGCTGTGGTGTTTGCAACGAAATAAGTATGATTTGGAGACAAGGCGAGAGTATTTTCTGGACTTAATTAGTTTGCAGATTGTGTTATGACGTCCACAATAGTTTAAAGTGTATCGTTAAGACTGAGGGCGATTATGAAAACGTAATACAGTTTTTGGTTTCTTAGATGTTATAAATCCGGGTAGCCTTAATTTTGGTTTACCACTGCCAAAATCAAGTTAGAAGAGCACCACGTATGCATAAAATGCCCACGTAATGGAACCTGTTCCACGTTTATAAAATTGCATCTTCGCTCTCCGCGCTCGAAGAGAACGGTCGTTAAAAGAACTCCTCTCGGAAATTAATTCTAATAAAATAAAATAAGCAGGGAAAGTGCAAAAATAAACTCAATTGTCGGGAAAATAATTATCTAAAATTGTTTGAATTCATTATAAGTATTAACTTGTAATTCAAACAGTTTTTTGACAAAATAAAATTTTCAAGTTGAACAACAACCCCAGTTGTGTTAGAATAAGTGTAACAAAACAACCAAAATTAAAAAAGGCACACACACAGCTAAACAAACCCACAGCTTGATGAGCCATCGTCTCACTCAAGAGTTGGAACAACGCAGACACTCTTTCTGCAGTGTAAGTTCGCGGAATGCATACTTCGCGATAAATGCAGATGTAAACAATGGAATGAGAGAGGTAGCGCCACTAAGACAAACTCTCTCACCAGGCAGTGCTAGCAACAACAGTAATAACAAAGAAGGTGGAAACACAGCGAACACAGAAATAACACACGAAAACAACGACAAACCATTAAAGGCGGTACAGACAGGCATGGATCGCTACATTACTATAAAGCGTAAATCCAGCCCAGCCAAAGGCAACTCTAACAAAAAAAGTTGCAAAACTGTGAACGGTGAAGAGCCAACAACGTCCGTCATGGGTAAGAACCGGTTTGCATTGCTGAGCGAAGAAGAACCTCAATCTTCTTCCTCGGCAAATGCCGCAACTCCAAGGCCGCCCCCAATATACCTACGTGAGAGTAGCTCAAATGAGCTAGTAAATATTATTGCCCTAATTTGTAGGAATGTGTGAAAAGACGCCTAAAAATCGATCTATCTATGATTGTTTTAAGTCGTTATAAGTACTTGTAATAAATTCATAAAATTTTAGACAATAAATTTGAATTTTAACAACAAACAATTCTTGTAATAAACCAGTGAAATAAAACAACCAAATTATAAAAAGCACACGCTTGACGAGCCATCGTCTCACTTAAGAGCTAGAGCAAGGCAGACACTCTTTCTGCTGTATAAGTTCGCGAAATGCATACTCCGGTATACATATATGCAATTGTAATCAATGAAATTAGATAAGCAATGTTACAAAGAAAAAAAACTCTCTCAGTGATTACAACAACGAAAATTATGAAGGAAGTGTAAACACAGAGAACATAGGAAATAACGAACTGACACAAGACAAACAATAAAAGGCAGAACACACAGACATGGATCGCTACACTACAATAAAGCCCTGTCAAAGGGATGAATTTGTTAAGTTGTGAACGGGGAAGAACCACCAAAGTCCGCAGCGGGTCACAACCGATTTGCATTGCTGAGCGAATAAGAATCCCATTCTTCTACTTCGGCAAATGTCGTAACTCCAAGGGCGCCCCCAATATACCTACGTGAGAGTAGCTCAAATAAGCTGGTAATTACCATTACCAAGATTGTTGACAGTGGTGGCTTTCACATTGTACCACTAAAAAAATTAAACATAAATGATACTCAAATTCAGGCACACACGATAGAAATAAAAATTTGTACACGCATCGCCTATATAGTGTGGTGGACGGTTTTGCTGTTTGCTTGGGGTACTTGATGGTTTTGTGAAACCTTAGGCTCCGATCAATTAGGCTGTATCTTCCCAATATAGTTTTTGCAATACATATTTTGGAAAGTGAAATAAGAGGCCGTGCATCTCTAGCTATGCACTTGATATCTCGCGGAAATGGGTGGCCCTTTCTCCTTCACTAACCAGTCACACATACACAAAATTTTAGGTGCACTTAGAGATTTTCTAACAAAGTAACAACCTTACAAAACAAACAAATGTACAGAAGAAAAAAAACATTTCCTTTTTAAAAGGTATTTCCAAATAGATAGACGGACGGACGGACGAATTTCGGTTTACATTGCTCGCTTACAAAGAAAATGCTCTCAGAAATTATTGAACCCACATATCCAACACCCTCCCTACCATGCGGTTGTATTTTAATGAATTTGAATCGTTCATATCGAGTACGACTCTGTGTAAGTCATATTCGTGTTATCTTGAGGAAGCTTATTACTCTGACAACCAACATCTGTAGAAGTTTAGGGGACATTCTAATTGTTGTTGTCTCAATCAGTCAAAAAAATGTTATTCTTCTTCATTTCACGATTTTTCTTCTTTTTTTCTTAACACATATTTATTCATGTATAAAATAAAAGAGAAAAGAAAAATATGTAAACTAAGAAATTCTACTCTTAACTAGTGTACGAATATTAAATCTAAGAGAGCTTATTTTAAGAGAACTAATATGCATTATGCCGTAGAGAATAATGACAAGTTTTCAGGGTAAAGAGATATGGAGAATGTTCAATTTTTTTCACATTATTAATTTATGGTGGAAGAATATGAAAGTAAATACACGTTTATATGCGACAGCGCATAGAGAAAGAGACCTAAGGGTAAAAAAATCAATTTTAATTTTTTTCATTTTTTGATGTGGACAACATCTGAGCATCGAATGAGACCAATCCCATGCCCCAAAAGTGTTCCCTCCCAGAGATATGCGCGTTTTATGAAAGTAAAGTCGACGATTCTAAGCGCAAATAGACATGGACCTAATCTTTAAAATGGCTCTCCTGAAGAAAACTTTTCATCAACTTTTCACTTGTTTTGATGTGGACAACATCTGAGCATCGAATGAGACCGATCCCATGCCCCAAAAGTGTTCCCTCCCAGAGATATGCGCGTTTTATGAAAGTGAAGTCGACGATTCTAATCTTTAAAATGGCTCTCCTGAACAAAACTGGGTTTTAACCTTAGGTCCCTTTCTATATTGCGCATCAGCATAAGTTTTTAATTGACTTACTTCATCTGTTTATTATTACTCCATCGTTGGGCCCGTCGATGTTTGATGATCGCTAAGGTATTAAAATATAAATATTTTTTTTTTACATTTATGTATGATTAAAAATCTGTTGAAAATGGGAGGCTTGGCTTTTTGTAAAATAGTAGTATAAATAAATAATATTGTTTTTCTGGTCATTGCTGTGAAAAAAGTTCTGGAAATAAAACGTTTGTCATTTTGTTCCTTTTGATATAAAATCCGGATTTAAATTAAGAAAACAGAAAAAGCAACAGGTTTTGGGCCGAGGTAAAGCAGGACGAGCTAAAAGCGGAATATAAAGAATAATCATGAAATTGAAGATGAGTTCAATGTTTCAGATCGAAAAGCTGAATTCCAGCAATTATGATACATGGAATGTACAAACGAAAAGTGTGCTAATCCATAATAAGTTACGGAGCGTCGTTTCTGGGGATTCAATAAAACCAAATGGACGGGACGAGTTACAAAGATTTACGGCTCAGGATGAAAAGGCATTGGCAACTATAACGTTAAGTATTCAATCTTCTCACATTAATAACATAAGTCATCTGCGGAAGCGTGGGTCAAGCTGAGGGATTTACACGTTCCTAGTGGTCCCGCTAGAAAGGTATACTTGTTGAGGAAAATGTTGTAAAATTCTTAGACTATTTTTTGCGTAAGTGGAGAAACTATCCGTGGTCAGTGTACTTACACGACGAATTATTAGTTATAACTCTTTTCGCAAACCTACAAACCATTTTGGTGCCAACGGCGGTCCGAAACGGCGTCAAAGTAGTATTCGATTTCAAACAAGTAATTTTTTAGGACAAAGAAGGCCGTGTTATACTGAAAGGTATAAAATTAGGTTACTTATTCATTCTGAATACGGTATTGAATTATAGCTTGAAATCAATGACGTCGGCAACCAATGCCGAGATATGGCATCAGCGATACGGGCACCTAAATTATCAGACGTAGAAGGAGTTAGTTTTTGGCATAAAACTAGATGAAGTCCCACCGGGACTTAACTGCAAGACATGCATGAAGAGCAATATTACTTCTAAACCATTTTCTTCCTATGAACAACAATCTGAGAATTTACTTGCCATTATTCACTCAGATGTTAGCGGACCAATGAATGTAAGATCCATTGGTGGATCCCGTTATTTTGTTACATTTATTGATGACATGTCAAGATTTGTATTTGTTTATTGCATTAAGGAGAGAAGCCTAGTGTTGGCAAAGTAAAAGACCCTCAGTGGGCTATTTTAGAATTTTTGGATCATTGGCCATCGCTTTGGATAAAACAGAGCAGAAAATTTCGGCCAAAGGGAAAGGAGTACACTATGGTTGGTTACTCAGACGAAACCAAAGGATATGGGTTGTATGATCGAACGCTGAAGAAAATTGTTGTCAAACGATATGTAATATTTATAGGAAAGGAATTCGGAGACGAGGTAGACTACTGCAATACGAATGATGTGCTGATTGAATTAAGGACTGGGGACGGTATGATGAAAATAGGCCAGAGCGCGGAGACACAATCAATTGTATTAGAAGGATTGGATGTATGATGAAGATGTACGTTATGCAGAAGAAACAAAAGTATTAGACGAGGAACCTGATATTACAGATGATACTTCTTGTGGCTCAAATGTGATGCAGATTGTTGGAAGAGGCAGACCAAGAATAATATGAACAGGTAAGCCGGGCAGACCGAAAAAACAATACAACGTGCTAAATTCAATGGCAGAATACGATATAAAAGTTCCTGAAAATGAAATAGCAGCAACAACGGGGCCCTTTGCCGAACAATGGAAGAATTCAATGAGAGAAGAATATGATTCCTTAATCGCGAACAACACTTGGACCATGGTACAATTACCTGAAAATCAGAAAGCCATTGGATGTAAATGGGTATATTCTTTAAAGAAAGATGAAAAAGGTAATGTGGAAAGTCCGGGTTAGTATCAAAGGGATGCAGCCAGAAATATGGTGTTAACTATGAAGAAGAATCTTTCGAATCATGTATTAAAGTTGCAAAAATCCATTTATGGTCATAAACACTCGGGAAGGGCATGGAATTCTAATAGGACGGCGTGTTGCATGAAATGGGGTTTGTTTTATGTCCTAGTGAGCCATGCATTTACACAAGACACGTTTCAGGGAAACTTAATTTTATAGTAGTTGCAGATTACATCAAGTTATAAGGCTGTTGATAAAGGATCACTTCATTACTTTCTTGGTATGGAAATTGAAAGAACAGGAGAGACTGGTGAAATAACATTATATCAGCAAAAATACATTTGCGATTTATTAGAAGAGTACCAGATGAATCAATGTAAACCGGTGTCGACTCCATTACATGAGGTCTTTCAGATAAAGACAATAAATGTGCAATAAAGAACTTCATACCAGTCAAAAATAGGGGCACTAATGTATATGGCATAAACTACAAGAGCTGACATTCTACACTCCGTCTGTAAGTTGTCCCAATGCAATGCAGAGCCCACATTGAACATGAAATCCCACATTGAACATTATCTTTATCAAAGACGAGGAATCTAAAATTATGTTATCATAAAACGGGAGGGCCAGTTCAACCATATGTTGATGACGATTGGGGTGGCGATCCCACAGAGCGCAACTCATATGGTGGATACTGTTTTTTCTATGGTGGAAGTATTTTTTCATGTGCATCAAAGAAACAGGATACAGTGGCATTAAGTTCAACGGAAGCTGAGTATCTTGCCCTTTGTCTTGCTGCTAAGTAAGCTGAGTATATAAATAAGCTTCGTATGGAGCTGGAAATAACAACAACAAAAGTTCCCATTGTTTTTAATGGGGATAATCAAAGCGCGCAAAAGTTAATAAAAAGTCCCGTCCGACCACGCTCGTAGTAAACATATAGACATTATGTATCATTACATTGGAGATGTATACAAAAATAATCACATAGAATTGAATTATGTGCCAACTGAAGACATGGTAGCAGATATTTTTACAAAAAACTTAGGGAGGGTTAAACACAATAAGTTTCTTAATATGATGGGTTTGAATTGAAATATTATATACATTATATGTTTGTAAAAGTATTTTGTAAAGTTTCAATACAAATACTTCACATAGGAGGCTTTGCTTTTGTAAAATAGTAGTATAGATAAATATAAGTAATATTGTTTTTTTGGTCATTGCTGTGAAATTGTTCTGGAAATAAAACGGTAGGTAACGGTGAGCAAACGATATTCCAGTAGCGTAAAATGAGGTAGTTTGTTGGCGTGTTTTCTAGACTACAGTAGGAACCACGTGTCCCCTACAATCGACACGTAAAACAAGTAAGATAGCTGTTACGTGCTGTGGTGTTTGCAACGAAATAAGTATGATTTGGAGACAAGGCGAGAGTATTTTCTGGACTTAATTAGTTTGCAGATTGTGTTATGACGTCCACAATAGTTTAAAGTGTATCGTTAAGACTGAGGGCGATTATGAAAACGTAATACAGTTTTTGGTTTCTTAGATGTTATAAATCCGGGTAGCCTTAATTTTGGTTTACCACTGCCAAAATCAAGTTAGAAGAGCACCACGTATGCATAAAATGCCCACGTAATGGAACCTGTTCTACGTTTATAAAATTGCATCTTCGCTCTCCGCGCTCGAAGAGAACGGTCGTTAAAAGAACTCCTCTCGGAAATTAATTCTAATAAAATAAAATAAGCAGGGAAAGTGCAAAAATAAACTCAATTGTCGGGAAAATAATTATCTAAAATTGTTTGAATTCATTATAAGTATTAACTTGTAATTCAAACAGTTTTTTGACAAAATAAAATTTTTAAGTTGAACAACAACCCCAGTTGTGTTAGAATAAGTGTAACAAAACAACCAAAATTAAAAAAGGCACACACACAGCTAAACAAACCCACAGCTTGATGAGCCATCGTCTCACTCAAGAGTTGGAACAACGCAGACACTCTTTCTGCAGTGTAAGTTCGCGGAATGCATACTTCGCGATAAATGCAGATGTAAACAATGGAATGAGAGAGGTAGCGCCACTAAGACAAACTCTCTCACCAGGCAGTGCTAGCAACAACAGTAATAACAAAGAAGGTGGAAACACAGCGAACACAGAAATAACACACGAAAACAACGACAAACCATTAAAGGCGGTACAGACAGGCATGGATCGCTACATTACTATAAAGCGTAAATCCAGCCCAGCCAAAGGCAACTCTAACAAAAAAAGTTGCAAAACTGTGAACGGTGAAGAGCCAACAACGTCCGTCATGGGTAAGAACCGGTTTGCATTGCTGAGCGAAGAAGAACCTCAATCTTCTTCCTCGGCAAATGCCGCAACTCCAAGGCCGCCCCCAATATACCTACGTGAGAGTAGCTCAAATGAGCTAGTAAATATTATTGCCCTAGTTGTTGGTAGTGGTGGCTTTCACATAGTGCCAATAAAGAAAGGGAACATTAACGAGACAAAAATTCAGGCATACACCGAAAACGGCTTTCGCGCTATTTCTAGTCATTTTAACGATAGAAATAAAAATTTTTACACGTATCGTCTTAAGAGTAGTAAGGGTATCGCGGTAATCTTAAAAGGCATCGAAACATTTGTAGGACCAGATGAAGTAAAACGAGCACTGGAAAAAGAGAATTTTAACGTTCACTCCGTGGTGAACGTTCTTAACAATAAAAAGGTTCCCCAACCAATGTTCAAGGTCGAACTTCAACCTGACTCGCGGAAACTAAAGAAAAATGAAGTTCATCCAATATACAAACTTCAATATTTGTTACATAGAAGAATTACGGTCGAAGAACCCCACAAAAGAAATGGTCCCGTTCAATGCCAAAATTGTCAAGAGTATGGACACACAAAATCATACTGCACTTTGCCAACCGTTTGTGTTGTATGTGGTGATCTACACCAATCGTCCGTCTGCAAAGTTAAAACGCAGGAACAGAAAAAGTGCAGTAATTGCGGGGAACAACATACCGCAAATTACAGAGGTTGTAGGGTTTACAAAGAACTTAAGCATAAACTAGAAGAGAAGCGTAAACTCATTTCTAACCGAAACGCGCCGAATCCTATAATCGACATCCAACAGACTCCAGTTTACTCTAGCAACGGAAACGGTATTACAAACGGTATAACATACGCGAATGTTCTAAGGGCGCATACACCTAATGCCCCAGTGCAACAACATGGTAACTCTGAATCAATGATTCAACAACTGGTACAGAGTATAAACATGTTCATGTCAACTATGCAATCAATGATGCAAGAATTCATGCGAAACCAGAATCAGTTAATTCAAACTCTACTTACCAAAAAATAGGCCCTCTTAAGATATGTACATGGAAAGCAAACGGTGTGAACCAACATAGACACGAACTGACCGAGTACCTAGATCGGCAGAATATTGATATAATGCTACTATCAGAAACTCATCTCACAGACAAATACAATTTTCAGATACCTAATTTTAGATTTTATGGTACTCACCACCCCGACGGTAAGGCTCATGGGGGCACTGGTATCCTAATACGTAAACGAATGAAACATGAAGTCGCTGAAGGAGTCTCACAAAACTACCTTCAAGCGACAACAATTCGTATCCAGATTCAAGGTAGTTTTCTTACCATTTCAGCAATATATTTCCCCCCGCGGTTCGCGATATCAGAAGATATACTTCTGAACTTCTTCAATGGTCTCGGACACAACTTTATTGCTGCTGGTGACTACAATGCCAAACATACGCACTGGGGATCCCGTTTAGCAAACCCTAGGGGAAACCAGCTGTATAAATGTCTAATGCGACGTCAAAATAAATTGGACTTTATATCTCCCAGTCAACCTACATATTGGCCTTCTGATATTAACAAAAAGCCTGACTTGATAGACTTCGGTATAATAAGAGGAGTTAGTAAATCTAACTTATCTGCTAGTACCTGTACTGACTTATCGTCAGATCACTCGCCAGTTATATTTCTTCTTCACGGGAAGACAGTACTTGTAGATGACCCACTAAGGCTTACTTCATACACAACTAACTGGTTAAAATACAGGAAGTACATTAGTAGTCATTTAGATTCGAATCATCTAATTTCTAACGCGGATGAGATCGATAACAACGTATCCAACTTGAACGTAATCCTGGAACAGGCGGCCATTCACGCTACACACAGACAAATAAAAGCGACAAATAGTTTGAATACTTACACTAACCGGGAAATAGAGCACCTTGTAAGTGAAAAAAGGAGGTTCCGTCGCGAATGGCAGCGAAATAGGTCACCAGCGGCACGACTAAGACTGACTGAAGCTACTAAAAGGTTGCAAAGCGCACTTAGAAAAGAAGACAGTAGACAGCAGGCTAGTTTCATTGCAATTTTAACTCCGACTGATTCAACCAAATTCTCATTATGGAAAACATTAAGAAATACAAGTATGCCCACCGAAACGCAATTTCCAATACGCGACGCAAATGGCAAGTGGGCAATATCAGAAGAGGAAAAGGCCAATGTTTTTGCAAACCATCTGTCACAGGTATTTCGCCCAAATCCTGCAAGTAGCGACATCCTTCCACCTGTTGATAAAATGTCTGCCGTAATTCCATTGTTTACTAACGCGAATGAAGTTCTGAATGTCATTAAAGAAACCGTGAATCCAGGTAAAGCACCTGGATATGATCTTATCACGCCTAAAATGATCTTGGAACTTCCCTATATTGCTGTGAAGTTCCTGGCAAAATTATTTAACTCTATTTTGAGACATGGTTACTTTCCTAAAGTGTGGAAAATTTCTCTGATTCAAATGATTTTAAAGCCAGGAAAGGACAAATCAATACCTTCCTCGTACAGGCCGATCAGTTTGCTTCCCTGCTTATCCAAACTATTTGAAAAAGTTCTTTTATCGAAAATAAAACCGTTTCTCGTGTCAAATAACATAATACCAGACCATCAGTTTGGTTTTCGCGAAGGTCACAGCACTATCGAACAAGTAAACCGTCTGACCCAAGCAATTGAAAAATCATTTGAACGGCGAGAATATTGCTGCGCAGTATTCCTGGATGTTGCTCAAGCATTTGACAAAGTCTGGCACTTTGGCTTGACCTACAAAATTTGCAAATACTTACCGGCAAATACGCATTCTTGAGTCTTACTTAGAAAACCGCAGATTCAGAGTCAAATGTGGACAACACGTCACCGATGACCGCGAAATACTAGCAGGTGTTCCCCAGGGAAGCGTCATGGGGCCTATCCTTTACATTCTGTTTACCGCAGATATTCCTACCAGCCCAAACGTGCTAACATCCACTTTTGCCGATGATACCGCTATAATGGCCACACATAAAAAGCAGGATATTGCATCTATGAATCTAGGTGTACATCTCAGACGAGTAGAATCTTGGCTCTCTGACTGGAGAATAAAAGTCAATGAGGCTAAATGCACACAGGTAACTTTCACACTGAATTTTAGCACTTGTCCGACATTGAAATTAAACAATATCCCTTTTTCTCAATCTGATCATGTTTCATACCTTGGAATCCACCTGGATCGCCGACTCACCTGGAGAAGTCATATCGAAGCCAAGAAAACTCAACTGAAACTTAAGGTCCATCAACTTCACTGGCTCCTAAACGCGAACTCAAAACTAAGCCTTGAATATAAGGTCCTGCTATACAACAGTGCAATCAAACCTATCTGGTTATACGGTGCCCAGCTATGGGGCAAAGCAAGCTCGAGCAATCTCGACAAAATCCAAAGAGTCCAATCGAAGACATTGCGGCTTATTATCGGTGCCCCTTGGTATATGAGGAATGAAAATATCCACCGAGACTTGAAAATACCTCTCGTTAAAGAGGCAATTCAAAAAATCAATATAAAGCACAAAGAGAAGCTCGAACGTCATGATAACATACTTGCTAGACAATTATTGTGCAGTCCCAGCTCTTTAAGACTTCGAAGAAACGAACGCCGTGTTTTCTAATCTTCATCCGTAACAGTAATCGCGAACACACGCGCCCGAAAGACTGTGTAGAATCCTTTTCTATGTCACGTGGCTTAAACGCTCTTATACGCGATCTTTAAAACAGTCAATACCAATCGCGGACGAACACTCAAAAAAGACTGTGTAGAATCCTTTATTCTACGTCACGTGGCTTAAATGCTCTCATACGTGATCCTTAAAACAGTCAACGCGAAAAACCTACAAAACCCAAATTACGTCGTCCACTCTGCTATTCTAGAGTTATCCGTTATACTTACATAACTAGAGTTCTTCACTCTACATAATATCGCGAACACTTTGTAAATGACTGTAAGGGTCCTCTGGACCTTTATCACGAGGTTTAAGCCAAACCAGGTTTAAAATTCTCAGACATGTGATCCATACCAGTTATATACTATTTTGACCAAATTAATTAAAATTCCTGCCAATTAGCGGAGATCCACATTACAAGAAATCCATACTAGGATTCATTATTGAATTATACTTAAGATTCGTATACTTATTGTTAGGCTCCATTGGAGCAGATTCAATAATTCAAATAAAGCTTATATAAAAAAAAATTGCTAAGAGTTTTGAATTGTGTTAGGAAGTTTAGTAAACTTTGTGTACCGTCGTCTTACCTTTAGATTTTTATTCAAAACTGGGTATTGGAGATCAAAAATCAAAATCCCCAGAAAACATTTACTGATATTAACAAAGTTTTAAACTTTTAAGCAATTCGGTTTAATGTGATAAAATTGTAGTTAAGTTGACTGTATAAGTATAAGCTTTCACTTTTTCCGTCCGCGCAATGTCTTTCTAGTTTGAAATTCCAATTAAAAAGAACGGTTACCTGCAGTTCTGTGATATGTTTTAGTTCATCAATAAGGCAAAAACTAAAAAACGATGTTTGAGTGAAATCGATCACTTGTTTTCGAGACTCAATCCAAATACATAGTATATTCTCATGCTATGATGATTTAAGGTGAGAGTAAGCGTCAGTCGTTAAGGAGTATATGAATGAAGCTCTGCCGATGGATATGACGAAGCTCTGACGTTGCTAATTCACTCGTATATTTCTTTATTTCTTTTCAATGAGCTAAACAAAAACAGTTCTGAACAAAAGTGTGACTACATTCTTTATGAGACATGAAACTGCATACTACAATAGTAGTAAGGATATCGCCGTTATCTTATAAAATAATCTTAGGCATTTTATCATTTGTAGCACTGGGAAAAGAGAATTTTAACGTACATTCTTAATAACAAAAAGGGTCCAACCAATGTACAAGGTCGAACTTCAATCCGGGTCGCGAAACTAAAGAGAAATAAATTTCACCCTATATACAAGTACAATGTTCAATATTTGTATATAGAATCATTATGTGTGAAGAACCCCACAAAAGAAATGATCCGACCAATGCCAAAATTGTCAAAAATACGGACACACAAAATCGTACTTCACATTGCCAACCGTTTGCGTTGTATTTGGTTACCTACACAAATCATTTTAAAAGTCAAATCGCAGGAACAGAAAAAGTGTGACAATTGCGAGGAACAACATACCGAAAACTTTGCCAACCATTTGCGTTGTATTTGGTTACCTACACCAAACGTTTTAAAAGTCAAATCGCTGGAACAGAAAAAGTGTGGCAATTGCGAGGAACAACATACCGAAAACTACAGAAACAAAGAGCTGAGACTAGGATAGAAGCGTAAATTCATTTCTAGCCACTACGCCCCGAAGCCTATAAAAGACATCAAAAGACCGCAGTTTTCTCTATCAACGGAAATGGTATGACAAACGGTGAAACATACGGGAATGTTTTAAGAGCGCATACACCTAATGTCCCTGTGCAACAATTTGGTAACACTGAATCAATGATTCAACAACTTGAACATAGTATGAACAAGTTCTTGTCAACTATGCAATCAATTAAACATGAATTCATATGTAAGCAAAATCAGCCGATTCAAGTTCTACTAAACAAAAAATATGCCCTCTTAAGATATGTACATGGAACGCGGACGTAAACCAACATAGAGTGGTACACACCACACCGACGGTAAGGCACATGGGGGCACTGGTGTCCTTATACGGAAACAAATGAAACATTAAGTCGCAGAAGGCGTCTCGCATAACTACCTTCAAGCGACAACAATTTGTGTCCAGAATCGATGTGGTTCACTAACTATTTCGGAATATATTTCCCTCCACGGTTCGCGGTATCAGAAGATATATTAATGAACTTTTTCAATGGTCTCAGACGAAACTTTTTTGCTGCTGGTGACTATAAAGCCAATTATATTCACTGGTGATACCATCTAGAAAATCCATGGGGAAAGGGATGGGTACGTTTTAGAGCATTATTCATAACATCTTTTAAAATTTGTGGCTGTAGCGTTCGAATTTCGCCAACATAATTATAAAAATTTCCGAATTTCTGGAAATTATTCGCTCTACAAAATTTTGACATAAAAGGGCCATTGTTTCTCGGCCAGTGTGGGCAGTGGCTCCATCTTGCTGAAACCACATCTCAGGTATGATTTCAAGAGCAGGACGTAAATAATTTCTATCATAAACCGATACCACTCTCCATTTTAGGTTACAGCACTTCCATCTTTATTCATAGAGCGCAATTGGCGTTGATGAATGGCTCTTGGATTTTCAGAGCACCAGAACCTACAGTTCTGCTTATTAACAAAGCCATTTAAATGAAAATGAGCTACATCGCTTTGTGTTAAAATAATTGATCGCTGATTTAAATAATAATATTCTATTATTCTTGATCTTTGTTCAGCTGTGAATCTATCCATTATTTATTCTCCAAGTGTTATTTATATAATCTGGAAAAAAAATATAAACGAATCACTTATTAAATTTTGCTGTTTATCGCAAGTCTTAGTCTTATAGCTTCCAATAAATTGTCATAATGGAAAACTCTAAGAAGTACAAGTATGCCATCGGATACTAAATTTCCTTTACGCAACGCAAATGACGTGCGGGTTATATCGAAAGAGGGCCATCTGAACTGAACCAGGTATTTTCCCTAACTCCTGCAAGTAGTGGATTCCTTCTTCCAGATGAAATCAAGCCGTCTGATATTTCATTTCTTACAACTGCTAATTAAGTCATGTATATTACAAGGAAACCCTTAAATATACTTTTTTGTCGTACAGTTCCTGTCCAAAGTATTAAACTCAATTTTGGGACTATCCTACTTTCCCTAATCGTGGAAAGATTCTTAGATTCAAATGATCTTTAAGCTTGGAAAGGACAATCAATTCCTTTCTTCTCCCGTTGGGCGAGGCATGTATTCGAAATGTCAAAGAAGCACTAAAGTGTGTAGGCTTCCTTAAGCGGTGCAAGAAATATTTCACTCCTTCTGATCTTTTACATCAAGCCAAAGACGAAAAACATCTCCCATATATGGGCCGGTGCTTTAAAATCACCCTTGGAACTACTCAATCGTGTTAAAAGGAGAGCGATGGTTCTGATAGGTGACAGTATTGTTGTATCCCTATAGCATCGGCAGAATGTGGGTTGTGTGTCGCTTTTCTATCGTTACTTTCATAGTGTGTGTTCTTCAGACATTCGTGGTATTATTCCTGACATGAGGATTGTTCCAGAAATTACTCAGGTTGAATAGATATCAAGAATTTAAAAAAATGAAAGGGAACTGTTTTATGTTTAAGCTGTGCTTTCAAAAGTGGTTTATTATAAATTGCAGCTGAAAGAAAATTTACAATATTTAATGTTAAGAATACTTAAACGTTGTTTCCTGCTTGACCGTCCAAAGAGAGAGAGAGAGAGAGAGAGAGAGAGAGAGAGCGATTTGCAACCGAATTAAAGCAGTCAAAACGAGCTTTGGCTTCTAATTATGCAAATAAATAATATACATATATTCTGCATTTATACATAATTCGCTCTGGCTGCAAGTCATCAAAAATGTTCGATGTCATTGACCATCTAAACGCCATACATCAGCATCGATCGAACATATCAATGCTAATATATGCTTGAATTAGATGCGCAGGTGGTCAAAGGCATGTTCGAAAGATTGTGCGTGTACAGGATGTTTAACAGGGATGTTTAACAGGGATGCACGACATTCCAGGAATTCACAACCATTTGTTATTGATTAGCCGGCTAAGCGCATTACAGATCGAATTCGTTTTTCATCCGTACTGTCCGTATGTAAAATCGATTTCCGCCATATGTGCTTCCCACCAATTACGACATCCAGAAATTCAAGACAAATGTCAATAAAAATTACTCCCTCTTTTCCCCCTACGCTTCCTTACTTTCCATCCACCAACGCAATGCATTTCATGTATAGGGAAATAATCAAAAAAAATCTGGTTTAAAACTCTCAGTTATGTCAACGCTTAAAGGCCTACAGTATTACGAACAATACTGCGCATAATAATTAAATTTATTCTACCAATCTAGAGTTTCCCGTTATATAAAACTAAAGTTCTTACTTTACAGGTCAATACTCTACAATCAAAAATATTAAACTAATATAGTCAACAACCAACGTGAAAAAATTAATGAAAATCCTGCCAAAAAAAAGGCAGAGAACCGCAAAAAAAACAGAAATCCATGTCAGGATTCTCTATTGAATTTTACTTTGAGATTCATTTACCTACCACCATCAATGTGTTTGCTGTTATGGCAGCCACGTGTCTGATATACTTAGTAGGGACATACAAACTGTTACAACATTGAACACACCCATTTCAATAGTAGAACTGAACATACCCCGTTAATATCATATGGGTTTTGAAAGCTAACCTCAATAGCGTTAGTCTGTAACGGGATTTTAAAATTGTTTCAACTTTCATCATGGAGTGGTCAGATAATGAGAACCGTATCGCTGTAATAGCGCTTTTCAAGTGTGATGTGAAAAAGGCGATATTTTTAAAACGCTCCGGCCACTAGAGACTAACCGATGCATAAAACTGTTTGAGGAGATCGGAGATGTAAATGATCGCCACCGGTCGGGCCACCAACGCTCTGTTCGAACGCCGCATGTCATCAAAGCCGTTAAATCAAGAATTCACAGAAATCCGCTCCGAAAACCGAAAATTATGGCCCGTGAGATGAATATTACGCAAAAGTCCATGAGTCGAATCATAAAAAAAGACTTGGGACTTGACTGCAGTTTTAAAAAAATAGGATTGAAAAATGCAAACGTCTTTTGGTGAAGCACGCTGATAACTTGCACAGAAAAATGTTGTTCACCGATAAAAAAAATTTCACAGCATAGGAAAAATTTACCAAGCAAAATGATAGAGTGTACGCGAGGTCATCTAAGGAAGCTTCTGAATTGATCCCAAGGGTTGAAAAGGGTCATCACCCAGTTTTAGTCATGGTTTGGTGGGGTGTCTCTTACGATGGGGGCACTGACCTGCATTTCTGCGAACAAGGAGTCAAAACATCGGCCAAAGTTTACCAAGAAACCGTTTGGAAGCTGTTGTGAAGCCTCTTAACAATTGCCTGTTCCAAAACCAGCCATGGACTATCTAGCAGGGTTCTGCGCCGGCCCATAAGGCTAAAACGTCCCAGGCCTGGCTTCGAAATAATTTACCAGCGTTAATTTCCTCTGAAGAATGACCCTCAGGCAGCCTAGATTTGTACCCATTGGATTACAAATTGTGAACAATTTTAGAGGACAAAGTTTGTCACAAAAGATACCCCAACATTGGATCTCTTAAGACTGCTTTCGTTCAAGCTGTGGCCAATTTTCCAATGGACGAGCTTAGTGTAGCTATTGACGATTTGCCAGTACGACCTAAGGCGTGTGTAAAGGCAAAAGGCGGACATTTCGAATAAGTAGATTATTTTTGGATTCAATATACATAAATAATATGTATATTAAAACATATTTGGTCCAAAAACTTTCAGTACTTTTTATTTTACAGCACAAAACGTGTGTAACAGTATTTATGTCCCTACTAAGTAAATACTTATCGCGCTTATCTTTAGTATTGATCTCCTGCCCATTGACCAGCATCCATGAGCTTTTTCGACTCTGTTATCTATCTTTCTTTTTATAATAGTTTCTGATCAGGAATTCCTCACTGAATTTATATTCAAACGTTCGAATTTTCATCTTCCAACAAAAGAGGCATATCTCAGTTGTTGCTGGGTCTACATTTATACCCCTAGGCTTAGCCCAGTTAGGCGATAGTTCTTATGCGTCAGAGGCCATTTTGCAGAGGGTGTTTGCAGACGGGTTTAATCCTTAATCGGAGTGATGAGAAAATTCCACTACGAGTATGAGGACTTCCCCGAGAAAATGTATCTGTAGTTTGTATGCCGTTTTATCCGCATGATATCTGTCTGTGCCTTATCCTATCATTGACCAAACACACGGTATAAGCCAAACAGGTCTAATGACTATATTAGGACGTCGGCATGTACATAAGTGAATATATACATCTATAAAACGAGCCAGGGTCATCTTTAAAAGATATTATTTGGTGTGCTACCCCACGCAGTGCAGTTTCAACAGACCTATGGTGACGACATCACTTTCTTATGCTTATTAACTCTAAGAATTATTAAACTCTAAGAAATACAAGAATGCCAACGGATACTAAATTTCCTTTACGTAACGCAAATGGCGTGTGGGTTATATCGAAAGAGGACCATCTGAACTGATCCAATTATTATGCCCAACTCCTGCAAGTACTGGATTCCTTCTTCCAGACGAAATCAAGCCCTCCGATATTTCTTTTCTTACAACTGCTAATTAAGTCATGTATATTACAAGGGAAACCTTAAATATGGGCAAAGCCACGGAGATGACCTTGTAACACTTAAAATGATGCTTTTATTGCCGTACAGTTCCTGTCAAAAGTATTAAACCAATGTTGAAACTTTCCTACTTTCCTTGATCGTGAAAAGTTTCTTTTGATTCAAACGATATTTAAGCCTGGAAAGGACAATCAATCCCTTTATCATGTAGACCGATCAGTTTACTTCCATGCTTATCCAAACTCGTTGAAAAAGTTCTCCTATCAAAAATTAAACCGTTCCTTGTGTCAAACAATATAATACCAGACCATCAGCTTGGATTCCGGGAAGGTACAGTACCATTGAACAAGTAAACCGTCTGAACCAAGCAATACAAAAAAGTTTTATACGGCGCGAATAGTGCTGCGCCGTGTTTTTTAGATGTTGCTCAATCATTAGACAAACTCTTGCACTTTGGTTTCATCAGCAAAATTTATAAATAATTACCGGCAAATACTCATCGTCTGCTTAAGTCTTATTTAGAAAATCGCAGATTCAGAGTCAAATGTGGGCAACACATCACCGACGACTGCGAAATACTAGCTGGTGTCACACAGGCTAGTGCCTGGGGTCTACCCCCTTATCTTCTGCTCACCGCAGATATACCTACAAGCTCAAACATATTGCGTCCACTTTTGCCGATGATATTGCTATTATGAGTTAGCAAAAAAGCACGATATAGCATACACGAATCTAGGTGTCCAAGACGTGCAGAATCATTGATAGCTGACGGGACGATAAAGGTCAAATAAACTATATGCAAACAGGTAACTTTCACACTAAATTACAGCACATGTCCGATAATGTAATTAAATAGTATCTCCTCTATTTAATCCGATAATGTTACATACCTTAAGACTCTCCTGGATCGACGACTAACATGGAGAAATCATATAGAAACCAACAAGACTCGGCAATATGGTATGCCAACTTCTCTGGCTCCTTAGCGCAAACTCAAAACTGAGTCTCTAATATAAGGTTTTGGTATATAATAGTGTAATATATACTATCTAGCTAAACGGTGCCCGGCTATGGAGAAAACCAAGCTCAAGCAACCTTGACAAGGTCCAGAGAGTCGAATCCAAAACATTGTGGAGGAATGAAAACATCCACCGAGATCTGTAAATAGCGCTCGTTAAAGATGCAATTCAGGATATAAATATGATGAAAAACCGAAGCTCGAACGGCACGGCAACATATTAAGTAATCAGTTACAATGTACTTTCAGCACTTCCAGACTTTGGAAAAATTAACGCCAGGTAAGCTGAGCAAAATACAGTGTATAATCCTCTATTCTATGTCGCGAGGTGTAAACCAAACGTCGTTTAAATGGTCTTGCAAGTAATGCATATAGCAACCAAAAAACAAAACTGAAATGCCTGGCTATATAGGTCTCTACTTCTATTTCACAAGGTCAATGTTAGTAGGTCCCTGGGCTAGGATGGTATCTCAGTACTTGTCCTACGCAAGTGCTCTTCGACGCTAGCCAGACCATTACGTAACGTTTTCAACCTTGCTTATAGTGCGGGATTCTTCCCAGCGTGTTGGAAGATTGAAAACGTCTAGCTGATCCCTAAAAAAGGTTATGTCAATAATCCTGCGAAGCACCGATCGATTGTCATTTGCTTAGCGATCTCCAATATAATGGAGAGCACGCTGAATCACCATCCTGTGAACGACCTGCTTAGCGATCGATAGTATGGCTTTCGTTGAAATTGCTCTACAGGAAACCTGATGGCTTTCTTATCGGACCGTTCCGCCAGCTTGGTGAGAGTAAAGTCGTGGCTCTGGATATCTCAAAGTCCTTTGAAAGAGTCTGGCACCGTGTACTCATATCAAAGCTGATCGCATTTGGCCTCGGTAATACCTTCTCCATCTTGTTTTCCTATTTTCATAGACGATCTTTTGGGTCAGGCCTTTAATCCAATTTACTCTCGCGGATGATAGGAACCTCTCATTCGTATCCATTCGACCGTAGACAGAGTCTTCAAGATGTGGGAGACAAAAACGAATTATTGATGAGGCACTTGACCGGGAGTTACTGGCAATTTCCTAATGGGGTCGAGTGAATAGTGTAGATTTTAATGCACGTAAGACACAGTGCTGCTTGTTGTCACAATCGAGTGCTCTTGATTTTCTAGGCATGAAAATACAGTGTGACGCCCGTTGGGCAAGGGCGTCAAATAATGTCAAATTCCATTATTGTTGTTCGTTGTTTAGCTGTGAATCTATCCATTATTTATTCTCCAAGTGTTATTTATATAATCTGCAAAAAAATATAAACCAAAAACATATTAAATTTTGCTGTTTATCGCAAGTTTTAGTCCTATAGCTTCGAATAAATTTTCATTATTTTTTTTTTAAATAACCAACACTCAGGGGATGCCCCCTATACTTGCGGTGCATTGCATTGGCGAGTGGAAAGTAAAGGATCGGAGGGGGGAAGAGGGAATAATGATTATTGACACTTGTCTTGAACTTCTGGATGTCGCAATTAGTGGGAAACACATTTGCCGGAAGTCGATTCCACATACGGACTGTACGAGCTAAAAACGAATTTGATCTGTAGTGTATAGTGCGGTCAACTGGACAATCGATAACAAACGAACATTCTCACGTCAGGAATAAGGCGACGGATGTCTGATGAACACACACCATGAAAGTAACGATAGAATAGCGTCACGCAACCCACATTCCGACGATGATCAAGGGAAACAATAGAGTTGGATACCCTACTGTCACCTATCAGCACCATCGCTCTCCTTTGAACACGGTCAAGTAGCCCCAAGGATGATTTTGGAGCACCTGCCCTTATATGGGAGTTGTATTCCATCTTCGGCCTGATGTAAGTTGTATAGATATTGAAAAGATCAGAAGGAGTGAAATATTTCTTGCACCGCTTTAAGAAGCCTATGCACTTGAGTGCTTCTTTCGACACTTCGAATACATGTCTCGCCCAACGAGCGTTACATTGTATTTGAATGCCCAGAACATCAAGAGCTTCTGATTATTCAATATCCGTACCATCGATAGAAATTGACGATATTGAGACAACAAGCAGCACTGTGTCTTACGCGCATTAAAATCTACTCTATTCACCCGACCCCATTCGGAAATGGCCAGTAAATCTCGGCCAAGTGTCTCATCCATAATTCGCCTTTTGTCTTCAATATCTTGAAGACTCGGCCTACGGTCGAATGAATATGAATGACATAGGTTATTGTCATCCGCAAAGGAGTAGATTGGATTCACGGTCTGACCCAACAGATCATCAATGAAAATTAAAAATAAAGAGGGAGAAAGGACAGAGCACTGTGGTACTCCTGCAGTAAGCCTATGTTTGTTGGATGAGAACCCATCTACAACAACTTTTATAGTGCTATCTCTAAGAAAGCTCGATATAAAACGAGCGAAAGTATCACCGACGCCAAAAGCCATCAGCTTTGAGAAGAGTGCTCCGTGCCAGACTCTATCAAAGGCCTTGGAGATATCCAGAGCCACAAACTTACTCTTACCAAACTGGTGGATAGACCGACTCCAGCGCTCCGTCAAGAAAGCCATCAGGTCTCCCGTAGAGCGATTTCTACGGAAGCCATTCTGTCGATCACTAAGCAAGCAGTTGGACTCTAGATACCTCACAAGATGGTGGTTAACCATGCTCTCTATTACCTTAGAGAGCGCGGAGCAAATCGCGATTGGACGATAATTTGCAGGATTATTGGCTTCACCCTTTTTAGGGATTGGTTGGACGTTCGCAACCTTCCAACACGCTGGGAAGACTCCCGCACGATAAGCAAGCTTGAAGAGGTTGCGTTATGGACGGGCTAGCGTCGAGGAGCACTTACACAGGATAAGTGCCGAAATACCGGGGACTTATTAACGTCGAGATTCGCAAGAACCCTTTTAACCCCACGTGTTCCAAAAAATATCTGAGGCATGGAACTAGATACGTTTTCGATCACGGGGAGTGGTTGATTGCTTTCCGGCAAGGAAGAATTTCCTGCGAACATTTCAGCCAATAGATTTATCAACCGGGTCAGTGAATGCCTGATCGTCTTTAACAAGAGTTGGGATAGATGATGAACTATCCTTTACTCTTCTTAACAACGACCCTGGGGGAAGCAAGAACCTGTAGAAATTTTTCACGCCTAAGCACTCTGGCACACGAAGTTCTTGCCTGTTTCCGCAGCAGTTCAGTATTGGCGTTTTTGTTCAGGCGCCAATTTCTGAACGCCTCCTCTTTAGATCTGACAGCATCCCTGCATGCCTGGTTAAACCAACCGTTTTTGGCTGGTTTAGCCGACATAACTTTATTTGGAATAAATGTCTTCATTCCAAATAAAATTATATTTTGGATCATTTCAGCAGCAGCATTTACGTCGTTGTCGAGAAAGCACAGTTTCCAATTAAAATGCTGAAAAAAGTGGTTGAGCTCAGCCCAACGTGTCTTTTCGTAGATAAAAACTGTTCGCTTTGGGGCTAGTATCGAAGTGACACGAAGGGCGGAATACGAAAGGATGCTGAAACAATGCAGTGATCAGAATTACCAAGAGGTGGAAGGACATTAACTTCGTACTTTTCAGGGTGTGAAGTTAAGTAAAGGTCAAGAATATTGTGATGGTGCCCTTCTACACACGGAATATGTGTCGGTTCATTCACTAGTTGCGTCAAGTCATTTTGCGCGGCGAAGAGCTCGACGTATTGGCCCTCCGGAGTTGTTTGGCTCGAATGCGAAAGCCAGGCCGAATTGTGGACATTGAAATCACCAGCAACGACGATTTCACTGTCCGGATAACTCTCCAGAACTTTCGCTATAGAATCGGAAAGGGCGCCGAAGCCGTTAAGGGAAGCCTCCCTTTCCGAGTCTGGGCTTCTGTATATAAACCCCAAATGAAGTACGTGTGTTCCAATCCTGAACTTAACCCAAAGGGAGTTAAATTCTGGATCTTGTGAGCATAAGTGTTGCTTGCTCTGAAATACTATATCGTTACGTACATATACCACAAGTCCTCTGTGAGAAATAAAAAGAGGTAGGGTGTGATACCCAGGGACGTAAAAATGCTGTGGATCAGAATCCTCACGCACCTGAGTCTCACAAAGAGCTAGAACATCAGGCCTGTGGTAATGAATGTGGGAGAACACAGCGAAAAAATTCGTACGCAGGCCACGTATGTTGGCGAAATGTATGTTAAATTTCTTTACCATTACGCCAACCAGAGAACAAAAACAAATGTCAGTATGTAAGCTCATTAAACAATCTCACCCCTTTGCCGCTACTGGTCCCTCCAATGCTTAGTGTTATGCCTTAAACATTGGAGGAGCAACGACAAAAAAAGCAAGAGAGTCAACTGCACTTACACAGATTGGAAAAGATATGGAGTGGTGGAGGGAGGGGGGAGTTCAATGCACCACGGAAAGAGATAAACAAATTCTCTTAGTGCGTTATCGTTGGATTTTGTGTTATTATTTTTTTTCTATGCACCACGGAAAGAGATAAACAAGTTCTCTTAGTGCGTTATCGTTGGGTTTGTGTTATTTTTTTCTGTTCTTTTTCTAATTTTTTTCCTTCTTATTGTTGTTGTTGTGTTAGGTTTATTGCACATATGTATGTTTGGTTCTTGTTAGAATTTTGTTTTATGAGTTCTATTTTTTTTCGGGTTTTGTTTGTAAAGTAAAGTAGATTAGTTTTGCAGTTGTTATGTTGATGCTTGTTTATGTGCTGTAGTTTGGTTGTTGATTTGTTTTCGTGTTTTATTTTAATTTTGAGTAATTTTATTTTTGTAGGACGGACGATAGAAAACTTTAACGCGGACAACACAAAACGCGTGCGGACTGAACGACGGACAGAACATTACTCTGGAAAACTCTAAGAAGTACAAGTATGCCAACGGATACTAAATTTCCTTTACGCAACGCAAATGGCGGGTTATATCGAAAGAGGGTCATCTGAACTGAACCAGGTATTTTCCGCATCTCCTGCAAGTACTGGATTCCTTCTTCCAGACGAAATCAAGCCCTCCGATATTTAATTTCTTACAACTGCTAGTTAATTACAAGGGAAACCTTAAATATGGGTAAAGCCACCATATGACCTTGTTACACCTAAAATGTTGCTTTTATTGCCATACAGTTCCTGTCCAAAGTACTCAATTTTGAGACTTTCCTACTTTCCCTGATCGTGGAAAGTTTCTTTGAGTCAAATGATCTTTAAGCCTGGAAAGGACAATCAATCCCTTTCTAATTTAGACTGATCAGTTAACTTCCATGCTTATCCAAACTCTTTGAAAAAGTTCTCCTATCAAATATTAAACCGTTCCTTGTGTCAAACAATATAATACCAGACCATCAGCTCGGATTCCAGGAAGGTCCAGTACCATTGAACAAGTAAACCGTCTGAACCAAGTTATAGAAAAACTTTTATAACGACGCGAATAGTACTGCGCCGTGTTTTTTTAGATTTTGCTAAATCATTAGACGTGATCTTGCAGTTTGGTTTTATCAGCAAAATTTATAAATATTTACCGGCAAATACTCATCGTCTGCTTAAGTCTTATTTAGAAAATCGCAGATTGAGAGTCAAATGTGGGCAACACATCACCGACGACCGCGATATACTAGCTGGTGTCACACAGGCTAGTGCCTGGGGCCTACCCTTTATCTTCTGTTCACCGCAGATATACCTACAAGCTCAAACATACTTACATCCACTGATTGAGGCCGTTGTCGCAAGTAAAATCCAACAATAATTTCTTGTTGTAGCTCAAAATTCATTATTTGATTTTTTTTTCTTAATGCGAAAATTGAATAAGATAACGTATCATTTGACGACGCATTGGTTCATTATGGAACCTTACTGTCCTCGAAAATGGTATCCTTCTTGCTTATTAACTCTTTGCCAAAGGACGTTTTAATATAATATATAAGTTTTAATGATATGGTCTCTTTTGTTTGGCAGTACAATATATTTCAATATTTTACAAACTGAAATTGTTTATTTGACAGATTTGTCAATAGTTTGTTGTTATAACAACAATATATTTCGTTTTTTAAATCAGTCATCTTGATAAGTCCAGAGAGATCTGAACGTATCAAGCTCTCCATTTACGGTTACAACACTTCCATCTTCATTCATAGAGTGTAATTGTCGTTGATGAATCGCTCTTGGATTTTCAGAACCCCAGAACCTACAGTTCTGCTTTCTAAAAAAGCCATTCAAATGAAAATGAGCTACATCACATTGTGTTAAACAAAATTGATCGATGATTTAACTAATAAAATTCCATTATTCTTGTTCTTTGTTTATCTGTGAATCTATCCATTATTTATTCTCCAAGTGTTATTTATATAATCTCAAGCAACCTTGATAAGACTCTTGGTACATTAGGAATGAAAACACCCACCGAGATCTGTAAATAGCGCTCGTTAAAGATGCAGGATATAAATATGATGAAAAACCGAAGCTCGAACGGCACGGCAACATATAAACTAATCAGTTACAATGTACTTTCAGCACGTCCAGACTTTGGAGAAATTAACGCCAGGTAAGCTGATCTATACTGCGAGTCTCTCGTCATAGCATATCGCTGATACAAGCGCGCAAAAGACATTGTATAATCCTCTATTCTATGTCGCGAGGAGTAAACCAAACGTGGTTTAAATGATCTTGCAAATAATCCATATATCAGTCAAAAAACAAAACGGAAATGCCTGGCTATAGAGGTCTCTACTTCTATTTCACAAGGTCAATGTTAGTAGGTCCCTCGGTACTTGTCCTACGTAAGTGCTCCTCGACGCTAGCCAGGCCATTACGTAATGTTTTCAACCTTGCTTATAGTGCGGGATTCTTCACAGCGTGTTGGAAGATTGCGAACGTCTAGCCGATCCCTAAAAAATGTTATGTCAACAATCTGCGAATTATCAACCGATTGTTATTTGCTTAGCGCTCTCCAAGACAATGGAGAGCACGCTGAATCACCATCTTGTGAGGTATCAGGTGTCCAACGACCTGCTTAGCGATCGACAGTATGGCTTTCGTTGAAATTGCTCTACAGGAAACCTGATGACTTTCTTATCGGACCGTTAGAGTCGTTCTATCCACCAGCTTGGTGAGAGTAAAGTCGTGGCTCTCGATATCTCAAAGACCTTTGCAAGAGTCTGGCACGATGCACTTATATCAAAGCTGATCGCATTTGGCCTCGGTAATACCTTCTCCGTCTTTTTTTCCTATTTTCATAGACGATCTTTTGGGTCAGGCCTTTAATCCAAATTACCTTCGCGGATGATAGGAACCTCTCATTCGTATTCATTCGACCGTAGACAGAGTCTTTAAGATATGGGAGACAAAAAGCGAATTATGGATAAGACACTAGACCGGGAGCTACTGGCAATTTCCTAATGGGGTCGAGTCTTAGAATATTTATATTTAGGATACTTAAACGTTGTTTCCTGCTTGACCGTCCAAAAAAGAGAGAGAGAGCGATCTGCAACCGAATAAAGGCAGAAAAATCGAACTGTGGCTGCTAATTATGCAAATAAATAATATACATACTTTCTACATTTATACATAATTCGCTTCGGCTGCAAGTCATTAAACATGTTCGATATCATTGACCATCTAAACGCCATACATCAGCATCGATCAAACAAACCACTGCTAATGTATGCTCGAATTAGATGCGCAGGTGGTCAAACGCATGTTCGAACAATTGTGCTTGTACTTATCTGCTTCCTTCCCATTCTTTGCTCCCACATTTGGTGTGATCAGTTTTACAAAAGGCAGAACGTTTTGTAAAGAGGGATGTGGAGGTCGCACAAGCGCATCGATGTCAGCCTAGAAGCTTATGAAGCAGAGAGGGGGTAGGGTCGCACAAGTGCGCCGATGTAACAAGGCGAAGCAAAGTACACGCACAAATATATGTGAATTATTATGATACAGTGCTCGGATTTATATTTGTCGCACTTACATTTTATAATAAAATAGAGGAAAAAATACAATTAAAATTATTGATTGAAATGTTGAGAAATAATGAGGTTGTTTACATAGCTTTTTTCGTCAACAGGATGTTCAACAGGGATACATGATATTCCAGGAATTCACAACCATTTGTTATTGATTAGCCGGTTAAGAGCGCTACTGATCGAATTCATTTTTCACCCAACTGTCTGTATGTAAACTCGACTTCCGCCAAATGTATTTCCCACCAATTACGACATCCAGTAATTCAAGAGAAATGTCAAAAACATACTCCCTCTTTTCCCCGTACGCTTCTTTACTTTCCACCCACCAACGCTATGCATTCCATGTATAGGGGAATAAACAACAAAAAAAATCTGGTTTAAAATTCTCAGTTATGTCAACGCTTAAAGGCCTACAGTATTACGAACAATACCGCGCATGAGAATTAAATGTATTCTTCCAATCTAGAGTTACCCGTTATATAATACTAGAGTTCTTCACTCTACAGGTCTAAAGATCTTCACTCTTCAATCAAAAATATTAAAGTGATACAGTCAACCACAACGTGGAAATTATTAATGCCAAAAATACGCAGAAAACCGCAAAACACAAAAATCCATGTCAGGATCCTCTATTGAATTTTACTTTGAGATTCATATACCTACCACCATCAATGTGTTTGCTGTTATGGCAGCCACGTGTCTGATATAATTACTTATCGGGCTTATCGTTAGTATTTCTTTGCTCTGCTGGTAACCGAACAGCACCTTCGCTGCACCTGATCTTTATGTTCCACTTCATAGCCATTGAAGTCCACCAAGCTATTGCTGCAAATGAAGCAATTAGCCTTACTATGCTTATACAGAGGCTGTGTGTCATCGTATGCCTACTTCAGATCCCATTGATCTCCTGCCCATTGACCAGCATCCATGAGCTTTTTCGACTCTGTTATCTATGTCGTCTTTCTATAATAGTTTCTGATCAGGAATTCACCACTTAATTTATATTCAAACGTTCGAATTTTCGTCTTCCACCCAAAGAAGCATATCTCAGTTATTGCTGGGTCTACATGTATAGGCTTAGCCCAGTACGGCGATAGTTCTTATGCATCAGAGGCCATTCTGCAGTTTCAACAGGCCTATGGTGACGACATCACTTTCTATTTATTTCTCAGTATAGTCTCAACCTAGCACGAAATATTAAACATTGAAGTACGATTTCTGAGGTCCTACTAATGTCTTTATTATTCTGGTCAATAAATATGGTCATTTATACCCTAATTCGTCACAAAAAGAGTGAACTGCTAGCTCAATACAACTTGATCTAGGTCGTTGTCGCAAGTAAAATCCAACAAAAATTTCTTGCTGTAGCTCAAAATTTATGATTTGATTTTTTTCTTAACGCGAAAATGTACCATTGATGATGCATTGGTTCATTATGGAACCTTAGTGTCCTGGAAATTTGTATGCTTCTTGTTTAATAACTCTTTGCCAAATGACGTTTTAATATAATAGTTATATAAGTTTTAATGATATGGTATCTTTTCTTTGGCTGTACAATATATTTCAATGTTTTACAAATTGAAATTGTTTATTTGACAGATTTTTCAAAACCTCAACTGCTTAAAAAAAATAGTTTGTTGTTATAACAACAATATATTTCGTTTTTTAAGTCCTAGTCATCTTGATACGTCCAGAGAGATCTGGGGGTCATCTGAGTGGGCTTAATCGGACAATTGAAAAGGTTCAGACAAAAAAGAGAAACTTTGTCATCAATTCGCGCCCAATACGAACTAAGATGCCTGCATTAGCCGGATCTCAGCTGAGTCAGAAACATGCGCGACTATCGATGTAGCGTCTTCTCCTCTGTTAAAATCTCCGTTAACGATGTAGCTTGATACCGCTGTTGACCGATAGTTTCGATTAAAAAAAAGCTCTCTCGTGTAACGACGGGCCTCTCTAGACGATCGTAGCTGATTTGTCTGGGCGGAGGCATCCTTTCCATGAGATGATGGTTGCGATGACTACTGCAAGGACACCCAAGCAAAACTAAGATAACAAGAAATTGTGTCTGCGCGCGGTAAGGACCTTCGTCTCCTCATGTGGATGGTACTTAGAAGACATGAGTATACGCCAAGTTTATGTTCCTAGGGCGTCATTCTCTCGTCTTAATTTTCGACCTAGCGCTTTGTGAGAGGTCAGCAAAGTTTCTTTGTCGGCTGCCGGCAAGTGACTTGAAGACCTTTTTCCTACTTCTAAGCTTACCCCAAGGATTTTGTGGTAGTTGAAAGCCGAAATGTTAACGTCATTGGCTTTACATTAAGTGACTGTAACAGGTGAATTTCTTGCATATGTCATCCACTTTAGGTCCTGACCCCATTATTATACAATCATCAGCGTACGACATAATTTCAACGCCGTCTGGTGGTGTAGCAATTTTGGAGATGTTAAAATGCCGGCTATGTCACCCCAGGGAACTCTTTTTAGCTATACGAGGCTTCGGCTTCCTGTCTCTAAATTCTACATATTTTCATCATAAATCAAAACTTCATTCGTGAAGAGACCGGTCGCTAGAAAAATGCTCTCTTGGACTTATAACGGTTTTTTAAGCCGTTATAAGTACTTGTAAGGAATTCATACCATTTTAGACAAAAGATTTTAATTTTAACTACAAAGAATTCGTGTAATAAACCCGTGAGATAAAACAAGCAAATTATAAAAGACACTCACATACACAAACTGTTACACAAATACACCGCTTGATGAGCCATCGTCTCATTCAAGAGCTAGAGCATGGCAGACAATCTTTCTACATAAAAAAAACACTCAGAAAACAACAAACTGACAAAAGACAAACAATTAAAGGCGGAACAGACAGGCATGGATCGCTACACTACAATAAAGCGTAAATCCAGCAATGCCAAAGGGCTGGATTTGGAAAACTGTGAACGGTAAAGAACCACCAAAGTCCGCAACGGATAACAACCGGTTTGCATTGCTGAGCGTAGAAGAAGCTCAATATTTTAGCTCGCCAAATGTCGCAACTCCAAGGGCGCCATAATATACCAACGTGCAAATGAGCTGGTTAATATCGTTAACAGCTTGTTGGCAGTGGTGGCTTTCACATAGTACCAATAAGAAAGGTAACATAAACGAGACACAAATTCGGGCATACACCGAAAACGACTTTCCTGTTTTTTTTTAGTTTAACGATATCGCCGCAGTCTCAAATGGCATTGAATCATTTGTAGGACAAGATGAGGTAAAAATAACAATGAAAAAAGAGAATTTTAATGTACATTACGTGCTTACCGTCTAGCAAATCGTAGAGGAAACCCATTGTACGACTGTCTTATATGGTGGAAATATGAATTGTATTTTATTTCGACTTGATAGATTTTGGTATAATAAGAGGAATTAACAAATCGAACTTGTCTGCTTGTACGAGTACTTGCCCCGACTCATCGTCAGACCATTCACCTCTTACATTTCTTCTCGATGAGAAGATTGTACAAGGGTACTTATAGATGAACCTCTTAGGCGCACGTCTCCCAACACAAACTGGTTGAAATGCAGGAATATACATCATATATATAGATTCTAAACAAATTATTTCTAATACCATAGATATCGACAAAGCGTTTCCAATTTTAATTCCATCTCAGAATAGTGGTCATCCGCGTTACACAAAATCAAAAAAAGCAACAAGAAACACAAATATTTACACTTACTGGGAAATACAGCTGCAAGCAAGAAACGGAAGTGTTGAGGTGAATAGCATCGAAATAGAAAGCCAGCGACTAGAATTAGACTGGGTAACACGACAAAAAAGTTAAAAACGAAGACGATAGACAGCATGCTTACTTTATCGCAAGTCTTACTCCTACATTATCGAAATTTGCATTATGACAAACTCTAATAAATACAAGTATGCCAACGGATACTAAATTTCCTTTACGCAACCAAAATAGCGTGCAGGTTATATCGGAACAGTAGATAGCCAATGTTTACTCAAACTATCTAAACCAGGTGTTTTGCCCAAATCCTGTAGTGGATATCTTATTCCAGACGAAATCAAGCCCTCCGATATTTCATTCCTTACAACTGCTAATTATGTCATGTATATTACAAGGGAAACCGTAAAAACGAACCCTGTTTGAGTAAACATCGTTTAATACAAGTGCTCCTAGACACATGTTTTAAAACAAAGAATTATCAATTAAAGGTTGCTTAATCTACGATACGGTAACTTTTATTTAAGAGATTTGTTTGCAAAGTTTCTCTTAAACATCAAAAACAATGCCTAAACATAAGCGCCGTAGAATAATTAACTCAAAAATATTATGTGGGCAATGTAAAGGTGAAGTGAAAGAAGAAGAAGATGCAATTCAATGTGACAAGTGCGCCAAAACATTCCATTCTATTTGTACAATGCTGAATAAACGTCAATACGAATATCTAGTTGAGAAAGATAGCGAAAATTATTTCTGTCATTTATGCGAAGAAGGAGGAAACAACATACGAAATGAGTTATGTATGATCAAAACAAAATTGAATAAGTTAGATCAGCTGAATTGTTTAAATGAATCGTTAAGTTTTATGTCAAAACAATTCGACGATTTAATCAAAGGCGTAGCAGAGAATAAAAAGAAATTAGAATTTATACAAAAAGAAAATGTTGCACTTAAAAATGAGGTTGATGTTTTGAAAAAATCAGTTAAAATGCTAAATGATACTCGCGTTAAAAATGATTGCCTTGTTACTGGTTTTGTTAATACTAACAAATTGATTGTTACTGATACTATGATCTCGATTTTGAAAGATGCTGGTGTAACTTTAACTGAAGAAGAAATTGATGATGGGTTTTTCCTGAAAAATAAAGCTGACTCTGCAAAACAGACAATGATTGTTAAATTTAATTCTTTTAAAACAAAGAAGAAAGTAATTTCTGCGAAACCTAAAATGAAAGAAATTGAAAGTACAAAATCGATCTATGTTAATGATTTCTTAAGCAAAGAAACCCTTACACTCTTGAATCATGCTAGAGCATTAAAATCTGTTGGGTACCGTCAAGTTTATGCAGTTGGTTCAAAAGTTTTTGTTAAGCGAAGCGAGTTGTCCCGTCCTAAAATCATTCATGATGCTGCTGATGTTGACCGTTTTCTGCTTGAAGCCACAACTGCTATTGGTAGAGGGCATAGACCCTCGAATGCAATTCATGAAGAGGATGAAGATGAATCTTATCAAACATCATAAATTTTTACTATTTCATAATGTTTTCATATTATTTGTATATATTTTTTTTTTTAAATATTTTTATTATGAATATAAATAATTAATACAATTCTTTTCAATCATTTGAATTATATTTGGGAAATATTAATAAAAATTACTTTAATATTGTCTCAATGAATGTAAGAAGCATTTCTTCGATCAGTAAATTTAATGAATTTAAAAGTTTGATCTCACGCTTTCCTACCCTGCCCAATATAATTTGTGTTCAGGAAACCTGGTTCCAGCAGGAATTGTTGCAGCTTTATAATATACCTGGCTACAATGCTGTGCACTGTTGCAGACCTGATGGTTATGGAGGTTCAACTGTGTATGTTCGTGACAATCTGTTTTATTCTGTGGAACTCTGCGAGAGCAAACATTTTGTCGACGCTGTTGTTGTTAAGCTGCACAATAAAGCTTTTCGTGGCAATGAAGTTATTATAATGTCGTTCTACAGGTCTCTAAAATGTGTTTTGAACAATTTTATGAATTTCTTGGAAGAAGTTTTCAGTCGATTTGGGCAATTACCACACTGATAGAAAAAATATGACCATACGGTCACAAACATGAGAACGTTCGGCGTCGATAGTGTATCAAGACTCAATGTTCTCTATTGTGAGAACGCCGTTCTCTATTTCGTTCTAAAATAAGCGTTCTAGAGTTTAATCCACATAGTTCTCGAATTTCATCCGCATAGTTCTAGAGTTTCATCCGCATAGTTCTCGTTTTCTAGACACAACGTTCTCGGTTTTTGGTCGACTTTTTATTGTGAATCCCCCCAAATAAACCAAACCAAAAAAATAGTTTTATATTTATTTTTTTCGAAAATTTATTTATTTTCTATTTAATTTATAAAACTTAAATATATTTTATTCTAAAATAAATTTTCCCATTATTCATTGGGTATACATGAAGTGGTTTAGATATAAAATCAGAGATTGGTATATAACACAATATGACCAATTAAAGAAAAATATGACAAGCCCTTCTGTCAAGAATATATATTACTAACTTTAATAGCGCAATGCAACAAAATGAAACTTTGTTTGTAAAAGATTTGGCGTTTGGTTTTAGTCATTAGGTTATAATTCTGAAGGGGGTGGCATACTTTTTTTTGATTGGTCATGATGAACAACAACTTTAGCCCACAATATCACTTTGGCCCACAATATCACAAATTATTACCTCGGTTTTTTCCATGCAAACAATTTTTCCCGGAATTCTATACGCAGTCCTAATGGTGGCACTGCTTCTTTTAAATCTTCCTTCTTCAAATACTGCAATCTGTGGAAGGTTACGTTTGCGGCTAAAGGAACAAACACTCGTTAAAAGCACATTCAATAATTTTATTTGTTTTTCTACTTACATTTCAAATGTTCATAAACATTATCCATGTTTATTGAGGTTAGAAAATGTTTTAGTTGGGTTTCGTCGTCGGCTTGTGTGATTTCGGTGTTGATTACAAACCCTGAGTCCTCAACACCCTCAGCTTCATCACCAGAATTGCTAAGATCATCCGAGATATGTTCCTCCGCCCACATTTCATCATCTAAATCTATATCACTTTTCATTGCAATTTTTTTTTTTCAAGTCGCGTCGGACGATTTGGATTTAATTTTTTATTCAATAAACAAAAGAATACCAAAGCTATCGAAAGCTTTCAACGGCGCCAAACAATAAAGTGGACAGCGGCAGCTTGCTTTTTCGGGTACCGGCTAGAGAAGAGTATTATATATATATATATATATATATATATATATATATATATATATATATATATATATATATATATATATATATATATATATATATATATATATATATATATATATATATATATATATATATATATATATATATATATATATATATATATATATATATATATATATATATATATATATATATATATATATATATATATATATATATATATATATATATATATATATATATATATATATATATATATATATATATATATATATATATATATATATATTTTTTTTTTTTTTTTTTAAATCAAAATTTTAACATTGCGAAAATGCAAAAAGATGTTGAAAAACAAAATTTTCACATCAAAAACTAAATCAGGGGAAAAAATTCATGTACCATGTTTGTTTTTTTAATATACAATGATTTTTTACATTGTGTTCACATACAATTTTGGATATGATTTATAAAATAATAACTTTCTTGTTGTCCTTCGATATTTTATTGCAGTTTTTATTCTCTATTTTTAAGAAGTTAAAGTATTTAGTTTTTTACGTTAATTAATAAAATTCGGAGCGGCCAGCGTACATGAGCAGCGGCGATCACCGTCTTGAAATTGCCTGGCTTGTGACTCATGGTAGGTTGTGGTCGCGTCTAAATAGAGAACTCTTTGTTCTCACTTTTCATCTACATGGTCTCAATAAAAATAGAGAACTATGGTTCTCAGGTTTGATACCAAACGTTATTGGTTTTAGAACGCCTTTTTTGGTTCAGTGCAGGTATATTCCTGGGTGATTCAAATTTGGATACATTAATACAGTAACTGTTTACCTGATCTTTTGGAACTTCTGTTTTGCTATGGCTATGCCAATTGCCACAACCTTATTACACGCCCATGTAGTGCTACGTCAATTGACCATGTTTATAGTAATATGCAAGACATATCAGATCGCAATTTATTGTTCTGCAAGTTTGAATCTACTATTGAGAGAGGTGAAATTATAGAAGTGAAAAATCGTCACTGCAATTATGACCGATTAAGGGAATATCTTCACAGGAATTTAAATACTTCTAATTTAATGGGGATTCCATCAGTAGATACAAACAATATGTTGGCATGCATATCCGATGCTATTGCGGCCTCTACAACGATTTCAAGAAAAAAGAGGTCATTAAAGCAAGAAATAACTACCTGGATTACTGGAAATTTACTGGCGCTTATAGAGTACAAGAACAATTTGTTAAAAAGAAAAAGAAAGAGACCAAATAATTTCGATATTGATAGTAATATAAAAAGAATAAGTCGTATTATAAAAGTTGCTACTAAAGAGGCAATGAGTGCATATTACCGCGAAAATCTTAATAAAGTTCAAAACGAGCCAAAGAAATGTTGGAACTTTATAAACAAAACACTTGGAAGAACCGCAAAACCTGAAATAAAACTTAGAATAGATGATGGTGGATATGTCTACAGTGATCTGTTAAAAGCTGAAACATTTAATCAATATTTCCATAATTCTGTAATTGAAACATGATCGCAAATTAAATATTCGATATCGGAAAATTGCAATTCTCTAAGAACACTTTGTCGCCATTACAATATTTTTGAATTTAAAAAAGTTATGGATCATGAAGTCATAAATGTCGTAACAAATATGGCTGAATCTAATAGTACGGGCAATGATGGTATAAAAACTACATTAATTATTAAATGCGTAGAAGAACTTTGTCCCGTTTTAGTTAAAATTTTTAACTCTATTATTGATACGTCTTCATATCCTGATGCATTAAAAGTACACAAAATCATTCCGATTCCAAAAGTGTCACGTGCTGAATCTGTGGAACAGTTCAGACCAATTTCTTTGCTATCGGCTGTGGATTAAGTATTTGCAAAAATTATATTCTCTCAAATGTCAAACTACTTTGAAACACACCCGAAAAGGATGTGGCACGGAGGAAGCTGTGGCTAATGTAGTTAATTATATATGGCTTAGATCGTGGATTTAAGGCAGTTGGCGGCGTTTTCTATGATTTTTCGAAAGCTTTTGATCTTGTAGATCACTCTGTTTTGTGTCAAAAGTTGTGGTTTTATGGTATTCGTGGCAAAAGTCTGGCTTTAATTGAGGACTATTTAAAACGGCGGAAGCAGTTTGTCCAAATGAACTCATGTAAGAGTTCATTAGAAAACGTTGTATGCGGTGTTCCTCAGGGCAGCATTTTAGGCCCTTCGTTATTTAAAATATATTTGAATGACATTAACAATCTTGGCTTGCATGGAAAAGTGTTTATATATGCTGATGATATTTGTATCTTTTATCCATATAAGCACAATATCGTGTTAAAGACGTTTATTGAACGTGATGCTGCTTTGATTTTTGAATATGCAAGAATAAACAGATTATTTCGGAATCCTGAAAATAACTAAATTTTTACGATTTATGCCACGCCCAACACTTGAAGTAGATAACTGTGAAATTTTTATTGATGGAAAAATCTTGAGTGAAGTGTCAAGCATAAAGTACTTAGGAGTTTACTTGCAATATAACTTAGGATGGCGGCTTCACATTGAAAAACTGAGGGCAAACATAGCTCCAGCGGTCGGAATCCTATATAAACTGAAGAACAGATTGGATAAAAAATCAAAACTGTTGATTTTTCAAGCCTTAATTCAAAGTCATCTTAATTATATGGCTCTAGTTTATGATTTAAAGTCTTTACAGATCCTTCAGAATAATTCTTTGAAGATCATTTACAATTTGCCCAGATTATTTTCAACACGATTGCTTTACAAAGATGTTGCAGTAGGAATTTTACCAGTTTTTGGTTTGCATAAGCTGCAGTTGTTACTGTATGTATATAAGAATGTAAACAACATTGGCCATCACACTATTTCATTAACTAGATTTCGGCATAATTTTAACACAAGAAATAATTCTAAGCTGAATGTAGCCAGATGTCGTTTGAAGATTACAAAGCAGAGGATTGAACACATGGGCAGCGTGGAATTCAATAATTAGTCGCAATTTTTTAAAGACTCACTTTCCATATCTTTATTTAAGAAAAGATTAAAAGAATATTTTTTACAAAACGTAGAAATGCTTTTAATTTCAAATAAAAATACTGTAATATTGATTTAAGAATATATGTATATTATAGTTTTATGAAAAAGATTTAATCTAATTGTTGCCAACTAGCCTCAAAAAAGCCCTAGAGGCGCTGAGGCATAAGAATATAAAATATTGTTATTATGAATTAAAACAATAAACACTAAATATGGGTAAAGCCACGGATATGACTTTGTAACACCTAAAATGATACTTTTATTACCGTGCAGTTCCTGTCCAAAGTATTAAACTCATTTTGAGACATAGCTACTTAATCGTGAAAAGTTTTCCTAATCCCTAATCGTGAAAAGTTTTTTTGATTCTAATGATCTTTAAGCTTGAAAAGAACAAATCAACCCCCTCTTATAGAGACCGATCAGTTTACTTCCATGCTTATCCAAACTCTCTGAAAAAGTTCTCCTATCAAAAATTAAACCATTCCTTGTTTCAAAAAATGTAATACTATAACATCAAGTCGGATTCCGGGAAGGTATAGTACCATTGAACAAGTTAACCGTCTGACCCAAGCTATAGAAAAACTTTTTTTAAACTGCGCGAAAAGTGCTGCGCCGTGTGTCTAGATCTTGCTCAATCATTAGACAAGGTCTTGCACTTTGGCTTGATCAGCAAAATTTGTAAATATTTACCAGCAAAAACTCATCGTCTCCTAAAGTCTTATTTAGATAACCGCAGATTCACAGTCAAATGTGGTCAACATATCAATGACGACCGCGAAATACCAGCTGGTATCACACAGGGAAACATTTGAAAGCATTGCGGTTGATCACTAGCGACCCTTCATCCAAAACATCCACCGATATCTGTAAATAGCGCTCGTTAAAGATGCAATTCAAGATATTAATATGATGATAAAACAGAAGCTCGAACGGCACGGCAACATATTAACTAATCAGTTACAATGTGCTCTACGACGCTAGCCAGGCCATAACGTAATGTTTTCAACCTTGCTTGTAGTGCGGAAGTCTTCCCAGCGTGTTGGAAGATTGCGAACGTCTAGCCGATCCCTAAAAAGGTAAAGTCAATAATCCTGCGAATTGCCATTTGCTTAGCGATAATGAAGAGCACGCTGAACCACCATGTTGTGAGGTATCTGGAGTCCAACGACCTGCTTAGCGATCGACAGTTTGGCCTTCGTAGAAATATCTCTAAAGGAAACCTAATGGCTTTCTTATCGGAGCGTTGAAGTCGGTCTATCCTCCAGCTTGATTTTTTAGGCATGAAAATAAAATGTGACGTTGGTAGGGCAAGGCATTTATTCGAAGTGTTGAAAGAAGCACTTAATATACTTACATTAGGCTAAAGATGGAATACAACTTCCTTATATGGGCGGTGCTTCAAAATCATTCTTAGAGCTACTTGATCGTGTTCAAAGGAGAATGATGGTGCTGATAGGTGACAGTCTCGCACCAAATACGATATCCAGAAATTCAAGACAAATGTCAATAAAAATTACTCCCTCTTTTTCCCTAATGATCCCTTACTTTCCACCCATCAACGCAATGCATAACATGTATAAAGAAAACCCCCTGAGTGTTGGTCAATAAAAAAAATCTGGTTTAAAATTCTCAGATATTTCAACCCTCAAAGGCCTTCCGTACTACGAACAAAACCACGCATAAAAAAATAATTGACTCCGCCAATCAAGAGTTACCCGTTATATAAAACTAGAGTTATCCACTCTTCAGGTCTAGAGTTTTCCACTCTACAATCAAAATATTAAACTAATACAGTAAACATACTACCATGAAAAAATTAATGCTAATCCAAAAATACGCAGAGAACTGCAAAACACGTAATCCATGTCAGGATTCTCTATTGACTTTCACTTTGAAACTCGTACACTTATTAATTCGTATACCTACCACCATCAATCTTTTTGCTGGCAGCCACGTAACAGATATAAAAACTTATCGGGTTTATCTTTAGTACTTCTTCCATTGCCCTTATACAAGTTATGCAGATTGCTCCGCTGGAAGCTGAACAGCATTTTCGCTGCACCTTATCTAGTTTTTTAGGTTCCCCTTCATAGCCATTGAAGTCCACCAAGCTATTGGTGGACTTCAATGGCCGCGTATTTTGTAATTGGCCTTACTACGCTTGTATAGAGCTAGTTTGTCATCATATACCTACGGATCTATTTAGACCCTATTGATCTCCTGCACATTAATCAGCATCCCACTAAATACTAAGTAGGGACATAAATACTGTTACAACATTGAACACACCCATTTCAATAGTAGACCTGAACATAACCCGTTAATGTCATATGGGCTTTGAAAGCTAACCTCAATAGTGTTAGTCTGTAACGGGATTCTAAAATTGTTTCAACTTTCATCATGGAGTGGTCAGATAATGAGAACCGTATTGCTGAATGAAAAAAGCGATATTTTCAAAACGCTCCGGCCACTAGGGGTTAGCCGCATGTTCGTCTACCGATGCATAAAACTGTTTGAGGAGACTGGAGATTTAAAAGACGGCCACCGGTCGGGCCGCCCATGCTCTGTTCGAACACCGCATGTCATCAAAGCCGTTAAATCAAGAATTCACAGAAATCCGCTCCGAAAACAGAAAAGCATGGCCCGTGAGATGAATATCACGCAAAAGTCCATGAGTCGAATCATTGAAAAAGACTTGGGACTTGGGGCTTTCAAACGACGTAACGGACATTTATTGACTGCAGCTTTAAAAAAAGCACGCTGATAACTTGCACAGAAAAATTTGGTTCACCGATAAAAAAAATGTTTTAAATGTTTTAAAATTTAACGAGCAAAATGATAGGGTGTATGCGCGGTCATCTAAGGAAGCATCTGAACTGATCCCAAGGGTGGAAAAGGGTCATCACCCGGCTTCAGTCATGGTTTGGTGGGGTGTCTCTTACGATGGGGTCACTGACCTGCAATTCTGCTTACAAGGAGTCAAAACATCGGCCAAAGTTTCCCAAGAAACCGTTTTGGAAGCTGTTGTGAAGCCTCTAAACAATTCCCTGTTCTAAAACCAGCCATGGACTTTCCAGCAGGATTCTGCGCCGGCCCATAAGGCTAAAACGTCCCAGGCCTGGCTTCGAAATAATTTGCCAGCGTTAATTTCCTCTGTAGAATGGCCCTCAGGTAGTCCAGATTTGAACCCATTGGATAACTAATTGTGGACGGTTTTAGAGGACATTGGATCTCTAAAGGCTACTTTGGTTCGAGCTGTGGCCAATTTTCCAATGGACGAGGTTGGTGCAGCTATTGGCGATTGACCAGTCCGATAAAACGTGTGTAACAGTATTTATGCCCCTACTAAGTACATTCCCATTCAACGATTTTTATTACTCTGGTCATTTATACCCCAAATAGCTCACTGGATGAACACTCCATCCATAGAGTAGACAGCTACATCAATAGAACTTCACTGAGGTCGTTGTAACAAGTTAAATAGAACAATATGTATTTTTGAAGCTCAAAATTTTTCATTTGAATTTTTTCCTAATGCGAAAATTGAATAAGACAAGGTATCATTTGACGACGCATTGGTCCATTATCGAACCTGAATGTCCTCGTGAATGGTATCCTTCTTGTTTAATAGCTCTTGTAACGCCAGGTCTCTTTTGACTATCGCACCTGATGTGTCTGGGCGGAGGTATCCTGTCCATAAGATGATGGTTGGGATGACTACTGCAAGGACAACCAAGCAAAAAGTAGTTGTTATTCCTAGGGCGTCATTCTTTCAAGTCTGAAATAGCGACCTTTCGCTTTCTGAGAGGTCAACAAGGTTTCTTTGACGTTCCCAAAGTACTGCCGGCTAATGACTTAAGGACCTTGTTCCTACTTCTAAGCTTATCGCAGATAGCTGTTTCATGTGCAAAGGATTGAAACACGCTTTTCACTGTGACCCCGAGGATTATGTGTTAGTTAAAAGTCGAAATGTTAACGTCATCGACTTTACATTTAGTGACAGTAACAATTGATTTTCTAGCATATGTCATCCACTTTAGGATGACGTCATTATTGTCCAATTATCCGCGTACGACACAATTTCAATGCCGTCTGGTGGCGCAGCAATTTTAGAGAGGTTAAACTTGTACATATACGAAGCTTTGACTTTCTTTCTCTAAATTCTACACATTATCATTATAAATCAACACTTTATACCCGAAGAGACCGCTCGCAAAAAAAATGCACTCTTGGAAATTAAATAAAATAGAATTAGCAAAAATATGTGAAAAGATGCTTAAAAATCGATTTTTCTATGATTGTTTTAAACCGTTATAAGTACTAACTTCATAAAATTTTAGACAAAAATTTGAATTTTAGCAACAAAGAATTCGTGTAATAAACCAGTGAGATAAAACAACCAAATTAAAAAAGGCACACACACGCACAATCTGTTATACAAATACACAGCTTGATCAAGAGCAAGACAGACACTCTTTCTGCTGTATAAGTTCGCAAAATACATACTTCGGAATATATGCCGAGAAGTAACGAGAAGAGACTTCTCTTACAAAGAGAAAAAACTCTCTCAGTTATTACAACAACGAAAATCATAAAGAAAGTGTAAACACAGAGAACATAGTAAATAAAGAACTGACACAAGACAAACAATTAAAGGCGGAACACACGCATGGATCGCTACACTACAATAAAGTACTGCCAAAGGCAGTTGCAAAATTGTGAAAGGTGAGAAACCACTAAAGTCCTCAACGGGTCACAACCGGTTTGCATTACTGAACGAAGAATAACCTCAATCTTTTACCCCAGCAAATGTCGCAACTCCAACGGCGCCACCAATATGCTTACGTGAGAGTAGCTCAAGTGAGCTGGTAAATACCATTACCCATAGAAATAAAATTTGTTACACGCATCGCCTATATAGTAGTTAATCTCTTATCCATGAGAACCTCTTAGACTTACGTCCCCCAACACATACTGAAATACTGGAAGTACATTAGCAGTCATATGGATTCTAATCAACATAGATTCTAATACAACAATAGCGCTTTTAATATTAATTCCGTCTCAGAACAGGCGGCCATTCACGCTACACAGAAACAAAAAAGCAACAAGAAACTTGAATACTTACCCTAACAGGGAAAACCCGCTCCTTGCAAACGAGAAACGGAGGTGTTGCCGTGAATAGCAGCGAGATAGGTCTCCAAGGACGAGACTTAGACTGGCTAACACGACTAAGAGGTTGCAAAGTGCTCTTAAAACGAAGACAAGTCTTACGCCTACAGCTACGACCAAATTTTCGTTATGAAAAACTCTAAGAAGTATGCCTACGGATACTCAATTTTCTTTACACAACGCAAATGTCGAGTGGACTATATCGAAAGGGGGGGAGCACCAGTGTTTACAAAACCATTTAATCCAGCTATTTTGCCCAAATACTTAGGTAGTGGATTCCTTCTTCAGAATGAAACTCCTACAGCTACGACCAAATTTTTATTATGAAAAACTCTAAGAAGTATGTCTACGGATACTCAATTTTCTTTACGCAACGCAAATGTCGAGTGGATTATATCGAAAGAGGGGAGCACCAGTGTTTACAAAACCATTTGATCCAGCTATTTTGTCCAAATACTTCAAGTAGTGGGTTCCTTCTTCAGAATGAAATCAAGGACACCATTCCTTACATCTGCTAATGAAGTCATGCATATTATAAGGCAAACCGTAAATATAGGTAAAGCCCCTGATATGATATTGTAACACCTGAAATGATACTTTTATTGCCGTAAAGTTCCTGTCGAAAGTATTTAACTTAACTTTGAAAAATAGCTACTTTCCGAAAGCGAGGAATATTTTTTTGATTCGAATGATGTTAAAGCATTGAAAGAACAAATCAATTCCTTCATCATAAAGACCGATTAGTTTATTGCCATGCTTATCAAACTCTTTGAAAAAGTTCTCCTATCAAAAATTACACCATTCCTTTTTAACCAATATAATACTAGACCTTCAGTTCGGATTCAGTACCATCGAATAGGAATCATCTGATCCAAGCAATAGAAAACGGAAATGTCTGGCTAAAGAGTTTTCAACCTCTATTTCACAAAGTTTAAAAAAAATCTGGTTTCAAATTCTCAGTTATGTGAACGCTCAAAGGTCTATATTACTACGTACAATACCGTGCATACGAATAATATCGACTCTGCAAATCAAAAGTTTTATAAAGCAGGAGTTCTCCACACTACGTGCCTAGAGTTATTTACTCTCCAATCAAAACTGTTAAACTAATACAGTTAACATACCACCATGAAAAAATAATGCAAATCCAAAAATACGCAGAGAACCACAGAATACAGAAATCCATGTCAAGATTCTATACTGAATTTTATTTTAATATTCGTATACTTATTGTTAGGCTCCTATGGACCAGATCCAATAATACCAAATATGGCATTAAAAAAACAAAACAAAAACATATTAATAGCGCCCACACATATAGTTTGCCACTCAACGGAAAGGACGTTTTTGCGATGTCCTCTACTGTGGAAGGCCTTGGTAAGGTCAAGAGCCACGAGAATCGTCCAGTGGTGGCGCTTGTTCTGTAAATGCTGCGACTTATGCGTGGGGTGATGACGTGTAAATCGGTTGTAGTGCTGCTTTGCTTGGGGAACCCATACTACTGATCAGCTAGCTGTTCGATCAGGCTGGATGGGAGCAGTGCTTGATGCGTTTTTGCCACTGGCGAAAGCAAGGAGATCGACTTGAAAGATTCTTCTTTGTTTTCACTTTGCCTGGCTTCAGTATCGGTAGCACTCTGCTTATTTTCCAGGCATCGGAAACTAAGTAAGTTACTAAAGATAGACTTTGGTCATATATTCTACTCCCGATTTATCCAAGTGCTTCAACACCAGCATTGAGATTTCATCTGAACCCAGCGCCCTTGATGACTATGCGCAGTGGATGTCATTGACTACATCGCCAACTGTAAATTGTGGTGGTGCCTCATCGACTCGGAGTGCGTGGATACTACACAGTACTGTCCTTTTCGCCGTATCGCTTTCCGGGTGCACAATAAAAAGTCGGTTGAATTAACGACGGCACCGGTTTGGATCTTTCACTGACCTGTCACCGAGCATGATCACTGTTCGATCATCCTTTCTTCCAGGCTTTGAGAGCGATTTGATCGTTGTCCACAATTTACCGTTATCGGACCATAAGTTTCCTACTGATTTCAGAGTTGAGATCCCTTATTCTAGGGGCTGTAAGGCGACGAATGTCAGCAGGAATATGAAGAGTAGCTGCTGCGTTGATGATGACCCAGAAATTCTTCTCGGCTACCCGTAAATCCGACGGAATGGGTAAATTACGAAAGCTGCGGTTGAGGCTTCTCTGAACGTTTCCTAGCCTTCTTTTTATTATGATACGTACGGCCTTCAGAGATTTTAGGGTCGGATGGTCTGTTGATGGGCAGGTGGACTATCCTAACGTTATGACCGATTGCCAGGTGAAGTCGTTTATCAGGCCAGGCGATGTCATAGTTATGTCTGGAGAGGTATGACAATTGCCCATAATCCAGAGCTTTCAGTTTACTCTGCCAACGCTATGCCCCTCTGGTCATTCCGGTTATTGCCTTCTTGCAGAGTGTTATTGTCAAACAAATAACGCGAGGCACAGCTAGGAAACGGCCGGATGTATACATTTTGCGGCAGGCTCAGACTCGATATTCCATTTAGATCTCTAGAGTCCAGCTGTTACACAGAATGGTGTAACAGGAAAGCAAGTCCCCAGCCTCCACTTATCCTGCGATCGTTACATATCACGTTGTATCCGACACAATTCTGCAGCACGCTGGTTGCATTAAACTTAGTTTTCTAGATAGCTGTGACCATGCTGTTTCTCGGTCTTATAAATTCTTTTGCCTCCATTGCAATTATATAGCAAAATGCATGCTCTGTCAGAAGTAGCAACTGCAATATGCGGTGTTAAATGCTGTATTTGTTGGATTATGATGACGAAGGTGTAGACGCGATGAAGACAACAAACTATTAATCCAACTGCGGACTACGGTAGTATAGCAAGAGGCAATAATGCCAATTTAGACTTTAACAGCTCTTAAGTGTACCCACTCTAAGCAATGATTACACCTTACAGGCCTTGGATAATGGCATATACGGTTTTGGCAAACCGAGCAAATCTATGGTTGTTTGTTCGACCGGCAGTCGTAGGTTTGATTCAAAATTAGATTGCATTTGTTCCTTTCGTAGCTATTTGTTAAACATACATTTTTGTTGTTTTGAGTCAAAAAATCGATAGTAAGATGTTTGCCTTGGTCTTATACTTAGTTATGTATTTCGGGGCATGTAAAAAATTAGTAAATGATGAGTAATTTGAATTCTTTTGAAGACAATGAAATTAAATAAATAAAATATTACCATCTACCATCTTCGTATTCATAGTTCGCCTACTCTTCAATCATGGAAATTTAAAATTTTTAACCTGCTGTTGTAAGAAGGGAGTTCATACAAGGGCTGCTATATATTTCTGGCCTAATAATGAAAATGCAAATATTTATCATCAAAAATGGTTTTATTATTTTTAAAAGTATTCTCCAGCATGATTTAAACACTTCTGCATGCGCTCAAACCGATTGTCGAAGCACTTTTTTAACTCCGACTGAGACATCTACAAAACATGGTTTTTGAACGCTTCAACAGCATCTTCTGGCAACGAAAATCGTTGACCACGCACTTTTTTCTTGATGTGCGGGAATAAAAAGAAGTCATCGGGTGTCAGGGCTGTATGGCGTCAAAAAGGCGCTGGTTTGAGCCGATGTGTGAGAGCTCGCATTGTCATGGTGCACAATGGTTCGTCTTCTCTTGTTCGTTTTTCGAATTTCTCCGAAGACTTCAGGCAAACAAATTGTGGTGTACCACTTAGAATAGACCGTCCTACGTTGCTCAAGCGGAACAGTCTCCATATGACCAGTTTTGTCGAAGAAACAGGTGACCATTTGCTTCGAAGTGCTTCTTTCACGAACAACTTTCGCTGGATTTGGCTCGCCTTCGAAGACCCACACGGTCGATTGCTGCTTTGTTTCGGGCTCATACGCATAGATCCATGATTCGTCACCTGTGACGATCTTATGACCGTCTTTTGAAGCACCAATCGACACGAGGCTTTTTTTGAACGATTGTCAAATTGTGCGGGATCCAACGAGAAGAAACCTTTTTTACGGCGAAGTGTTCATGCAATATCGAATGTAATATCGAATGTAATATCATGCAATATCGAAGAAATGCCCAAGGATGCCTCTATCTCACGGTATGTCAAATGACGATCTTGCATTATCAGTTCACGCACGGCATCAATGTTCTCTGGCACAACGGCCGTTTTAGGACGACTTTCTTCTTTGAGCGAGCTTCGGCCACGATTGAATTCATTAAACCAGTTTTATGGTTTCGGAAAGTCAGGTCTCCCGTGATCCACTCCACTACAACCACCAATCTTTTTGCTGAAATGGCCTCGACGAGTCTGATATAAATATGAATCGGACTTATCTTTAGTATTACTTCCATTACCCTTATATAAGTTATGCAGATTGCTCCGCTGATAGCAGCCTATCTAGTTTTTTATGTTACACGTTTTAGCCATTCAAGTCCACCAAACTATTGCCGCATTTTTAGTTATTTGCCTTACTACGCTTGTATAGAGTCTTAGGCCGAGGCCACGCAATGAGTGGCTGAGTGGCAAATTTGAGCCGCACGTGGCTTATTACTGAGCGTCATTTCTAAGTGGTTAGTTGTTAAAATGCCATTATCAAGTGAGGTTTGTTTTATGTTATTACGCGAAAATCGTATACTAACTTATACAAAGTTAATGCGTTAAAGAAAAAGAAGATTTGGTGTTCATCCAATAAATCGAGCAAGGCCACAGTATGGCGAATTTAACCATTTATATAGAAATCTGCGCAAATATCCTGACAGATTTTGGTAATACTGCCGTATGTCTGTGGAATCCTTTGATACACTGTTGAAAAAGTTAAACCCAGATTGTCTTGCCATAAGACTTTGTACAGAGGAAAGTAAAAACTCCGCATTAACTTTTGGCATGGTTTTTTCCTGGCCGCTCAAAAACCAACTGAAAATTAGAGCAACGTTATTTTATCCGTTTTCCCATAAAGAGGTATATCTTGGCTTTCTCTTGATCTATGTTTATGACCGTAGACTTAGCCCAGTTGGGCGACAGTTCTAATGCATCAGAGGGAGTTTTGGAATTATGTATATAAATTGAACTCTAACGTAAATAAAATGACATCATTTGACCTGTCATCAGTTAGAAGAAATTTTAAAAAGAATACACAACTTTCGTTTTATTTCACTGAATGATCACTGGATGTACGCTTCGTCTAGAGACTGAAAAACGAGAATGTTTGGGACGGTTCATGGTATTGAGTTGATACAAAAATGTTAACCTTCTACTGTTAAACAAAAGGTATATATGCTGTGTGGCTCGATACAATATTTCTACATATTTTACAAAAATAGTATATTTCACAGATTTGTCAAAACGAAAACGAAAAAACTACTATCGAAGTACGTGGATGATATATTTGGTATCGTTGACAAAAATAGCATAGATACAGTACTAAAACTACTCAATGCATACCACAACAAGATTCAATTCACCACGGAAATTGAAGAGGAAATATTTAGACATGAAAATAATAAGAGACAACGGAAAACTTGTAACAAATTGGCACACAAAAGAAACTGCATCTGGGCGTATGATAAATTATTATTCCACACAACCACAAAACATGAAAATAAACACAGCATCAAACTTAATACAAAAGGTTTTAAACGTGACCGACAAAAGATTTTATGACCAAAATTTGAAAAAAGTTACACAAATACTAATAAAAAATAATTACCCAAAATGCACAATAACCAGTTTAATGAAAAAATACACAAAAAATGACAGAATAATACAACCTTCACCAATGGATCAAAAATTAGTTTACAGTGTACCATACATACCAAGACTTACTGAGAACAGATTACTAAAGAGAATAATACGGGACAACAACACATCCATCGCCTACAGATCCAATGAAACACTGAGAAACATTTTTACAAGAAAAACAACAAAAACAAACAGACTAAGGGAAAACAACGTTGTGTACGTAATAACATGCATGGGGTATGGAGGGGATCAGTGCAACAAAGTTTATGTTGGCACAACAAAACGAATGCTAAGTGTGCGAATAAGCGATCATAAGGCCGACATAATATAGGGAAAAGAAAACACTGCTTTGTCACAACACATAAAAGAGAACCAACACTCAGCTGACCTAAAGAACGTGAAAATACTAGACAGAGAAAAAATTGAAAATAAGAGATACACTTAAGAAAGTTTAAGAATTCAACAGAGAATATCAAAATCAATAAACACCAAAGAAGACAAAGACAACACAAAGCTCCAATACTCCGCTGCAATAAGTTGAACTAAACAGAAGTGCGATACTGTGATATTAGTGTTAAGTTTTGCTGTGATTTTTACATTTATTTATTTTTTATTATTAAATTGTTTCGTGATGTCCAGTTTTTTAATAGTAATAAGAAATTATGACGAATGAAATGTAAAACTAATTGTAAGTAAAACTAACATATCATAAGAAATTATAAATAACAACACTTTTTGTCGACAGGATTTTCAAATAAACCCCTGAAGAAGTTAGGAAAAAGCTAATGAAACGTTGGGAAAATATGAAATAAATTAGTTTTATTTAATTCATGAAGGAAGACTGACCAATCAGCCCAGTCAAAAACGACATAAGCAAATAAAAGAAAACTTTTATGAATATTTAGTTTTTTCAGGGTGGGCCTAAAGTTACCATGGGGTTTAAAAATTTAATAACTTTTTTGTTTATACATTTTTTTCAGGTTATGTAAATAACGCTTGGAGATTAACAACTGAACAAAAAACTAGAATAATAGTATTTTATTATTGAAATCAGCGATCAATTATTTTAACGCAAAGTGATGGGTGATGAAGCTTATTGCAATTTGAATGGCTTTGTTAATAAGCAGAACTGTACAGCCATTCAACAACGCTAATTGCACCCCATTTGTTGTACAGCATGGTGTGGGATCACATCTGCAAATATCATTGGGCCTTACTTCTTTAAGAATGAAGATGGAAGTGCTGTAACCGTAAATTTTTTACGTCCTGCTCTTGAAAACAGGCCTGAGATGTTGTTTCAGCAGTACAGAGCCAGTGACTGAGACAAAATGGCACTTTTAAGTCAAATTTATGGTGAGCAAATAATATTCAGAAATTCGGAAATTATTTGGCCAGCGCGATCGCCAGATTTGCGGGCACCCGACTATTTTCTTTAGGGTTATTCGAAGGAGCGAGTATATGTGAAGAAGCTCGAGGAAATCCTTCGACTCAAGTGTAAAAAAATTCCATTTTGTATATAATATAATCTAAGAAAAAAATAAAAATGGTAAACGAAAAATTTATTAACGCTTTTAACCCCATGGCAACTTCTGGCCCACCCTGTATTTGTTCCTTTCGTAACAGTTCGTTAAACAAACATATTACGAAGGTATTGTAAATAAAAAATCTATATCTATTGTCATTCTTTTAGTTATGAATTTTAGGGTAAGTCCCTAGCGACTAAGGTTTTGACCGGTTGTCATCAAACTGGGCTACTATTATGCTGATAGGTATATTATGCAATCATTTATGTCAAATGTAATGTGCTGGTTTTCATAAGGAGATATGTGACACCTTTTTATGCCATGTATGTGGATCAGAGTATTAAGTATAAGTTTTTTTGATGGCAAATGTGTGTAACTACCAAAACAATTTGAGCTAGAACCACCTTTTAGCATATCGATCGACGTATAATAACCTGCAGATTTCATTTAACGTTGTCTGTCTGCCCGTCCAAGCTTGTAATTAAACTACAGGTCACAATTAATGCCCGATTTTTATGAAATTTGCCCGAAGTAAGTGTTTAGGACCAATTGAAGAAATTCGGTTCAGGTTTAAATATAGCTCCCACCTATATGTTTAACCAATTTTAATATTTAAAGCTCCAGCAGCAACATCTTACATCTAATCTTGATAAAACTTAGCACGAGTAAGTTTTTTGGGCCAAGAAACAACGCAACTGAAGAAAATCGGTTCAGCTTTAAATGTCCCATGTTAATCCGATTTTATACCTTTAGCTCTAGAAGCTATTAGAACATCCAATCATAATGAAATTTGGAGAGCATTTGTGTTTTTGAACCAAGGGCTAATGTTATTACGATTGAAGAAAATCGGTTCAGATTTAGATACAGCTCCCACACATATGTCCATCCGATTTTTCTATGTTTAGCTTTGAAGCTACATCCAATTTTGAAGAAATTTAGCACGAGTAAGTTGTTTGGGCCAAGGATAACGCTATTGAAATTGAAGAAAATCAGTGGAGATTTGGATACAGCTCCCACACATATGTTTGCCTGATGTTATGGTTTTAGCTCTAGATAGTGTTGATGTTTGTTTATTTAGCTAAAATAGTTTTTTACAGTTCTACTTTATTCATATTTTAGAGATGGTTTAAATGAGAAACCTTACAACTATAAGTATATTATTAATAATACATTATTGAAATTAAGAAATACTTGTGAGAAGGAAAGAATTTGAAAACCTTCATTAGAATATATCTTTAGGGATATTAAAAACAAAAAAATTTTTATATTTGTGATTCACATAAATTACATTAGTGAGTATTTAGTAGGAATTGTATAGATTTACGATATAATTGTTTTCGCTGAAGTTACAAGAGTTTTCAAATTTGTGGGTAATATTTATAATTCGATTGTGAATATATTCGACACAACTTAAATCATGTATCCTTTTTGTACTAAAGTGTCACGGTAAATTCAACATCATTTTTAATATTTGAATTTTGCGGATATTAGTCTTGGCGCAATTACCCCATACAGGGCAAGCATATAGCGCAATAGCATGAAAAACTGTTTTTAGTATGACGATCTTGTTGGAAAAATTTAGCTGAGACTTCCTATTTATAATAGGATAAAGTAATTTAACAGCTACATTAATTTTTTTTACAATGTGATCGATATGATCAGACATTTATTCAGAAATAAACCTAGATATCTGACAGTCAGACCAGGCAATTTCTCTTCCCAACATACAAAGATTAGAAGCTTTTCTTTTCCTTGTGAAAAAGATTGCTTGTGATTTCTCGTGATTCAACAACCTTGTCTAGAGAAGCTTGAAGGCAGTTTTGAATGCTTTAGGCGAGCAAACCACAACATAGCTGCTGAATTATTTACAAAGAATGAGTATGTGCAATAGTTCAGTTATATATAATAAGTAAAGGACTGGACCTAGAACAGACCACTGGAGCTCACCGGCAGGTACAGGAAGACAATCAGAAATTGAATTATTAATTCCAACACAAAATGAACGCTAATATTAAAATGATTGAACTACTTTAATTAAATATTTTGGAAAATTTAGTTTCGGCAATTTAAATATTAGACCGTTGTGCCAAACTGTATCGAAAGCCTTATCAACATCTAATAACACCATAGCCCTTGAATTTCCCTGCTGAAATTGATGGTTTAAATGGTTTGTTATGCGCTTGACTTGACGTTTTGTGCTGTGAAATGGACTAAATCCGAATTGTTCATCAGGGATTATTGAGTATAGTTCTCATGGTTTCTTCAGACACAGCCTCTGCTTGCATTGGCGTAGGAAAATATGATGAATTTAACTGAGTTAATACATCATCAACTTGCGACTCAGTACCATGGCATTGAATGTTGTTAGATATCCGATAATTTGACAGAAAATGTTCTGCAAAAGTAGAAATATTGGTATACTTTATGATATACTGATATTGCGCGTTGAAGATTGCTCTACGCACAGTTCGAAGACTATACGCAAAGGGTAATTCTCATTAATAAAAATGAGTCTCCCGTATAAGTCATTTGATTTGTGGCCGAAGTAATCGTTGCCAAAGATTGCAGAAGAAAAACCTTGGCGGGTTTAGAAACAGTCTGCCTGGCAACCGTAGCAAATACATTTCACCAATTTCTTCTTTTTACGTTGATTCTGAAAAAGAAACAACATAAAGGTCTCGAACACGAATAAAAAACTGCTCAAGTCATAATACTTTATATATAAAATATAATTTTCTTAACATTTTAGAGATTTTCCAAAATGGTTTGAAAGTTTTCGATTCCAACATTCATTTCTAAAACACCAGATTTCGTAGTTTACAAGTTTATTGTATTGTTTAAAAATAAGATGATTATTTGGCTGGCGATATCTATTCCATTGTCCTCTAAAGTGGTTTCTTCTACTTATTGAATAATTTGGCTAGGTAGTTTTATAAAATTATTTCTTAATTCTATTTTTGGGTGTGGTGAGATCTAACGCGCGATTATTAGCATTTCCGAAGAAGTCCACTGCAGAATCAATATAATCTTGACATGCTAAGTCGTTCGGAAGTTGTGATAAGAACTTATTTAGATATGATTTATAAGAACTCCAGTTTGTGTTGTTGAACTCATACAACAAGTTCTGATGTCTTGAAGTAGCTGATTCAAACACTGAACAAATTACTGGCAGATGATCGGATCCAAGATCATTTGAAACTACTGGATAGCTCTTGAGGTTCGGAACATTAGTTAGTATAAGATCTAAAACAGATGGAGTAGATCTTGATGAGCTAGGGAATAAGGTAAAGTCTGATAGGATGTTTCCCCAGGAATTTGCTCTTGAGCAACCCCAATCCCGGTGCTTACTATAAAAATCTCCACATAACATATAATTTTCTCTAATGTTTAGTAGCTTTCTCATGTCGCTTTTGAAATCAGAACACGTTTCGACAGTTGAACGACTGACACTTACAACCTTAAACGTCTCCGTTTCATTAATGGATATTTCAACTACAACAGTTTCGATTAAACGGAATTGTATACTCTGTATTGAACGAGATTTAAGATTATTTTTTAAAAAAAATTCAACGCCACCTCCTCTATTGTTAATTCGGTCCAGACGAAAACAATTATATTGTGAATGAGACAACTTACAACTATTATCTAGCCAGGTTTCATATACCATGCATACATCAATATCATATTGAATTAAAAAGTTAACAAATTCAATTGTTTTGCTTCGGATGCTTCTTGCATTCCATAACATAAATATTAAGTTATTATACACATTTATTTGTAAATATTCGTATAAAAATACTTAATTGTTAGTTGAGTGATAAAATGAAATTGTTGCTCTTTGGTTTCACAACATATTAAGGAGGAAACCATATCTAATGTGAGTTGAATGATTTAGTTTTCAGAGAACTGATCGTTATTACTTTTCAGCTTAGAGCTGTAAGAAGCGGCAGGTGCACCACTCCTAAGAAGTAATTGTTGTTGTAATGATCGTGATAGTTTTTGTTTAGTGGTATTTGACTGGTAGCTACACTCGATTTTAAATGAGAAGGCCGATTTAAGTTTGATGTTATCATTGGTTTGCTACGAAGGTCTTGCTGTTGACGAGTAACGGGTTTTGAGAATTTATTTTTAATATCCAACTACGCCGCTCTTCTGGGACAAGAGAGATCAACAGCTTTGTGATCACCGTTACAGTTGGCACACCTATTAACAACACTTAGTGTTATATCTGCCGGCGCAATGAGCACACTTGGTTCGCACTGAACACCAAAGACCAAACATTTGACAGTTTCTACATTAAACTATCCTTTTTTCGCCTTTCTTTTGTGGATTCTCTTAAGGTCGCTTAATTTAAGAAAACCATGGTATGGTGTCTACGAATCCATCGAGTGCTTTTGTAACAATTTTGACTTCACAGCATTTCAATCCTCAGGATATCTGTTCAGTTTACCTCGGCAGTCGTCATGCTGTCTAAACCAAAGAGAACCGTTTTAAACAAGCGATCAGATTTTTTGTCGTGTGTGAAAAATTGACATTGATTCTCCTTTAAAATTGTTTGAACGGCTGCATACAACGTAGATGATTCGCAAAATATTTTCGCTCCAATCGAAATTTTTTTAACACGATAATTAGAATACCCCTTACCGGATAGAAGGGAGTGAATAAGTTGGGTGCTTTGTCCCAACACCTAGGAGAAAAAACTTCCTTTGCTTTCTTTTCAGTGTCTTCCGATTCCATTTCAGACTCGTCGTCACCATCAGTCAATAAGGCCAGTAAAGGCATATAAGTAGAAGTTAATCCGGGAAGGTCCGGGGTCGTCAAGGGCATCTTTTTCCTTCCTCTCGGCGGCATTTCAAAATACTTGACGTGGTTTTGATTCAAACAATTTTTTTTACAAAGAAAAGTCACAACTGTGTTTTGCAGATGCCGAATTGAGACTGATTTAGCTGTAGAAGTCACATACTAATATTGATGTAGTTTGGCACAGGTAAACTTCTCAGTCAAGGACGGGCGATGTTGAAAATTGGAGAAAATCGTTCAAGATTAAGATATAGCTTTCACACTTATGATTAACCGATTTAAGAAAAACAATGAAATTTTTTTAAAAAATCAACTATGACACGTTTTTAAATCTGACATAATTTTTGTTTCAAATTGGTTTCAAAAATATATTTTTTGAGTTGGTTTTTCGCACGACTTTGGCTTTTTTAACTAGTTTTGAAGTGTGTTACTTTCTACATATTAAGGTGAAATCGATAAGAAGCAACCGTAACTATAACAATATTTTCTTTTTAATTAAACAAAGTAGGCAATTTTCAGCTTTGGAAGCAAAAATGTTTAATAATAAATACATTTTACTTAATATTCAATTAATTCAATGATCACCGTTACAGTTGGCACACTTATTTACAACACTCAGTGTTATGTCTGCCGGCGCAATGAGCACACTTGGGTCGCACTGAACACCAAAGACCAAACATTTGACAGTTTCTACATTAAACTATCCTATTTTTCGCATTTCTTTGGTGTTCCCATCTGACAATGGTTCTAAATAAGCAATTGTGGTTTCTCTTATGGTCGCTTAATTTAAGAGAATAATTTGCGAACGAAACGATGTATATGGTGTCTACAAATCCATCGAGTGCTTTTGTAACCATTTTGATCTGTTCAGTGTACCTCGGCAGCGTCATGCTGTCTAAACCAAATAGAACCGTTTTAAACAAGCGATCAGATTTTTTGTCGTGTTTTAAAAATTGACATTGATTCTGCTTTAAAATTGTTTGATAAGCAGCATACAACGTAGATGATTCGCAAAATATTTTCGCTGCTATCGATAGAAGGGAGTGAATAAGTTGGGTGCTTTGTCCCAACACCTAGGAGGAAAAACTTCCTTTGCTTCTTTTCAGTGTCTTCCGATTCCATTTCAGACTCGTCGTCACCATCAGCTTATAAGGCTGATTGATTAATTGTAAAGGCATATAAGTAGAAGTCACATATTAATATTGATATAGTTTGGCACAGGTAAATTTCTCAGCAAGGACGGGCGATGTTGAAATTTGGAGAAAATCGTTTTAGATTAAGATATAGCATTCACATTTATGATAACCCATTTAACAAAAACAATGAAATTTTGTCACAAATTCAACTATGACACGCGTGTTTAAGTCTTACATAATTTTTGTTTCAAATTGGTTTCAAAAATATATTTTTTGAGTTGGTTTTTCGCACGACTTTGGCTTTTTTTTATCAAGTTTTGAAGTGTGTTACTTTCTGTATACTTAGGTCAAATAACTATAAAAATATTTTTTTTTAATTAAAAAAAGTATAAAAAGATCAGTTTTGGAGACAAAAATGTTTAATAATAAATACATTTTAATTATTATTTAATTTATCTACACAGAATCACAAATGACGCAAGGGAAGATGAAATGGAGGAGAACGTGGGACAAGTTAATACAATGATTGGAAATCTTCGAAATATGGCTCTCGATATGGGTTCAGAATTGGAAAATCAAAACCGACAAATCGACAGGATTAACAGAAAAGTATGTTCATGTGTTTTCTATAATATCAAGTGAACTAAATTTGTGTCCTTCTTTTAGGCGGAATCAAATGAGGCAAGAATAGCGGTAGCAAATCAAAGAGCACATCAACTATTGAAGTAAATTATTTCTACATATGTTTATTTGTCGAACCCAAAAAAATACTACAATCCTTGCTATGGAAGTGATGATCCGTGTTTTCCTTTACACAGATATAAATATGTATAAATATTTAATATATACATTTCAAAATATTTTAATAGCTATATTTTATTATTTATATTACAATTTATCCTGTTTGAGTGGTATTATTTTTTGTCATCTTGTTCTTAATTTTTAATTGCCAAGAGTTTAGAGTACCCTTTAAATACGTTTTTTTCATTTACATTTTTTGCTCACTCTAAAATGTAAATGTCTAAAGCGTTTTTCATATTATTTAAAATAATAGAAGCGTTATTTAGTTATTGGAATTTGAAGCTCAACATAAATAAACTTGTATAATGTCTTCCTAACATTTAATACCGAATATTTGGAAACAGGAAATAAGCGAGTTTTCGAATTTCTGCTTAAAACAACTAGAACGAATAAGGACTTTATTTGCTCCTCATACAAATAGACTCATTCATGTTCAAACGCCCCCTCAAATGGTACCATACGAGGCTTACGCCTTCAACATGAAGGAAACCATATACTGGATGATTCATTCACGACTGGACAAATTTCACCAGCGTATTCTTTGGCTCATTTCATGAAAATATGTTCATCTACGGCCATGCCCAAAAATGCGAAGGGGCGAAATGGCAGCTGTTTAAAAAATTTCGGATTGGTGGTGAGAAGGTTCTAAAGTTTTGAAAGTTTTTCTCGTAAAAGATAGCCCTACCTCTTACCTTTGGTTATGACAGAGTTATGAGTTATTTTTTGTGTTTATTTACAAAAGCAAATAAATGTGTGCTGTTATTTTTCATTTCAGTCAAATAATCAAAACTTTGGAACCATAGATCTCTGGCCTTCGTTTATGTAATATTGGAAAGGTAAAAGGCTGTTTGTTAAGAAAAAAAAAACAGACCACTGGTTCAGAACTTTTTACCATAGTACCCTCCGACCACCAATCCGATAATTTTCAAACCGCTGCCATTTCGCCATCTTGCATTTTCGGGATGGACAGATACTCATTAAATGAGCCAAGGAATAAGCTGGTGAAATTTGTCCAGTCGTGAATGAATCACCCTGTATACATATACATAAATTATATGGGCCAGATACTTCAAAAGAATTTTTTAATTTGCATCGGCATACAATAATTTATGAAACTATTACAAAAACTATACGAAGAGATGCAGTCGAATATTGTATAGTTAAATTGTTGGTGTAAACGACGATATTCGAAGTTAACGCCTATTGTTCTGTAACACGAATCTCGCCGCTCCGACTCAAATTCTGTAAAGGTTGTGTTAAAAACGATTTTACACTAGATTACCTTAACTTGCGCGGGGACAAAACAGCTGCAACTTGCGAGAATCCAAAATTCAAGTGTACCCCTCCAGAAATGAACATTGATACATTCGCCTATAATATCATGGAACAACTGAGATTAATATTTCCCATGTTACGGGTACCTAAAGATCGCGATATATTTCTTAAATCACGATATATGGAATTTGAATATGGGTAATATTCAAATGGTTGCGAGGCAATCGAAGATGTAAAAGAAATTTGTCTACCCTTCCTTTTAAAGGATCACACCATGCCAAAATACACAAAGCCTATATAAAGGTATGTATGTACTTCTTCTGATATACCTGTATCCAAGACTTCAGACGCTTTACGGAACGACGCTTTCTTATCTTTGTTTTGTTCAGCATTTTCAGAGCTTGGTTTTTATTCATTATGGTGATTTTTGTAGTTTGTATTAGTCCAAGATTTATTGTCCACGATTTATTTGTAGCCTTCTGACATACATATTAATGTAATACATTAAATAATAGAAAAAACTGAGTGTATGCAAAAATATGTTTCTAATACACTTTTTATTTGCACCAGACGAATCGATCTGATTTTTTGTTGATTAGGCGTTCCGATTAGCTTTCCAATGATACCCATATTGCATTGATCCGATGGGAACCAAAGAAATTTAATTTTTCTATCGAAAAATTGATAACAAAAAAATGTGGTTCACATGCTTAAAGAAAGCTTTAATGATGGATACCAAAGTTGAAGAAGATTTCTATGCCAAGCCAATAGCATAATTACGGTATTATGAATAATAATCCGGTGCCAATATTAATAAAACAAAGATGATAATAATAACCACTAGAAAATTTACTAGTACACAAACTTAAGAATAACATCTAACTTTATTTTATAAGTATAAAAATACTAAATACCAACACAAAATAAAAAGTAAAATAAGTAAATATACCATTAGTAAACAACAAGTTGTTTAATAACTTAAGAAAACAATGAATTAAATAAAAAATAATGATATATTTGAATGAATCTAAACTTAAATTGATTAAATAATATAACGAATTTAAATCAGCACACATGCTTCGAAATGGATAACCACGTGCATACGAGTAATCGCACCTATGAAAATCCAAGAGTAAAAACTGATAGATTCTAAGTTCATCGTCTTCATCAAACTATGACTACTATTTAATGAGAGCAATTTAGAAAAAAGGATATTTTTTTCACCAATTTTTTCTTTAAATTGACCTTTTCAGCTTGCTGTGAAAATTTTAGAGTGGGTTCGCCAGGGTGCAGAAGTTATAGAACTTTTACTGGAGCACTTACTTAATTTTACATAGAAAGCCATTTTACTTTTATAATTTAGTATGCTTATGACAGTAAAAACAAAAAAAGACTACACTATGTGACAGTAAAAAAAATCTAGAATGTGATACTATTTTTTTCGCAGGTCTTGTGTAAAACAAGAATCGGTTTCTGACATTTCCCAACCACCACCAAAATCTGCAAATGCGGATAAAGAACTTTTGGCTAAGGCTGTAACTAACTGTTACATCAGCGTTACCGTTGGGAATTTCATAAAGTCTACAAAAATGGGATTTTTTTAAAAAGGGTATACGAGTATTTAAAAAAGTCTCAAATTATTCATATTTATTTATTTTATTTAAAAAAAAAATAAAAATAAAACAAGGGGAAAAAATAGTTCATAAAAAAGTGGGCGTCAAATAACATATAAACCTAAAAAACAATTTATTAGAAGCCACTTACAGGGTGGCTGATGAAAGCCCCTACCCAAAAAAATTTAATAACATTTTTTCTACTTAATGATTCTGGTTAATTCTTTTTTTATTTTGCAGATTGATTTTTAGATTAAACAAAAATGGATAACTGGGACACTAAAACAAGAATTTGGATTATTCACAGCTATCACGCACAGGAGTCCGTAGTTTATTTGGACTTGAAGTTTTTCTATCCGAAATTACGCCAAATGAGAATTTCTTTCAACTCTGTGTGGCTTAGCAAGATGATGCCACTCCTCACATAGCCCGGCCTGTTATGACAAAATTGCGACTAAAATTTCCCAAGAAGCTGATATCCAGAAACTACACATTCCGTTGGCCCCCCAGGTCGCCTGACCTTACATCACCTGACTTTTTCTTGTGGGGTCATTGCAAACAGGAAGTCTACAAAGCAAAACCATCCAATTTGAATGAACCTAATCAATCCATTCGAGAACCAATTTCGGTTATTCCTGTCTCAACTCTCCAAGCAGTAATGAACAACTTTTTGGTAAGATGCCGCACATGCATCAACAAACAATAAATTCCGTTATTTTTAAAACTAATTAAGCTTTATTTAATAAAATAGAATGTACTTGAGTTTCTTAATGTTGCAATATTTATCAGACACCCTGTACAAATGTACTCGTACTTACCTATATTTCTACTTCAATATTTTTATACTCCTTCCATAACGCTAATTTTGGTTAAAAATTAAAATTCGGCTGTAACGTTCTATTTTTTTGAAGCTTCGTTTCAAGTTTTTCACCTGGAGTCCACTCTTCTATCTTCGTGTCCAACAAATTCAGAGCTAAAAGCATAGATTCGCAGGTTTTCACATTTCACCTGTTAGTTTCTTTTTTTTTGAGCGATAACTTTGAAAATACAAGTTCAGCGCAAGCACTGCAATGTGGCAAAGTCAATATATGTGCGACAAATTCAAATAAATTCTGATATAAACGTTCATTAAAATTATTTTAAAAAAATTACGTATCTTCAACCATGAACTTCAATGTTTGTTATACGATATCAACGAGTTAGAGAGAAGGTTAAATACATTTATAAATACCTTAGGTTTACTAATTATATGACTATATTCAACCACTAGGTCAAAATTGTTTGTCTTCGAGTTGTGAAAAGTAGTAAAAATTTTAAAAAGGGTCAAAAAGGGGATTTCCCAGAAAGGGGCAGTAAAAACCGCACGACTTCAAAAAAGGGTCAAATTGCCAGTAAGTCGCACAACGGTAACGCTGGTTACAGCCTTAGCCACGATGTCGAACGAAAGCCAGTCACTCAATTTCGTATAAAAATGGTTCTCTCTATCCTTCGACTTATCGATATCATAGCCTTACTTGTTGCGAGTGAATAAAATTGTTACCAGCATAAAACTTTTGAACTTAATACAAATTTGGCTAGATGCGCGCTATTTATTTACTCAGCTTACAGCAATAAGCCTAGTATTTACCTAAAATGAAATTCTCACTCCCATAAGAAATACATGAAGCAAAGCAAACGATATTTATTATTGGTTAATTCCGTTAAGTTATTTTCGTTTAGAGGTATTTAGCTGAAACGAAAAATGGCAGAATTTGCAACTGTTACAAGGATGATTATAAGAGCAGTGTAGACATTTTCACCACCAGCAAATGAAAATGAATGTTCTGATAATTGGTCAAGGAATTTAGACATTTACAAAAAAAAATAAATTAACAAATGTTGTGAAGTTGTTTTTGATGGTATTTAAATGAATATGATAAAAATATATTTTTTTTAATGAATAACGATTGCTTCCCCTACACTGCTCTACACTATAAAATTTCGTTTTAGGTGAATACGAGGCTAAAAGTGTTAATTTATCAAGACGTTTATTTATTCTATCATATGGGATAAATGAATACTCGAAATAAGAAGATAGTTGAAAGACTTTAAAAAAAATTGCGAATATATGATGAAAAACATTTTATTGATTATTTAATTATAAGTCAGGGTGTTTTAACATACTGCCTGAATCTTGATTTCGAAAGTCTATGCAAACTAAAGCCAGTCACTTAATTTCGTATCGTAACGGAGCTCACTATCTTTCGACGTATCGTTCACAAAGCCTTACGTGTTGCGAGTGAATGAAATTGTTGTCAGAACTAACTTCAAATTAAAAAAGCAAAAAGTGTCAATTCAAGCTAACAGTGTCAATTTATCAAGACGTTTATCTATTTCGGTTCATAGGGATAAAGAAATGAAAAAAGTAATAAAAAGATAGTTGAAAGACAATTTTTACCAATAATCATGAACTTTGAGTAAATTATGCATACTTGTTTCAAACTATCAGGAAAACTTTGTTTACTTAACTTTGAAGTGATAGTTTTGTGTAATAAATCTCATCAAAGTAATTTGTTTTAGTTTTTATTTAACGACGATATTTTAACAATTTCAATTAAAATATTGACATTTTGTTGTCACATTTAAAAAAATTAGCTGGCATCCTGTTGTGATTACATAAATGATTGGTTTGTAAAATTTCCCTAACATCTCTAAAATCAGTTTGTGAAATTTCCCAAACACCCCTAGCCTTACACAAGGGAACAATATATTTTTCCCTTGAACGCTTAATCCAAATCTGCACTTGGTTTTTTTTTCTATTAGCTCGACTTTTCGAGATATACCGTTATTTCTAAAATTAATACCGTTATTTCCAAATTCATTCAAGCATTTCTTTTAATATCTGTCATGGAACTACTAAAGTTTCCATCCTTGATTAAACTTTTAATTTGAGGGACATCAAAAATGCCAGCTTTCAGTTTCTCACAACTAAAATTTTAGAACTTTCTACTGATATACTCGTATCTAAAACAATCACCGTCCTTCTTTGCGTTTTTTTTTTGCTTGTTGTGCTCATTTTTTGTTATTACTTTTGAAAGGGGAATCACTCCACAAGCTTATCAGATCAGGTTTGTTGTTGTTTGTCATAGAGGGAATGAAAAGTAATTCATCGAAGTAAAGCAAACACATTACCGTCTGGTAGACGCGGCGTTTCGTCGTTGGTGTGGGCGTCCGTGTTGAGAGCTTTGACAAATTGTTTCATAAGCCCTAGCTTGAAATGAAGAGGTGGCAGTATTATGCGATTTCCTGGAACCATAGCTTCCCTCGAAGGCCAGTTTTTTTACTCCAGTGTTGAGATCTTGCTCTGTTATCTCATAAACAAATAATACACATATGTTTTGTGTAGCCTCCTCTTTGGCCTAGAAGAAAATTGACCATTTTCAGATCCACACAAATTAGCCACCGGTGTTTGTTGTACTTAATTTTATCTATAACAGAGGCAATATTAGAACATTCTTCTTTAGCTTTAATTGAATATGCAATCGGCAATGAACCCAACTTATTACCGATATGCAGAAGTACACATTTTAGGCTGCGTTTAGAAGAATCTATAAATAGTCGCCATTCATGTGGATCATACTTCTCTAATACCATCGCTGTTACTAAACCAGTAACATCTAAACAATAAACAAACTCATCGTTTCTGAAAATAAAGTATGTATTAATCTCTGTTACGGTAGTATACAATTCTTGTTTCTTGGGTTAACAGTTTTTTTTTTTGCTTTAATCGAGATGCTAGAATTTCAGATGCTTTTTTAGGCCACTACATCACTAAGCTCCTCCTGATTAAATGGCTGGCGTTCAGAAGAAATATCTTAATGGACGTCATCTGATCCACTTGCAGTACTTAGTGAAGGAGAATTTTGTCGAAATTCGTGATAATTTTCAGTCCTCTAAATAAATGTTAGAGGACTTGTCGGGTAATAGACACAAATTTAGTATTATTCAATTTAGACGGGTTTGTTTTTTTAAGTATATCCGCCACAAATGTTACAAGAACAGTTGAGAATGATTTTACACGTGTTTCTTGGCGTAGCCATTGTACAATTTTAACCTATGTATCAATAAATAATAAAACAATAAAAGGATTTATATTTTTGTGGATTTGCACTTAGGAATTCACACCCGTTTGTTATCGATTGGCCAGTTGACCGCACTATACACTACAGATCAAATTCGTTTTTCGCTCGTACAGTCCGTATGTGGAATCGACTTCCGGCAAATGTGTTTCCCACTAATTGCGACATCCAGAAGTTCAAGACAAGTGTCAACAAACATTACTCCCTCTTTCCCCCCTCCGATCCTTTACTTTCCACTCGCCAACGCAATGCACCGCATGTATAGGGGGCATCCCCTGAGTGTTGGTTATTTAAAAAAAAAAAAAAAAATTGACATCATTTATTAGTTGCTTTACAATGCGTGTGTGATTCAAATTTTTCAGAACATCATAAATAACGACCCTTCATGAATATACGTGCAATTTCTCTAAAAAAAGTGCACTTCCCTTTTCTCTTTAATTGATTGTGAACGGCGTAGTTATCATAAAAGAACAAGAGCAATTCCGCGTTTACGCACATTTATGACCGTTTATTAGTTTGCTCTGTAATCATAAAAATGAAATTACCGTTGGCTTATTACTTATTTCTTTAATTCTGAGAATTATAAAATTTCATCAACGGATGGCAAAATTCGACTGATTTGTTTTTCCGTTGATCGTTGATAAAAGAAGAAGAAGAAAAATTCAAATTTCTAAGGGAATAAAAAGTTTAAAAATCGATAGTGTTAGAAACAATAAAGCTAAGGGCTGTGGTAATTATTTTAAAGACATTTTTTTTAATAGAACGCTTTTAAAATAAAGTTTACTTTGGGAAGCCGAAGGCTAGAATATTTCCAAGCCTGCGTTTTAATAGTCAGGAAAAAGGACTACTCTTAACGTATGAAATCCTGCGAGCAAGGAACGACTCAAATTCTATAAAGGTTGTGTTAAAAACGATTTTACACTAGATTACCTTAACGAGGAACCAAAATGTAAGTGTACCCTTCCACAAATGAACATTGATACATTCCCTACAAAATCATGGACCAACTTAGATTAATATTTCCCATATTACGGGTACCTAAAGATCGCGATATATTTCTTAAATCGCGATATATGGAATATGAATATGGGTAATATTCAAAGGGTTGCGAGGCAATCGAAGATGTAATAGAAAATTGTCTACCCTTTCTTTTGAAAGGATCACACCATGCCAAAACACACAAAGCCTATATAAAGGTATGTATGTACTTCTTCTGATATACCTGTATCCAAGACTTCAAGGTTTCTTTAAAGATCTTATTTTGAGCACAAAAAATTTTAAACATACAGCCGAACTCAAAACAAAAAATTGTTTACTGTTTGTACGCTCAATAACGAGTGAACGAATAGAATGTTATTTAGTTGGTACTGAGTTGATTAAAAAATATATACCAACTGAAATTGAATAAGACAAAGTATCAAGTAACGACGATTTTTTCCGTTGCCAGAACTTATTTTCTCGTACTTATGAATGGATTTCGTTTTGTTGTATAACGCTTTACCGAACTACGCTTTCGTATCATTGTTTTGTTCAGCATTTTCAGAGTTTGATTTTTATTCATTAAGGTGATTTTTGTAGTTTTTTGTTGTTTCTTCCGTAGCCATTCGTTAAGCATACATTATTCAAATATGTTTTTAATCAAAAATCGATAGTTAGCTGTAAGACGGTGTCTAACATTTATGAATATGAATTTTGGGGATAGTTTTTCTTCTTACATTCAGTTTTTTATTCTTATATTTCTATATATAAAGTATTATATTAATATATCATATAGGTACAATTAAACATCAGACTTGTTATTGTTGTTCCGAAAAAGCTGCTTAGGCGTGCTTTATTTTGAATATAATGGAAAAATTATTTACGAACAAAAACGTGTGCTCACTTTTTCCTAACAGAAAATAAGTCCACGTTTTATTTGAAGCCTTCTGATATACATATTAATGTAATACATTAAATAATAGAAAAAGCTGAATGTATGCAAAAATATGTTTCTAATAACTTTTATTCCCACCAGACGAATCGATCTGATATTTGTAAATTATCATCGTTGATTAGGCGTTCCGATTAGCTTTCCAATGATATCCATATTGCATTGATCCGCTTTGACAAATTGTTTCATAAGCCCTAGCTTGAAATGAAGAGGTGGCAGTATTATGCGATTTCCTGGAACCATAGCTTCCCTCGAAGGCCAGTTTTTTTACTCCAGTGTTGAGATCTTGCTCTGTTATCTCATAAACAAATAATACACATATGTTTTGTGTAGCCTCCTCTTTGGCCTAGAAGAAAATTGACCATTTTCAGATCCACACAAATTAGCCACCGGTGTTTGTTGTACTTAATTTTATCTATAACAGAGGCAATATTAGAACATTCTTCTTTAGCTTTAATTGAATATGCAATCGGCAATGAACCCAACTTATTACCGATATGCAGAAGTACACATTTTAGGCTGCGTTTAGAAGAATCTATAAATAGTCGCCATTCATGTGGATCATACTTCTCTAATACCATCGCTGTTACTAAACCAGTAACATCTAAACAATAAACAAACTCATCGTTTCTGAAAATAAAGTATGTATTAATCTCTGTTACGGTAGTATACAATTCTTGTTTCTTGGGTTAACAGTTTTTTTTTTGCTTTAATCGAGATGCTAGAATTTCAGATGCTTTTTTAGGCCACTACATCACTAAGCTCCTCCTGATTAAATGGCTGGCGTTCAGAAGAAATATCTTAATGGACGTCATCTGATCCACTTGCAGTACTTAGTGAAGGAGAATTTTGTCGAAATTCGTGATAATTTTCAGTCCTCTAAATAAATGTTAGAGGACTTGTCGGGTAATAGACACAAATTTAGTATTATTCAATTTAGACGGGTTTGTTTTTTTAAGTATATCCGCCACAAATGTTACAAGAAGAGTTGAGAATGATTTTACACGTGTTTCTTGGCGTAGCCATTGTACAATTTTAACCTATGTATCAATAAATAATAAAACAATAAAAGGATTTATATTTTTGTGGATTTGCACTTAGGAATTCACACCCGTTTGTTATCGATTGGCCAGTTGACCGCACTATACACTACAGATCAAATTCGTTTTTCGCTCGTACAGTCCGTATGTGGAATCGACTTCCGGCAAATGCGTTTCCCACTAATTGCGACATCCAGAAGTTCAAGACAAGTGTCAATAAACATTACTCCCTCTTTCCCCCCTCCGATCCTTTACTTTCCACTCGCCAACGCAATGCACCGCATGTATAGGGGGCATCCCCTGAGTGTTGGTTATTTTTAAAAAAAAAAAAAAAATTGACATCATTTATTAGTTGCTTTACAATGCGTGTGTGATTCAAATTTTTCAGAACATCATAAATAACGACCCTTCATGAATATACGTGCAATTTCTCTAAAAAAAAGTGCACTTCCCTTTTCCCTTTAATTGATTGTGAACGGCGTAGTTATCATAAAAGAACAAGAGCAATTCCGCGTTTACGCACATTTATGACCGTTTATTAGTTTGCTCTGTAATCATAAAAATGAAATTACCGTTTGCTTATTACTTATTTCTTTAATTCTGAGAATTATAAAATTTCATCAACGGATGGCAAAATTCGACTGATTTGTTTTTCCGTTGATCGTTGATAAAAGAAGAAGAAGAAGAAAAATTCAAATTTCTAAGGGAATAAAAAGTTTAAAAATCGATAGTGTTAGAAACAATAAAGCTAAGGGCTGTGGTAATTATTTTAAAGACATTTTTTTTAATAGAACGCTTTTAAAATAAAGTTTACTTTGGGAAGCCGAAGGCTAGAATATTTCCAAGCCTGCGTTTTAATAGTCAGGAAAAAGGACTACTCTTAACGTATGAAATCCTGCGAGCAAGGAACGACTCAAATTCTATAAAGGTTGTGTTAAAACGATTTTACACTAGATTACCTTAACGAGGAACCAAAATGTAAGTGTACCCTTTCACAAATGAACATTGATACATTCCCTACAAAATCATGGACCAACTTAGATTAATATTTCCCATATTACGGGTACCTAAAGATCGCGATATATTTCTTAAATCGCGATATATGGAATATGAATATGGGTAATATTCAAAGGGTTGCGAGGCAATCGAAGATGTAATAGAAAATTGTCTACCCTTTCTTTTGAAAGGATCACACCATGCCAAAACACACAAAGCCTATATAAAGGTATGTATGTACTTCTTCTGATATACCTGTATACAAGACTTCAAGGTTTCTTTAAAGATCTTATTTTGAGCACAAAAAATTTTAAACATACAGCCGAACTCAAAACAAAAAATTGTTTACTGTTTGTACGCTCAATAACGAGTGAACGAATAGAATGTTATTTAGTTGGTACTGAGTTGATTAAAAAATATATACCAACTGAAATTGAATAAGACAAAGTATCAAGTAACGACGATTTTTTCCGTTGCCAGAACTTATTTTCTCGTACTTATGAATGGATTTCGTTTTGTTGTATAACGCTTTACCGAACTACGCTTTCGTATCATTGTTTTGTTCAGCATTTTCAGAGTTTGATTTTTATTCATTAAGGTGATTTTTGTAGTTTTTTGTTGTTTCTTCCGTAGCCATTCGTTAAGCATACATTATTCAAATATGTTTTTAATCAAAAATCGATAGTTAGCTGTAAGACGGTGTCTAACATTTAGTTATGAATTTTGGGGATAGTTTTTCTTCTTACATTCAGTTTTTTATTCTTATATTTCTATATATAAAGTATTATATTAATATATCATATAGGTACAATTAAACATCAGACTTGTTATTGTTGTTCCGAAAAAGCTGCTTAGGCGTGCTTTATTTTGAATATAATGGAAAAATTATTTACGAACAAAAACGTGTGCTCACTTTTTCCTAACAGAAAATAAGTCCACGTTTTATTTGAAGCCTTCTGATATACATATTAATGTAATACATTAAATAATAGAAAAAGCTGAATGTATGCAAAAATATGTTTCTAATAACTTTTATTCGCACCAGACGAATCGATCTGATATTTGTAAATTATCATCGTTGATTAGGCGTTCCGATTAGCTTTCCAATGATATCCATATTGCATTGATCCGATGGGAACCAAAGAAATTTAATTTTTCAATGGAAAAATTGATAAAAAATATGGTTCACATGCCTAAAGAAAGCTTTAATGATGGATACCGAAGTTGATGAAGATCTCTATGCCAAGCCAATCGTAAAATTTCTTTTTACGCCATTATGAATAACAATCCGGCGCCAATATTAATAAAACAAAGATGACAAATTCACCAGTTTTTTCAACGGTCTTCAATAATAATAACCACTAGAAAATATACTCGTACACAAACTTATGAAAAACATCTAACTTTATTTTATAAGTATGAAAATACTAAATACCAACACAAAGTAAGTAAGTAAGTATACTATTACTCATAGTAAACAACAAGTTGTTTAAAAACTTAAGAAAACAATGAATTTAAATAAATAAAAATGATGATAGATTTAAATGAATCTGAACTTAAGTTGATTAAATAATACAACGAGTTAAAATCAGCACACATTGTTCGAAATGGATAACCACTTGTATACAAGTAATCGCACCTATGAAAATCCAAGAGTAAAAACTGATAGTTTCTAAATTCATCGTATACTTCATACCATGACTACTATTTAAGGAGAGCAATTTAGGAAAAGGATATTTTTTCACCAATTTTTTCTTTAAATTGACGTTTTTCTGCTTGCTGTGAAAATTTTAGAGTTGGTTCTCCAAGATGCAGAAGTAATAGAACTTTTACTGGAGCACTTACTTAATTTTACATAGAAAGCCATTTTACTTTTTATAATTTCCTATATTTATAAGACTACACTATGTGACAGTAAAAAATTCTAGAATGTGATACTATTTTTTTCGCAGGTCTTGTGCAAAACAAGAATCGGTTTCTGACATTTCCCAAACACCACCAAATCTGCAAAGCCTTTTGGCTTAGGCTGTAACTAACTGTTAGTTATACCAGCGTTACCGTTGGGAAATCCAATAAAGTTTACAAAAAGGGGATTTTTTTAAAAAGGGTATATTTAAAAAAAGTCTCAAATTATTTATATTTATTTATTTTAGTTAAAAAAAATTAAATACCTCTTGCTTCTTTATTTAAATAGAAGACAAGTTTTTAACAAAATGGCAAAGTGACATTGATTTTCGTGGCCACACACTGTTTTTGCTTGTTAACTGACGAAAACGATCAATGAACACCTTTATATACTACACATTTTTCAATATTTTACTGACAGGTAGGTACTTATGAATGGACTCATCTGTTAAGGGTGACTATATACCTGATTCGGCCTCCTGAAACCAGTGTTCAGAAATTTTAATTTACGTGCGTTCATTGACATCATTTATTAGTTTGTTAACAAAGAGTGTGTGATTCAAATTTTTCAGAACATCATAAATAACGATCCTTCATGAATATACGTGCAATTTCTCTAAAAAAAAGTGCACTTCCCTTTTCCCTTTAATTGATTGTGAACGGCGTAGTTATCATAAAAGAACAAGAGCAATTCCGCGTTTACGCACATTTATGACCGTTTATTAGTTTGCTCTGTAATCATAAAAATAAAATTACCGTTTGCTTATTACTTATTTCTTTAATTCTGAGAATTATAAAATTTCATCAACGGATGGCAAAATTCGACTGATTTGTTTTTCCGTTGATCGTTGATAAAAGAAGAAGAAGAAAAATTCAAATTTCTAAGGGAATAAAAAGTTTAAAAATCGATAGTGTTAGAAACAATAAATACCTCTTGCTTCTTTATTTAAATAGAAGACAAGTTTTTAACAAAATGGCAAAGTGACATTGATTTTCGTGGCCACACACTGTTTTTTTATCATGATTTCGGGTCCGTGACAACCCTCTTCAGAAAGCTTTGTGTAAAAGCAATAGACCGAAATAAAACAAACGAGCTGAACATATGTACGTACAAGCACGGCACGGCACACAAGTTGACAAAGTCAACTAAACTCTTTTTACAACACACACACGTTGTAAAAAATATCAATAGCTCTCGATGTGGTGTTTCTTAAGGGTGGCAAGAATGGGTTGTATTTTCGTGGGCAATTGTGTGAAGAAAACCTATAAAGTAAGGTTTACAACAGTAGTTCTCATTCGTTTGGGGAGAACCTGGCCTTATAGAGTTCGGTTTTATTTTCAACAAATACCCGAAATCATGGCAAATGCAGTGTACAGCCACGAAAATCAATGTCACTTTGCCATTTTGGTAAAAACTTGTCTTCTATTTATTTTGAAAACAAGAGGCCTTGAGCCGGTTAATCCCTGTTCAATGTGAAAATAAAATAAGGGAAAAAATGGGCGTCAAATAACATATAAAACTAAAAATTTTCATTAGAAGGTACATACAGGGTAACTGATGAAAGCCCCTGCCCAAAAAAATCTAATAACTTTTTGCTACTTAATGATTCTGGTTAATTCTTTTTTTATTTTGCAGATTGATTTTTAGATTAAACAAAAATGAACAACTGGGACACTAAAACAAGAATTTGGATTGTCCGCAGCTATCACGCACTGGAGTCCGTAGTTTATTTTCAAAGAGAGTATAGACGCATGTTTGGCGGCAATTCTCAGACCAGATGGACTATAATGAGACTTGTTAACAATTTTGCCAAGCATGAGAAAGTCAAGAAAAGACCTTTCTTCGAAACCCTTTAGTTCGGACTGAGGAAACAATCGCTGCTGCCATACAAAAGTTTCGACAAGTAGAAGTGCAGATAGATCACGCTGCATTGTCGGGCCCTACTTCTTCGAAGAAAACGGTCACACCGTTACGGTTACTGGAGACCGTTACTTGAGCATGTTGAGAGAGTTTTTCTATCCGAAATTACGCCAAATGAGAATTTCTTTCAACTCTGTGTGGTTTAGCTAGATAATGCAACTCCTCACATAGCCCGGCCTGTTATAACATAATTTCGACTAAAATTTCCCAAGAAGCTGATATCCAGAAACTCCACATTCCGTTGGCCCCCAGGTCGCCTGACCTTACTTCACCTGACTTTTTCTTGTGGGGTTATTGCAAACAGGAAGTCTACAAAGCAAAACCATCAAATTTGAATGAACTTAGGCAATCTATTCGAGAAACAATTTCGGCTATTCCTGTCTCAACTCTCCAAGCAGTAATGAACAACTTTTTGGTAAGATGCCGCACATGCATCAACAAACAAAAAAATCCGTTATTTCTAAAACTAATTAAGCTTTATTTAAAAAAATAGAATGTGCTTTTATTTGAGCAAGTTACTTGAGTTTCTTAATGTTGCAATATTTATAAGATACTCTGTACTCGTACATACCTGTATTTCTACTTTAATATTTTTTTACTTCTTCCATAACGCTAATTTTGGTTAAAAATTAAAATTCGGCGTTAACGTTCTATTTTTTGAAGCTTCGTTTTAAGCTGTTCATCTGGAGTCTACTCTTCTATCTTTGTGTCCAACAAATTCAGAGCTGAAAGCATATATTCGCAGGTTTTCACCTTTCACCTGTTAGTTAACTTTTTTTTTGAGCGATAACTTTGAAAATACACGTTCAGCGCAAGCACTGCAATGTGGAAAAGTCAATGTATGTGCGACAAATTCAAATAAATTCTGATATAAACGTTCATTAAAATTATTTTTAAAAAATTACATATCTTCAACCAAGAACTTCAGTGGTTGTTTTACGATATCAAAGAGTTAGAGAGAAGGTTGAATTCATTTATAAATGCCTTAGGTTTACTAATTATATGACTATATTCAGCCGCTAGGTCAAAATTGTTTGTCTTCGAGTTGTGAAAAGTAGCAAACATTTTAAAAAGGGTCAAAAAGGAGATTTTCCAGAAAGCGACAGTAAAAGTCGCACGGCTTCAAAAAAGGGTCAACTTGCCAGTAAGTCGAACAACGGTAACGCTGGTTACAGCCTTAGCCACGATGTCGAACAAAAGCCAGTCAATCAATAATGATGGGTTTCTCTATCCTTCGAAAAGATGGCAGAATTTGCAACTGTTACAGGAGCAGTGAAAAAAAAATCATTTTTTTTAAATGAATAAAGATTGCTTCCCCTACACTGCTCTACACTATAATTCTTTCGTGCAAATGCAAAACTCCGATAAATGCAAAACTCCTTAGCGAAAATTTCGTTTTAGGTGAATACGAGGCTAAAATTGTTAATTTATCAAGACGTTTATTTATTCTGCTATTTAGGTTCATATGGGATAAATGAATACTCGAAATAAGAAGATAGTTGAAAAACTTTAAAAAAGAAAATTGCGAATATATGATGAAAAACATTTTATTGATTATTGTTTTAGAAGTGTCAATTCAAGCAAAAAGTGTAAATTTATCAAGACGTTTATCTATTTCGGTTTATAGGGATAAAGAAATAAATAAAAAGATAGTTGAAAGACAATTTAACCAAATATCATGAACTTTAGGTAAATTATGCAAACTTGTTTCAAACTATCAGGAAAAATTAGTTTTCTTAGCTTTGAAGTGATAGTTTTGTGTATTAAATCTCTTCAAAGTATTTATTTAATGACGATATTTTATCAATTTCAATTTAAACATTAACATTTTGTTGTCAAATTTAAAAAAATTAGCTGGCAGCACTGTTGTGATTACATAAATGACTGGTTTGTAAAATTTCCCTAATATCTCTAAATTTCCTAAACACCCCTAGCCTACGTCCTTCTTTGAGTCTTTTCTTGGTTTGTTGTGATCATTTTATGTTATTACTTTTAAAAGAGGAATTACTCCACAAGTTAATAAGATCAGGTTTGTGTTGTTTGTCATAGAGGGAATAAAAAGTAATTCATCGAAGTAAAGCAAACACATCACAGTCTGGTAGACGCGGCTTTTCGTCGTTGGTGTTGGCGTCCTTGTTGAGAGCTTTGCGAATTGTTTCATAAGCCCTAGCTTGACATGAAGAGGTGGTAGTATTATGCGATTTCTAGGCACAAGTGGTTGATTAACTATATTCAGCTTTCCTGGAAACATAGCTTCCCTCGAAGGCCAGTATTTTTTACTCCAGTGTTGAGATCTTGCTCTGCTATCTCATAAACAAATAAAACACGGATGTTTTGTGTAGCCTTCTTTTTGGCCTAGAAGAAAATTGACCATTTTCAGATCCACACAAATTAGCCACCGGTGTTTGTTGTACTAAATTTTATCTATAACCGAGGCAATATTGGAACATTCTTCTTGAGCTTTAGTTGAATGTGCAATCGACAATGAACCCAACTTATTACCGTTATGCAGAAGTACACATTTTAGGCTGCGTCTAGAAGAATCTATAAATAGTCGCCATTCATGTGGATCATACTTCTCTAATACCATCGCTGTTACTAATCCTGTAACATCTGAACAATAAACAAACTCATCGTTTCTAAAAATAAAGTATGTATATCTCTCTGTTACGGTAGTATGAAATTCTTATATCTTGGGTTAAGAGGTTTTTTTGCATTAATCGAGATGCTAGAATTTCAGATGCTTTTTTAGACCACTACATCACTAAGCTCCTCCTGATTAAATGGCTGGCGTTCAGAAGAAATATCTTAATGGACGTAATCTGATCCACTCGCAGTACTTAGTGGAGGAGAATTTTGTCGTAATTCGTGATAATTTTCTGTAGATGTAGATTGATGTGCTTCAGAATCATCACTATGGTCGGGTAATAGACAACAATCATAAATCCATTTAGACCGGTTTGTTTTATTAATGGCCGTTATATCTACATCGCAAAAATTACAATCATCATGATGATTCGAAGGTTCCCGCCAGATCATTGGTGTTTGATACTTGAAATGGGTCCGTTTCTTCTTTGCCCACAACCTTAAATACTCTTAAAAAGTGTAACATACACTATTAGGACAAGTACTGGTCACGGGTTTCCATGGTAAATCCGAAGTAGTCAAAACACTTGTTTAATGAACTCTGGCGCATTTTTTTTAAACGTATATTTGCCACATATGTTACAAAAACAGATGGGATTGATTTTACATGTGTTTCTTGACGTAAACTTTGTACAATTTTGATGTATTTATCAATAAATAATAACTGTTTGCACAGAAATATAAATAGTTCAGAGTTAAAATGATTTATATTTTTTTGTGGATTTGCACTTTTACTTTCTGTCGTTATTCACTTTTAAAAACCGTAGAAAAATCACTTGTACTTTTCGCGTTCGTTAAAGTTTGTTGAATGACAAAACCCGATCAAGGAACACCTTTATATACTACATATTTTTCAATATTCTACCGACAGGTACTTATGAATGGACGCATCTGTAAAGGGTGGCTATATACCTGATTCAGAGTCCTGAAACCAGTGTTCAGAACTTTTAATTTACGTGCGTTCATTTGGCATCATTTATTAGTTTGTTAACAAAGAGTGTGTGATTCAAATTGTTCAGAACATCATAAATAATGACCACTCATGAATATGCGTGCAATTTCTCTAAAAAAAGTGCACTTCCCTTTTCCCTTTAATTGATTGTGCACGGCGTAGCTATCGTAATAGAACAAGAGCAATTCCAAGTTTGCGCACATTTATGACCGTTTATTAGTTTGCTCCGCAATCATAAAAATGAAATTACCATTTGCCTATTGCTTATTTTTTTAATTCTGAGCATTATAAAAATTTCATCAACGTTTTAACCAAAGAATTTTGTACATATCTCGAGCAAATTTTTTAAATTCATACCTTTACTTAATTGTGAATAAAAACGAAACGCGTACATCGATATACATGATCTTTATCTCATTTTGTTCATAGGCTTGGTAACTTTACGTGAAAGTAATAGGTTTTGACACTTTCATCCATTTGCATTTTTCATGATTTTTAAAAATACAAAATTTTATTTTTTTAGGTAGAATCAGAAAAAATCGAAAAATCTGTTATAACCGAACAACTCGTTCAATTTCCAATCGATTTTTATGTACTTACATACATGTTTTAGAAAGCTACTTTTGCACAATTTGCTCCCAACCGAACAACTTTATGCGCAAAGAAAATTAAAATGTGTATTTTTTTTTTGTTTTTTTAATAAAATATCTTTGGAAAAAAGTCGAAAATACGTTTAGCACCTGACTTAAAAATTTGAGCTGATGGGGAAAAATGGAGATTCGATTTAAAATCAGCGACCTCAAATTAGTAAAAAATTGCTATAGAATTCCAAACAACACACAAAAGTTCCATTTCGATCCCTTATGTTATCAATTTAGTTTCCCGCTTACTCGTAAGCCTAGTATTCACCTCAAACGAAATTTCGCTTAGGAGGTTTGCATTTATCTCTTCACGAAAGAACTATAGTGTAGAGCAGTGTAGAGGAAGCAGCCGTTATTTATTTTAATTATACTCATTTAAAAACCTTCAAAAACGACTTTACAACATTTGTTAACTTGTTTTTTTTGTACATTTCGAAAATTTGTTGACCAAACAATTATCAGAGCATTAATTTTTGTTTGCAGGTAGTGAAGTTGCAAATTCCACCACCTATTCGTTTTAGCTGAGTACCACTAAACGAAAATAGCTAAACGGAATTTACCAATGGTAAATTTGGTTTGCTTTGCTTCATGTATTTCTTGTGGGTTCCAGAATTTCGTTTTAGGTAATACTAGGCTTTATTATAAGTGCTTGGGCTTAACGGGCTTTTAACTCGATTTCCATATGTTAGGGGTGTTTGGGAAATTTGACAAACCAATTCTTCTTGTAATCACCACAGTGCGCCTGGTAAATTTTGTATATTGGTGAGCAAAAATCGTCAAATGATTAAACCGAAATCGTCAATATATCGTCATACAATAAAAACTTAATAAACGCACTTTTAAGAGATTTATTACACAAAAATATCATTTCAAACTTAACTAAGCACATTTTTTCTGATAGTTTGAAACCAGAAGGCATAATTTACCTAAGGTTCATGATTATTGGTAAATAATTGTGTTAATCTAAAAATGATAAAAATCCAATTTTAAATACATACTTCAGCAAAACTCAAAATAATTTGTTTAAAATATTTTCACTTTTTGTGACACAGGTCGCCAGACCTTACTTCACCTGACTTTTTCTTGTGTGGTTATTACAAACAGGAAGCAAAACCATCAAATTTGAATGAACTTAGGCAATCTATTCGAGAAACAATTTCGGCTATTCCTGTCTCAACTCTCGAAGCAGTAATGAACAACTTTTTGGTAAGATGCCGCACATGCATCAACAAAAAATAAATTCCGTTATTTCTTAAACTAATTAAGTTATATTTAATAAAATAGAATGTGCTTTTATTTGAGCAAGTTACTTAAGCTTCTTAATGTATAAATATTTAAAAGCAACTCTGTACATATGTACTAGTACATACCCATATTTCTACTTTAATATTTTTTTATTTCTTCCATAACGCTAATTTTGGTTAAAAATTAAAATTCGGCTTTAACGTTCTATTTTTGTGAAGCTTCGTTTCAAGTTTTTCACCTGGAGTCCACTCTTTTTACTTCTTCCATAACGCTAATTTTGGTTAAAAATTAAAATTCGGCGTTAACGTTCTATTTTTTGAAGCTTCGTTTTAAGTTGTTCACCTGGAGTCTACTCTTCTATCTCTGTGTCCAACAAATTCAGAGCTGAAAGCATAGATTCGCAGGTTTTCACCTTTCACCTGTTAGTTAACTTTTTTTTTGAGCGATAACTTTGAAAATACACGTTCAGCGCAAGCACTGCAATGTGGAAAAGTCAATATACTCTGTACTCGTACATACCTATATTTCTACTTTAAAATTTTTTTTACTTCTTCCATAACGCTAATTTTGGTTAAAAATTAAAATTCGGCGTTGTTCTATTTTTTGAAGCTTCGTTTTAAGTTGTTCACCTGGAGTCTACTCTTCTATCTCTGTGTCCAACAAATTCAGAGCTGAAAGCATAGATTCGCAGGTTTTCACCTTTCACCTGTTAGTTAACTTTTTTTTGAGCGATAACTTTGAAAATACACGTTCAGCGCAAGCACTGCAATGTGGAAAAGTCAATGTATGTGCGACAAATTCAAATAAATTCTGATATAAACGTTCATTAAAATTATTTTTAAAAAATTACATATCTACAAGAGAAGTTTGAATTCATTTATAAATGCCTTAGGTTTACTAATTATATGACTATATTCAGCCACTAGGTCAAAATTGTTTGTCTTCGAGTTGTGAAAAGTAGCAAACATTTTAAAAAGGGTCAAAAAGGAGATTTTCCAGAAAGCGACAGTAAAAGTCGCACGGCTTCAAAAAAGGGTCAACTTGCCAGTAAGTCGAACAACGGTAACGCTGGTTACAGCCTTAGCCACGATGTCGAACGAAAGCCAGCCAATCAATAATAATGGGTTTCTCTATCCGTCGACTTATCGAGCAAAGGCTTACTTGTTGCGAGTGAATGAAATTGTTACCAGCATAAAACTTTTGAACTTAATACAAATTTGCCTAGATGCGCGCTATTTATTCACACAGCTTACAGCAATAAGCCTAGTATTCACCTAAAACAAAATTCTCGCTCCCATAAGAAATACATGAAGCAAAGCAAACGAAATTTATTATTCGTTAATTTCGTTAAGCTATTTTCGTTTAGAGGTATTTAGCTGAAACGAAAAGATGGCAGAATTTGCAACTGTTACAGGAGTAGTGAAAAAAACAGAAAATTCCGTTATTCTAAAACTAATTAAGCTTTATTTAAAAAAATAGAATCTGCTTTTATTTGAGCAAGTTACTTGAGTTTCTTAATGTTGCAATATTTATAAGATACTCTGTACTCGTACATACCTGTATTTCTACTTTAATATTTTTTTACTTCTTCCATGACGCTAATTTTGGTTAAAAATTAAAATTCGGCGTTAACGTTCTATTTTTTGAAGCTTCGTTTTAAGTTGTTCACCTGGAGTCCACTCTTCTATCTTTGTGTCCAACAAATTCAGAGCTGAAAGCATAGATTCGCAGGTTTTCACCTTTCACCTGTTAGTTAACTTTTTTTTGAGCGATAACTTTGAAAATACACGTTCAGCGCAAGCACTGCAATGTGGAAAAGTCAATATATGTGCGACAAATTCAAATAAATTCTGATATAAACGTTCATTAAAATTATTTTTAAAAAATTACATATCTTCAACCAAGAACTTCAGTGGTTGTTTTACGATATCAAAGAGTTAGAGAGAAGGTTGAATTCATTTATAAATGCCTTAGGTTTACTAATTATATGACTATATTCAGCCACTAGGTCAAAATTGTTTGTCTTCGAGTTGTGAAAAGTAGCAAACATTTTAAAAAGGGTCAAAAAGGAGATTTTCCAGAAAGCGACAGTAAAAGTCGCACGGCTTCAAAAAAGGGTCAACTTGCCAGTAAGTCGAACAACGGTAACGCTGGTTACAGCCTTAGCCACGATGTCGAACGAAAGCCAGTCAATCAATAATAATGGGTTTCTCTATCCTTCGAAAAGATGGCAGAATTTGCAACTGTTACAGGAGCAGTGAAAAAAAAATCATTTTTTTTAAATGAATAAAGATTGCTTCCCCTACACTGCTCTACACTATAATTCTTTCGTGCAAATGCAAAACTCCGATAAATGCAAAACTCCTTAGCGAAAATTTCGTTTTAGGTGAATACGAGGCTAAAAGTGTTAATTTATCAAGACGTTTATTTATTCTGCTATTTAGGTTCATATGGGATAAATGAATACTCGAAATAAGAAGATAGTTGAAAAACTTTAAAAAAGAAAATTGCGAATATATGATGAAAAACATTTTATTGATTATTGTTTTAGAAGTGTCAATTCAAGCAAAAAGTGTAAATTTATCAAGACGTTTATCTATTTCGGTTCATAGGGATAAAGAAATAAATAAAAAGATAGTTGAAAGACAATTTAACCAAATATCATGAACTTTAGGTAAATTATGCAAACTTGTTTCAAACTATCAGGAAAAATTAGTTTTCTTAGCTTTGAAGTGATAGTTTTGTGTATTAAATCTCTTCAAAGTATTTATAAAGAAATAAATAAAAAGATAGTTGAAAGACAATTTAACCAAATATCATGAACTTTAGGTAAATTATGCAAACTTGTTTCAAACTATCAGGAAAAATTAGTTTTCTTAGCTTTGAAGTGATAGTTTTGTGTATTAAATCTCTTCAAAGTATTTATTTAATGACGATATTTTATCAATTTCAATTTAAACATTAACATTTTGTTGTCAAATTTAAAAAAATTAGCTGGCAGCACTGTTGTGATTACATAAATGACTGGTTTGTAAAATTTCCCTAATATCTCTAAATTTCCTAAACACCCCTAGCCTACGTCCTTCTTTGAGTCTTTTCTTGGTTTGTTGTGATCATTTTATGTTATTACTTTTAAAAGAGGAATTACTCCACAAGTTAATAAGATCAGGTTTGTGTTGTTTGTCATAGAGGGAATAAAAAGTAATTCATCGAAGTAAAGCAAACACATCACAGTCTGGTAGACGCGGCTTTTCGTCGTTGGTGTTGGCGTCCTTGTTGAGAGCTTTGCGAATTGTTTCATAAGCCCTAGCTTGACATGAAGAGGTGGTAGTATTATGCGATTTCTAGGCACAAGTGGTTGATTAACTATATTCAGCTTTCCTGGAAACATAGCTTCCCTCGAAGGCCAGTATTTTTTACTCCAGTGTTGAGATCTTGCTCTGCTATCTCATAAACAAATAAAACACGGATGTTTTGTGTAGCCTTCTTTTTGGCCTAGAAGAAAATTGACCATTTTCAGATCCACACAAATTAGCCACCGGTGTTTGTTGTACTAAATTTTATCTATAACCGAGGCAATATTGGAACATTCTTCTTGAGCTTTAGTTGAATGTGCAATCGACAATGAACCCAACTTATTACCGTTATGCAGAAGTACACATTTTAGGCTGCGTCTAGAAGAATCTATAAATAGTCGCCATTCATTTGGATCATACTTCTCTAATACCATCGCTGTTACTAATCCTGTAACATCTGAACAATAAACAAACTCATCGTTTCTAAAAATAAAGTATGTATATCTCTCTGTTACGGTAGTATGAAATTCTTATATCTTGGGTTAAGAGGTTTTTTTGCATTAATCGAGATGCTAGAATTTCAGATGCTTTTTTAGACCACTACATCACTAAGCTCCTCCTGATTAAATGGCTGGCGTTCAGAAGAAATATCTTAATGGACGTAATCTGATCCACTCGCAGTACTTAGTGGAGGAGAATTTTGTCGTAATTCGTGATAATTTTCTGTAGATGTAGATTGATGTGCTTCAGAATCATCACTATGGTCGGGTAATAGACAACAATCATAAATCCATTTAGACCGGTTTGTTTTATTAATGGCCGTTATATCTACATCGCAAAAATTACAATCATCATGATGATTCGAAGGTTCCCGCCAGATCATTGGTGTTTGATACTTGAAATGGGTCCGTTTCTTCTTTGCCCACAACCTTAAATACTCTTAAAAAGTGTAACATACACTATTAGGACAAGTACTGGTCACGGGTTTCCATGGTAAATCCAAAGTAGTCAAAACACTTGTTTAATGAACTCTGGCGCATTTTTTTTAAACGTATATTTGCCACATATGTTACAAAAACAGATGGGATTGATTTTACATGTGTTTCTTGACGTAAACTTTGTACAATTTTGATGTATTTATCAATAAATAATAACTGTTTGCACAGAAATATAAATAGTTCAGAGTTAAAATGATTTATATTTTTTTGTGGATTTGCACTTTTACTTTCTGTCGTTATTCACTTTTAAAAACCGTAGAAAAATCACTTGTACTTTTCGCGTTCGTTAAAGTTTGTTGAATGACAAAACCCGATCAAGGAACACCTTTATATACTACATATTTTTCAATATTCTACCGACAGGTACTTATGAATGGACGCATCTGTAAAGGGTGGCTATATACCTGATTCAGAGTCCTGAAACCAGTGTTCAGAACTTTTAATTTACGTGCGTTCATTTGGCATCATTTATTAGTTTGTTAACAAAGAGTGTGTGATTCAAATTGTTCAGAACATCATAAATAATGACCACTCATGAATATGCGTGCAATTTCTCTAAAAAAAGTGCACTTCCCTTTTCCCTTTAATTGATTGTGCACGGCGTAGCTATCGTAATAGAACAAGAGCAATTCCAAGTTTGCGCACATTTATGACCGTTTATTAGTTTGCTCCGCAATCATAAAAATGAAATTACCATTTGCCTATTGCTTATTTTTTTAATTCTGAGCATTATAAAAATTTCATCAACGTTTTAACCAAAGAATTTTGTACATATCTCGAGCAAATTTTTTAAATTCATACCTTTACTTAATTGTGAATAAAAACGAAACGCGTACATCGATATACATGATCTTTATCTCATTTTGTTCATAGGCTTGGTAACTTTACGTGAAAGTAATAGGTTTTGACACTTTCATCCATTTGCATTTTTCATGATTTTTAAAAATACAAAATTTTATTTTTTTAGGTAGAATCAGAAAAAATCGAAAAATCTGTTATAACCGAACAACTCGTTCAATTTCCAATCGATTTTTATGTACTTACATACATGTTTTAGAAAGCTACTTTTGCACAATTTGCTCCCAACCGAACAACTTTATGCGCAAAGAAAATTAAAATGTGTATTTTTTTTTTGTTTTTTTAATAAAATATCTTTGGAAAAAAGTCGAAAATACGTTTAGCACCTGACTTAAAAATTTGAGCTGATGGGGAAAAATGGAGATTCGATTTAAAATCAGCGACCTCAAATTAGTAAAAAATTGCTATAGAATTCCAAACAACACACAAAAGTTCCATTTCGATCCCTTATGTTATCAATTTAGTTTCCCGCTTACTCGTAAGCCTAGTATTCACCTCAAACGAAATTTCGCTTAGGAGGTTTGCATTTATCTCTTCACGAAAGAACTATAGTGTAGAGCAGTGTAGAGGAAGCAGCCGTTATTTATTTTAATTATACTCATTTAAAAACCTTCAAAAACGACTTTACAACATTTGTTAACTTGTTTTTTTTGTACATTTCGAAAATTTGTTGACCAAACAATTATCAGAGCATTAATTTTTGTTTGCAGGTAGTGAAGTTGCAAATTCCACCACCTATTCGTTTTAGCTGACTACCACTAAACGAAAATAGCTAAACGGAATTTACCAATGGTAAATTTGGTTTGCTTTGCTTCATGTATTTCTTATGGGTGCCAGAATTTCGTTTTAGGTAATACTAGGCTTTATTATAAGTGCTTGGGCTTAACGGGCTTTTAACTCGATTTCCATATGTTAGGGGTGTTTGGGAAATTTGACAAACCAATTCTTCTTGTAATCACCACAGTGCGCCTGGTAAATTTTGTATATTGGTGAGCGAAAATCGTCAAATGATTAAACCGAAATCGTCAATATATCGTCATACAATAAAAACTTAATAAACGCACTTTTAAGAGATTTATTACACAAAAATATCATTTCAAACTTAACTAAGCACATTTTTTCTGATAGTTTGAAACCAGAAGGCATAATTTACCTAAGGTTCATGATTATTGGTAAATAATTGTGTTAATCTAAAAATGATAAAAATCCAATTTTAAATACATACTTCAGCAAAACTCAAAATAATTTGTTTAAAATATTTTCACTTTTTGTGACACAGGTCGCCAGACCTTACTTCACCTGACTTTTTCTTGTGTGGTTATTGGAAACAGGAAGCAAAACCATCAAATTTGAATGAACTTAGGCAATCTATTTGGGCTATTCCTGTCTCAACTCTCGAAGCAGTAATGAACAACTTTTTGGTAAGATGCCGCTCATGCATCAACAAAAAATAAATTCCGTTATTTCTTAAACTAATTAAGTTATATTTAATAAAATAGAATGTGCTTTTATTTGAGCAAGTTACTTAAGCTTCTTAATGTTTAAATATTTAAAAGCAACTCTGTACATATGTACTCGTACATACCCATATTTCTACTTTAATATTTTTTTATTTCTTCCATAACGCTAATTTTGGTTAAAAATTAAAATTCGGCTTTAACGTTCTATTTTTGTGAAGCTTCGTTTCAAGTTTTTCACCTGGAGTCCACTCTTCTAAATTCGTGTCCAACAAATTCAGAGCTGAAAGCATAAATTCGCAGGTTTTCACCTGTTAGTTTATTTTTTTTAACGATAACTTTGAAAATGCACGTTCAGCGCAAGCACTGCAATGTGGCAAAGTCAATATATGTGCGACAAATTCAAAAAAAATTGATTTAAACGTTCATTAAAATTATGTTTAAAAAATTACATATCTTCAACCATGAACTTCAATGTTTGTTATATGATATCAACAAGTTAGAGAGAAGGTTCAATACATTTATAATTTCCTTAGGTTTACTAATTATATGACTATATTCAGCCACTAGGTCAAAATTGTTTGTCTTCGAGTTGTGAAAAGTAGTAAAAATTTTAAAAAGGGGATTTTCTATAAAGGGGCAGTAAAAGTCGCACGGCTTCAAAAAAGGGTCAAATTGCCAGTAAGTCGCACAACGGTAACGCTGGTTACAGCCTTAGCCACGATGTCGAACGAAAGCCAGTCACTCAATTTCGTATAAAAATGGTTTTCTCTATCCTTCGACTTATCGGTCGCATAGCCTTACTTGTTGCGAGTGAATGAAATTGTTACCAGGATAAAACTTTTGAACTTAATACAAATCTACCTTCATGTGCGCTATTTATTTACTCAGCTTACAGCAATAAGCCTAGTATTCACCTAAAACAAAATTCTCGCTCCCATAAAAAAATACATGAATCAAAGCAAACGAAATTTATTATTGGTTAATTTCTGTAAGCTATTTTCGTTTAGAGGTATTTAGCTGAAACGAAAAGATGGCAGAATTTGTAACTTTTACAGGGATGATTATAAGAGCAGTGAAGACATTTTTACCACCAGCAAATGAAAATGAATGTTCTAATAATTGTTTGGTCAAGGAATTTAGAAATTTACAAAAAAATAAATAAACAAATGTTGTGAAGTTGTTTTTGATGGTATTTAAATGAATATGATAAAAATCATTTTTTAAATGACACTGCTCTTTCGTGCAAATGCAAAACTCCGATAAATGCAAAACTCCTTAGCGAAAATTTCGTTTTAGGTGAATACGAGGTTATAAGTGTTAATTTATCAAGACGTTTATTTATTCATTAATTTAGGTTCATATGGGATAAATGAATACTCGAAATAAGAAGATAGTTGAAAGACTTTAAAAAAAAATTACGAATATATGATGAAAAACATTTTATTTATTATTTAATTATAAGTCAGGGTGTTTTAACATACTGCCTGAATCTTGATTTCGAAAGTCTATGCGAACTAAAGCCAGTCACTCGTATCGTAACGGAGCTCACTATCTTTCGACGTATCGTTAACAAAGTCTTACGTGTTGCGAGTGAATGAAATTTTTGTCAGAACTAACATCAAATCAAAAAAGCAAAAAGTGTCAATTCAAGCAAAAAGTGAAAATTTATCAAGACGTTTATTTATTTCGGTTCATAGGGATAAAGAAATAAAAAAAGATAGTTGAATGAAAATTTTTACCAATAATCATGAACTTTATAGCCTTTTCACATTTACTGCGTTTCAGCTGAAACGCCGGCGTTTCGCTCTCTTGAAATCATTTTGAAACCATGGTGTTCACATTATGCTTTTTTAAACTACTGTGGTTTCATGTGACATTTCTCTTTTGTGTTTTCTGTACTGAGTGTAAACAAAACAAACAAACAAAGATAAAATAATATCAAAAAATGAATTTAATTTGTACAATATTAGAGTTTATATCATTGTATGATAAAGCAGCGAATGCATTTAAAGAAATAAATGATTATTACACTAATACATTGGAATTGTATCGAAGGAAAAGAAATGGGGGCAGTAACATTCTTTTGTTATTAAGGATGGAACTCTTACAATATGTGGCGTTAGCGGAATCTGAAAATTTATTATTATGCTGGTTTTTTCGGTTTCCGCGGAGCTGTAGAATCTTGTCTTCCCACATTTCCAGCAGCATTTCCTCAGTCGTGTCCGTCCATGGGGTTCTTTTCTTGTACTTCTGTTTTGGATTCCTTGAATTACAAATCACAATAATAATGAGAACTCAATATACAATTAATAATACTCACATTATATTCGGCGTTGACTCCATTTTCCTGCGCTGTAATTATTAGAAAAGAAAAATTTTAATTTATAGTCATAGATCCCATTGCAATAAGTACTTACCACCACAAGCAAACTAGAAATGTATACAAACAGATGTTTTTTCCCTCATTTTTCTGACATTTGCTTTGAACCAGCAATGGAAATTTTTTCATTTTACTGCTTTTTTTAACTACTATTGGAGTACAACACTGGGCTCTCTCTCATTTAGTGAAGGAAAATTTGGTCGTAATTCGTGATAATTTTCTGTAGATGTAGATTGTTGTGCTTCTGAATCATCACTATGTTAGAAGACTGGTCGGGTAATAGACAACAATCATAAATCCATTTATACCGGTTTGTTTTATTAATGGCTGTTATATCTACATCGTAAAAATAACAATCATCATGATGATTCGAAGGTTCCCGCCAGATCATTTGTGTTTGATACTTGAAATTGGTCCGTCTTGTTTACCCACAACCTTAAATACTCTTAAGAAATGTAACATACAGTATTAGGACTCCAGTACTTGTCACGGGTTTCCATGACAAATTCGAAGTAGTCAAAAACACTTGTTTAATGAACTCTGGCGCATATGTTACAAAAACAGGTGGGATTGATTTTACTCGTGTTTCTTGACGTAACCATTGTACAATTTTGACGTATGTATCAATAAATATTAACTGTTTGCACAGAAAAATAAATTGTTCAGAGTTAAAATGATTTATACATTTGTGGATTTGCACTTTTACTTTTTGTCGTTATTCACTTTTTAAAAACCGTAGAAAAATCACTTGTTCTTTTCGCGTTCGTTAAAGTTTGTTGAGAGACGAGTGTGTGATTCAAATTGTTCAGAACATCATAAATAATGACCACTCATGAATATGCGTGCAATTTCTCTAAAAAAAAAGTGCACTTCCCTTTTCCCTTTAATTGATTGTGCACGGCGTAGCTATATTAATAGAACAAGAACAATTCCGAGATTGCGCACATTTATGACCGTTTATTAGTTTGCTCCGCAATCATAAAAATGAAATTACCATTTGCCTATTTATTGCTTATTTTTTTAATTCTGAGCATTATAAAAATTTCATCAACGTTTTAACCAAAGAATTTTGTACATATCTCGAGCAAATTTTTTAAATTCATACCTTTACTTAATTGTGAATAAAAACGAAACGCGTACATCGATACACATGATCTTTATCTCATTTTGTTCATAGGCTTGGTAACTTTACGTGAAAGTAATAGGTTTTGACACTTTCATCCATTTGCATATTTCATGATTTTTAAAAATACAAAATTTTATTTTTTTAGGTAGAATCAGAAAAAATCGAAAAATCTGTTATAACCGAACAACTCGTTCAATTTCAAATCGATTTTTATGTACTTACATACATGTTTTAGAAAGCTTCTTTTGCACAATTTGCTCCCAACCGAACAACTTTATGCGTAAAGAAAATTAAAATGTGTATTTTATTTTGTTTTTTTAATAAAATAGCCATTACACAGTCATTATTTGTGATATTAAAAAATTGGATTTTTTTAAGGTAACAATTACATCTTTAACAAAAATACTATTTCAAAAATCGGCTTATGAAAGAATTTTATGATTTTTTGAACGTTAAATCTTTGGAAAAAGTCGAAAATACGATTAGTACCTGACTTAAATATTTGAGCTGATGGGGAAAAATGGAGATTCGATTTAAAATCAGCGACCTCAAATTAGTAAAAAAAATTGCTATAGTATTCCAAACAACACACAAAAGTTCCATTTCGATTCCTTGTGTTATCAATTTAGTTTCCCGCTTAATCGTAAGCCTAGTATTCACCTCAAACGAAATTTCGCTTAGGAGGTTTGCATTTATCTCTTCACGAAAGAACTATAATGTAGAGCAGTGTAGAGGAAGCAGCCGTTATTTATTTTAATTATACTCATTTAAAAACCTTCAAAAACGACTTCACAACATTTGTTAACTTGTTTTTTTGTACATTTCGAAAATTTGTTGACCAAACAATTATCAGAGCATTAATTTTTGTTTGCAGGTAGTGAAGTTGCAAATTCCACCACCTATTCGTTTTAGCTGAGTACCACTAAACGAAAATAACTAAACGGAATTTACCAATGGTAAATTTCGTTTGCTTTTCTTAATGTATTTCTTATGGGAGCCAGAATTTCGTTTTAGGCGAATACTAGGCTTTATTATAAGTGCTTGGACTTAACGGGCTTTTAACTCGATTTCCATATGTTAGGGGTGTTTGGGAAATTTTACAAACCAATTCTTCTTGTAATCACCACAGTGCGCCTGGTAAATTTTTATATTGGTGATCAAAAATCGTCAAATGTTTAAACCGAAATCGTCAATATATCACCATGCAATAAAAACTAAATAAACGTACTTTTAAGAGATTTATTACACAAAAATATCATTTCAAACTTAACTATACACATTTTTTCTGATAGTTTGAAACCAGAAGGCATAATTTACCTAAGGTTCATGATTATTGGTAAAAATTGTGTTAAACTAAAAATGATAAAAGTCCAACTTCAGCAAAACTCAAAATAATTTGTTAAAATTATTTTCAGTTTTCGTGACAAGCCGTTCGACCTAGCTGACCCTAGTACCTTTGCGGTATGTAACAATATGGCGCCCAAACAAAGAAATTAAATGTTTTAGCATTTATAATATGTAAACAAACCATGTGCCTTACATCGATGAACAGTAAAATGATACCTAAATTACGAGAAAGAAATAAACAAACGTCAAGCTTTAGGAATGACTGAATAGTATTGGCGGTTCATAAAAGATTTTGCTTCAATTTCCGCACCTCTTACTGACGCTTTAAAAAATCATATATGTTTATTGTTACCGCAGAGGCAGAACGATCTGTCGAAAGTTTCAAAAAGTCACCCACAACTTCATCTATTCTACGCCATTCCGACTTTTCGAAAATATTTTACATCCAGTGCGATGCATCCGATTATGGAATCGGTGCGATTTTATTCCAACTAAACGATAAAAAGGAGGAACATCCAATTGCTTTTTATTCTCAGAAACTGAATGCATGCCATAAGAATTTTAGCGTTACTAAGGCAGCAGTGCTGGCGGTACTTAAGTTCAGACAATGTGAAGAGATGATGCCATGTACGGTCATCACTGATCATGCCAGTCTAAAGTGACTCATAACACTTAAGGATCTAAGTGGTAGATTAGCTAGATGGTCGTTACAATTGCAAGCATTCGATTTCGAAATTGAGCACAGAAAAGGCTCCGAAAATGTAGTTGCCGACATGTTGTCTAGGTTAGACGTTAAGAAAATCTCGAAATTCGATAAACTAGATTTTGAAACAACCGAATTTAAAAGTGAAGAATATCGTGATCTAATTAAAACAATTGATGAAAATAGAGAAAACTTACCAAATTTAAAAACTAAAGACGGTGGCATTGCCTAATCCTTAGAAAGGTCAAAACGGTATTTCTATTGTGCTAGAATGACTTGTCACGTAAGAGTATTTGTAAGATCATGTAAGGTGATCAAACCGGCCAACTAAAATCTGATGCCAGAAATTGGACAGGAGGTAACGACGGACCGTCCTTTTCAAAAACTTTATATAGACTTTTTAGGAAAATACCCACGATCCAAATTGCTATATTTTCATTGTCGTGGATCACTTCTCCAAATTTACATTTTCAAAGGCCATGAAAGAAGCAACTACCAGTAATGTTCTAAGATTCCAGAAGTGCTCCATAGTAACAATGGGGCCCAATTTACAGCAAAGAGATTTCAACAGATGATCGAGACATATTAGATTAAATATATGACAACTGCCGTCTACTCTCTCCAATCCAACGCGTCGGAGGGAGTAAACCAGTTCGTCTTAGTAGCCATTAGGGCCTATCTTTAAGGGATTTCATCGGGATTGGGAACTATATCTCTCTGAGATTGAATGTGCTTTTAGAACATCCATACATTCAGCCACAGGAGTTACCCCGTTCTTCGCACTTTTTTATCGTCCCGAGTTATACAGTATTTTCACATAATTTTACACCTACATGTCCGTGAAGTCCAGTTTGTTTTTTAAATCTAGTAACGTTATTAAATACAAAATCTGCTAAGTAAAAGCCGCGAGAAACCGTGCGTTGCGTACTTACAGTCAAATCCATCCGGCCGTATTGCCTACAAACATATTTCTATCCAAAGTCTCCAAATTAATGACCGCAGCTGAACACAGAAAAAAACAGGGTACAAAAATTAACACAAAGTAAAAGTTATGCTTAATATTTAAAAAAAACCTTCCCTAATATTTGTTTTAATGCCCGGCTGTTGAAATATCAGGGTGTGGGAGTTCCCCATGTTAAGCCTGCTGTTTCGGGTCACCCGCACACCGCCCCTGTCAGCATAAAATTACCAGATTCGGAGTTTTGTTGCAGGCGCCCCGACAGAGACCGCCCTGCACACACCCCAAAAAATTTGCTTTGAGCTCCGCAGTATTTATGGCATTTTTAGAATGTGGAAGCCACTTAACCACTTTTCCCATATATATTTTCAGTTTTCGTTGGGGAGGGCGTGCTTCAATGTGGAGCTACTCCGGTCCACAGATACTCTGGTCTCGTCCGCCGGCAGTTACAGATGAATCCATCAATGTTCCTCGAGCCAGGTGTTGCACTAAGCGTATATCCACGAGTCTGCAACAGGGACACAGATGTCTTCATTTGTAACCGCCATGGACAAATAGAAAATTATATATATAAGTAGAAATGGAATATTAGGCACACGATACAACCTTCAACAAACCTTTTGGTTATTTATATATAAATGAAAATTACAGCGAATAGTGACATAAAAGCGCACTTTCCGGGAGTTTCCGGACTGTAAACCGAAAAACGTGTGTGGTTTTGTTGGTACACCAGCAAGTCTATAGAGTATCGCATTTATGAATAAAACATTTTTAATGATAATTGAAATTTGAATTTGCAGTAAGGGTTAAAGCGAAAATTTGGTTCAGGCCCAGGGTGCCTTTTATAAATATAATAATACTGTCCTTGGAATAATCCATGACAAAGGGACAAGCATGCATGTGGGGGATTAAATAGCGTTCCGAGGAAGACCACTATTGTAGACTTTTGGTGTGAGCAATTTTTTCAAAATGACTTGTTTAGAGGAATTGTACCCAAGCCTTCATGGAGCGGCAAGATAAGACGCCAGTATTGATTGTACCACTGATTGACACGAAGCTTAAAGTTGATCGACGATAAAAGAAGAAAGAAAAAATCAAATTTCTAAGTAGATAAAAAGTTTAAAAATCGATAGTGTTAGAAACAATAAAGGTAAGGGCTGTGGTAATTATTTTAAAGATAGTTTTTTTTAATAGAACGCATTTAAATCTGGGAAGCCGAAGACGATTTCCAAGCCTGTGGTTTAATAGTCAGGAACCTTTTTTCTACTAATCTTAACGTATGAAATCCCCGAGCAAAGAACGAACGAACAAAGCGGCAATGAATAAGTACTTCATGGTAATGACCGGATGCCCAGGTAACCTTCCACCTTTTTGTGAATTGTTTCGGAATCTGTAACCGCCTCACACCTTTTTCTTAATATCGAGTTTAGGAAGGAAAAACAGAGCTTTCGACCAACAAGCTGTGATATTAAATTAAGTGGTAGATATAAAGATATAAAAAGACGCATCGCTACAAATATTTTTATGTCTTGTAAAAAAGATGGAAAACTCCACAAGAATGGTCATAAAGTGGTAAAAACCAAAGAAAAAAAGAAGCAGATCAATTTGTATTTAAGAATTTTTGTTATAGTTTATAATAAGTTATAGTTTTTTTATATAATATTATATTTGGTTGATTTTAATTTAATTTTTTTTATTATCTCTGTGTAAGACCTTTAATCATGTTCATCGTATAAAATACAGACCAAAGCTAAGGTAGTTTCACCCAAATCGCAACAAAAAAACACGTAAAGAAAATTAGAGATATATTTTTGACTTTAGGGAGCTCATTCAGGTCAGGTATAGATTATATATTGACTGCAGTTTCTTCAGGTTTAGTGGCCCAGCAGAAAATTTTCAAAAATTCGGAAGCACTAAAATTATTCTTAGCATACGGTATGCTGTAATTACAAGCGTAACACTAAAGAGATGATATCATTAATGCCGCATCTGGTGTCAGGTAATCGAAGACATGACTTGTTCATATACAAGCATACCCGATGTCTTTACGATCTTTGCCGACCAAATAAATGTGTCGACCAAAAAGAGTATACTTAGAAGGGGACATGCAGCCTCTTTGTGTATCTGGTTTGGTTAACATTTATTTAACCCTTCCTGTTTTGAACTAATATCTCCTAAAAGAGAACCAAATTCCCTCTTCTGTATATACTCTCTTTGCATTCGACGATATTGTTCTTTTTCTCAAATAGAGAAATTCAGTTCACGTGTTGACATAATCGAGTACGGGTGATTTATGATAGTTCGCATAAACTATTGTGTGTATACAGTTTATTGAACGGTATATGGAACTTTTAAATATTTAGTGTTTGTTGTGTTGTTGTATGTTCCTGGAAAATATACAAATGTAAGACGCTTGCTTTGTGATGAAATTGTTACGCTATGTATTTTTGTTTCGCATTCTGTTTTAACATAAAATAGTACGATATTTGACAGTAATAATGAACAATTTGCATAAAAAAATAAAAACAAAATAAAGTGATTGTGGAAATGTTATCGGAAATAAAAGTTATCGTGAAGACCAATCTGACTCCCGGATTATGCACCAATAAATACGAAGACTGGTTTCCCATTACGAATCAGAAAGAGCCGGAATAAATTGAAGAAGAAATAAACGAGAACACCACACAAGCAATGGTAATGTATTATTAAATGCTCTGCTTTTAATTTATAATAATTTGATATTTTATAATTATTTTGAGTCATTTTAGATAAGTACAGGGTGGCCCAGAAAGACGAAGTGGTGTGAATTGCTTATAACTTTTTATTTAAGAGATATTTTTTTAATTTTTTTTTTTTTAAATACATTAAATTTATGGGGAATATTTTTGGATTAGTTATTAAAAATGATATCCCGCAAGTGGTGGCCATATTCTGCTTCGCACAAATGTGCTCTTTCCAACACATTTTCCATGACCTTTCGCAAAACTTCCGGTGGTATGTTGTTAATTTCTTCTCGAATATTGGTTTTTAACTCCTCAATAGTCCTAGGCTTATTAACATAAACTTTTCCTTTTAAATAGCCCCAAAGAAAACAGTCTGGAGCGGTTAAATCCGGGGAACGCGGAGGCCAATTTAAATTGCTGTTACGAGAAATTATTCTTTCACCAAAGATGTCGCGTAAAAGAGTCATTGTGGCCCTCGCAGTGTGCGCTGTGGCTCCATCCTGTTGGAACCATATTTGCGGATGGTTTTCCACGGCTGGCCTTACAAAATTTTCCAACATGGCCCGATATCGATCACCATTGATGGAAATGGCGACACCTTGTTCATTTTCAAAAAAATATGGGCCAATGATCCTTTCTGAAGAAACACCGCACCAAACGGTACACTTAACTGGGTGCAATTGTCGTTGATGAAGTACTCTCGGGTTTTCCGTAGCCCATATCCTACAGTTTTGCTTGTTAACGAACCCATTTAATTGAAAATGGGCTTCGTCACTCATTATTAAGTTATGAATAAAATTAGGATTCTCTTGTGCTTTTTGCTGGAAATAAATTGCATAGTCAAGTCGTTGCTGGTAATCTGTTGGTTTCAATTCTTGGACAAGTTGAATTTTGTATGGAAACAATCCTATGGTGTGCAAAATTCGCTGCAGCGACGTTCTTGAGAGGCCCAGTTGTGACGAACGTCTCCTGGTTGATGTTTCTGGATCCTCCCGAATACTCTCCTGTACCACTTGAATATTGTCAGCCGTGTGGACAGTTCGATGTCTGCCGGGACCAGACAGGTTCCTTACTGCTCCTTGTTCTCGAAAATTTGCAACCAGACGGTTTATTGTTGACTGAGAGGGTGCAACCCGCACATTAAATTGACGACGGTATGCACGCTGAGTCAACACAATTGACCGTTGATTTGAAAAGTAAATTTCAACAATATGGGCACGTTGTTCAATTGTGTATTGCTCCATTATAAATTATCCAAGTCTTCTTAACAAAATACTGAAAAGAAAAGAAAAAAAAAATTATAATAAAAAAGTTATAAGGAATTCACACCACTTCGGTCTTTCTGGGCCACCCTGTACTATTAAATGCATAATAGGACATAATGATCTGCTGAAGAGCCTAAAAAATTTAATTGAAATACCTCTTCTCTTAGAGTACAATATTAAAGGAGTTCAACGGAAGAAGAGGCTGCTAAACTATCCAAAATTTATGAAAGCTATACACAGTGAGTTATTTTATGTTGTATCTTTATATCACACATATTAAAATTTGTCTTCTTATTTTCTTATATAGAAGCTGTCGGTGGTGATTTTGGAAATAAAGAAACATTTTTTAAACACTTTGGAAAATGCATTCGCATGGTGAAAAATTCTCACTACAAAAACTCAGCAGATAGAACAGAAATTTTTTTTCGAAAGCTCTGAAGAATAAACTGTTGAAGACTGAATTATAAGATGAAATCTCATATTTTTATTTAAATTTAGTACAGAAAGTACAAATTTTCTTTTAAACGTAGATACCTTATAGTATATTTATATATTATGTAAGTATTTGTACGTTCTCGATCAAAATGTAAAGCTTTAATATCCTTTCGTAACCAATTTTCTTATCGAGTTATAAATAATTTTAATTTTTTTCCAATGAATTCATTTTAATCCGACGAAAAGCAATAAATTAATATATTTTTCTGTTGAGTTCGTTTTGAGACGAAAAAAAGAAAAAAAAACAAAAATGTGAAAAAAATTTAAAAAGCTAAAAATTAATATCCTATTTAATTTTTTCTGTTGAGTTAGTTTTGATTAATATCCTTTTTCAAATAAGAAAGCGTGTGTTAATTTAACCAATGTTCTTACTCATTTTTATTTTTTTCTGTTAAACTAAACCTTAAACATTCTAAATTCGAGTTTTATTCTAGTTCTCTTATTTAAAAATTAATTTTGTTCTTTGTCTGTGCGAATTGCATTATAAACAAGAAATAAATATTTTTAAAAATGAAGTAAAAAAATATTAGGTCCGCTTCCATATCTTAATAAAAATTTAGGGTATAGAATCATTCTTGAACCTTTTATTTAAAACGCAAAACATCGAACGATTTAGTACAGTAGTGTAAGCGCAGTTACGAAGCGCTTCTTCGTTACACCAAAGATGCGAGTACATCTGCAGTTCTAAACCTTAATGACTGGATCGCTCCGAGTCGTTTATTGCATCATGCAGGATTTTTTGCGCTTACCAGACCGGTGTAAGACGGCATAAAGTAAGCACAGATACTTGTGACATTGGCTTATAAAATCATTAATGAATTCACTAGTCTGGTAAGCGCTGGTGCCCCAATTCTTTATATACTTTAGTGCTTCTTTGTCAGCAGGTTTTTTGCTGGGGGGATAAATTGTGAGAAGGAACCGGCGAAGGAAAAACCATTTATTGAGGTTTGTGACGCACGATATAACTTAAAGTGACGTCAGATATTCGTGTTCGAATATGATATGATTATCGTTAATAGTTTTTTTCTTGGTTAATTTTATTGTCTCTTTTAGGTCAATTTTTTATTTTTCGTTATTTTATTGTTCTTGCCAAATAGTAGCGGATGTGTATATAGAATAAAATAGGTATTTTTTTAGTTCACGCTATTCTTACAATAATATTCAAATTAAGGTAAAGTTTCTTTGTTTTAGGAATATACACTTTTTTATAATAAAAATACTACATAATTACAATGTTGAGCTAAAAAGAGAAAAACAGAAATGATTGGCTAAGTTAATTTAAAAAGGGGAAGAGCAGTGTGAAAGGGTAAGTTCAACTTGTGGGCGGGTTTATGGGGTCATATGTTCATATTAGGAGGATTTCTTGATGACTATGGTTGGACAGGGCGGTTGGAGGAAAACATCTACCTCCCACTACTGATGTGTTCCCCTTGTGTTTAGTTTTTTTTAATTGCGACGACCGTTGGGATAGGAAGATTGGAGGGATTCACACCCGTAACAAGCCGTTGGCCCTTATCTTCATAGCGCCTTTGCGGCACGTAACAATGTTAGTTATTAAAAAACTTATTTGACAGTTCTTAAACGGAACTTATCTTATTAATAGATCGATTATGGATGGCAACCAAACTTAAGTGATGGTTGCAGATGCCAAAATTATATTACAGATGGCAAATGTCGACTGACAGTTGTCAATTTCAGCTGCTAAGCAGGGGAATTTGGGCAACAAGTTATTTCTGGTTGCTGTAAAAAATTGTAATTAAATAAGTAGTGAAATTAAAAGTAATTTTTTTCTTATAAATCCTTTATTTTGTAAACATTAAATATCTTTTGATCGTGATTGTAGGCTTTATGAGGATTTAACAACAGTTTGAGATGTTAATAGAGGAAATGGTAGCTAACCCAAGCTTATCTCGCGTTGTGCGGCTTTTTAATGAAACAAAAGCCACTACGGATGGGGTGTGGAAGAGCATTGCAGAAAATTTAAATACGTAGCTGTGGCCCACCAACACGCACTTGAGATGATCGGCAGAGAGTGTGGATTCATTTTAAAGCAAAATTTAAGAAGAAAATGGCGCAAAATAAAAAAAAAAACCTTAGCATCACAGGTGGTGGTAACTCAAGATCAGCAAGAAGTGCCTTAATCGCCATTGGAGCAGTCGGTTGCAGCCCTATTGCAAATTGTTTTGGCTGTATATCCAGAATGTAACATTTTCGGCTTTGTCCATCCAAATGCTGAGACAGAACGAAAAAATATGGAGAAGCAAATAACGCCACACTTCAAGGAAAACTGTAAAAAACGGAGGACAGAAAGGATAGTATCCTAAAGTAGCAATTTGCAATTCAAACTGAACTTTTGAGTGACAAAATAAAATAATGAAAGAAATTAAACAGTTATTCTCATTCTTTTGGTGAGAGCCTGGTTTAAAGAGTACGTTTTTTCTTTTAACAATCGCTGCGAATCTTTCTGAAGATGGTTGTCACGGACCTGAAATCGCGATAAAAGCAGTGTGCAGCCACGAAAATAAATGTCACTTTGCCATTTTGTTATAAACTTGTCTTCTATTGAAATATAGATACAAAGGTCTTGATCCCTATTCAATGCAGAAATTAAAGACGTAGAATGATGCAGTACGACTTATTGAAAGAAATTAAAAGAAGAAATATGATGTTCCAAAAAAATCCACTGAGCTTATCATTAAAAATAAAATTTCGTTGAAATTTACTTTATTGTTGTGAATTGTTTGTTTAAAATTTTTATAGTTGCCGAAATGTCAACATTCTACTATCGATGGCAACTGCCAAAAGTAGCCCCACCTACAGTGCGCAGCAAAAGTCACCCCACGAACATATCAATTTTTTAACAGCAAAACAATCTGCACATTATATAAAATTTCCTTTTACAATATTATAATATGTTTCGTATTCCAATAAAAAGATAATCATTCAACCGAATTAGGCTTTACCGTTTATAATAACAAACGAAAATTTAGTTTAAATTTAACAAATTTCGCAGCAAATGTACGTGCATCATAGTAACGATTGTAAATAAACCTAAAGTGCGCAGCAAGTCACCCCATTAACATATCAATTTTTTTTGTTAACCCTCCGGCGGGTGAGAAGGTCCCTGAGGACCTTTTTCATTTTCAAACTGAAATTACTTCTTCATTGGCCATTGAAAGTATACCCGACCCACACATGTATTCCAAGGTATTTTTATCTAGAATCGTTTTAAAAAATTTCAAAGCGATCCGAGCAATAGCTTAGTTTCTATTGAGATTTTAATGTGTTTATTATGGGAACTAAATTTCAAGAAATTGTTAATATATGCACTGTCTTTTAGCTCGTTTTATTGTTTAAACAGATCACAAACGTGTTCCTTGAATTTTAGTTACTTTTTGGATTATTTTATTGTGCCTTTCCTTGAAACATAATAAACTTTCCGTCCCTGTTTGAATTTATCATTTACTTTTTACGCATACTCTTACTCTCACGTAGAAGCAGATGTGTAAGCTAGAAGCCAGGTAGACGTAGAAAAAGGTATACAAGCGGCTGTAGTTTCGTAAACCAAATCAGTGAAAGATGAGACAGTGAACATCGAGTGCGAAATTTTATTTTGAATTTTATAAAGAGAAATAAAGGTACAATACAATGACAGAGAAAAATTTAGACATTGCTGAAATTGTGGTACGTCGTAGTTCACGCTACCAGCAAATGAGTGAGGATGATTTGCAGACTTCATGAGTGCGGAGATGAGTGATGAAAATGCTATTCCTGCATTTGGTCTTGAAAGTGCGGATGATGACGATTTCACATATCAAGCAAATTTTTATGATGCTGATTCGGATGCGGAAACTGAACCACATATAGACATTAATGAAGATATTAGTGATGACGAAGAAGAAGAAACTGATGCTCAGCAAACAAGTGACAATTACTTAATATCCAAAGATGGCACCAAATGTACTAAAAATGCACCAGCGGCTTCCCGTACTCGTGCTCATAACGTGGTCGACTACACAAGGAGGAATCCGGGACCAGTAGGAACCACATATGATCCCTTTACCAAATGCCGCTCGATCATCACCGAAGACATGGCGTACATCATAATACGCGAATCAAATCGGAAAGGCAGGAAAGTGAACGCTGCATGGAATTTGGCAAATCCAACTAACACAAAGAAAACCAATTACTTTGAAAGAGTTCGATGCTTTTTGGCTATTATTTTGTATGCTGGACTCACTAAATCGAATAGTGAACCTCTTGAAGAGTTATGGGGCCCAACGCGCTATCCGATATATAAAGCTGCATTATCATTAGATCGTATGATGTGCATAAAACAATTCCTTAGATTCGACAATGGAAATACGCGACAGCAGCGACTAATCAACAGCAAAACAGCGGCTATTGGTGATATTTGGCAAATGTTGCAATCTAACTTGGCAGCAGCTTACACTCTGCATGATGCAGTGACCGTTGATGAGCAGTTATTCTTATACAGAGGCCGCATCCGCTTCACACAATACATTCCATCGAAGCCTGCCAAGTACGGTATAAAGCTACGGTGGTTGTGCGACTGAAAATCATTTTATCCTGTCAAAGGAATGATTTACTCTGGGAAATTGCCTGACCAGGCACCAGAGGTGAATCAATGGCAGAACGTTGTACTTCAACTTTCGGAGAGATATTTGAATACAGTACAATTTATGTCGACAAATCGGGCGTTGATACAATGGGCCAGATGCATGCCACATATACTTGCAAGCGCTCAACAAACCGCTGGCCATTGGCCATGTTTTTTAATATGGTGGACATTGCTGCATTTATTTCATACAACGAGATGAAGCCAATAAAAAGATGCTGACAAAACAATTGGCACTACCAAACATAGAAGAACGAGCGCTGAACAACCGCATATCCAAGGATGCGGAACGCAATGGAAGCATTTGATGTAAAGGTAAGAAAAAACAATTCTAATGTTCTAAAGCAGAATAACTACATAATTTTGTTCTTTTTAGATATTTTCAAGACCGGCAGAAGGAGCTGCACCGTTGTTTGCGTCTTGAACGAACAGACCGTCATGTCGCCTATGCCGTTCTGAGTACGGATGGCAGCGGAAAACAATCCAGTTTGTGCAGAGCATTCAATACTTATGCATCGATGCTACACCTGCACAGAAAATATGTTGGACGAGGGACAATCTACACAACAATAGTTTTTTAGGCTTTTATCATATAAAACTCATAAAAAATTAATAATGTTATATATAAAAAAACATTCATTATACATGTAAAATTAGTAAGTAATAATAAATCAAAACAAAAAAATGTAAAAAAATGCGTTTTCATATAAAATTCCATACAAATAGAAATAGGACCTTGTACTTCGTATAAGGGCAATGGATGACTCAACCGTCGGAGGATTAAAAAAAAACTGTGCACATAATATAAAATTTGGATAATTTCCTTTTACAATATTATAATATATTTCGTATTCCCATAAAAAGAGAATCATTCAACCAAATTAGGCTTTCCCGTTTATATAAGTAATAACAAACGAAAATGTAGTTTAAATTCGACAAATTTCGCAGCAAAAGTACTTGCATCAAAGTAGCCATTGCAAATAAACAAAATGTTTTTCTTGATCACATGAGTTTTTGTAGTGTGTATTAATGTGTATTATTTGTATTAGTTTTCTTAATTTAAAGGTGTAAAGGTGCAGGAAGATGGAAAATAAAATGAAGCATTGAAGCGTGGAGGTGGACATATTGCTAAGATGTTGCTAGCTTGTAGAATGTCTCACTTACTCCTTACGCCTCCACAAAGCCCAGGCGTCAATCCTAAAAATTTTTTTTGGGTTCATTTGGAAAAGCGGCTGCGGCAACTACAAATTACCTAAAAAATCAGATGAAAAACATACTGTGAATTGAATGACAACAAATAAGGAAAGAGTATACAAACAATTTAACACATTCGATGCCTGACCGGTTAAAGGAATATATTAGACTTAACAGATATCTTACAAACTAGTAAGGTGAGTATTTCGGCTGTAAATCATGAAAAGTTTCTGTCATTTCTCGACCTTTTGAAGGAGTATCAAAACTTTTGCGGTATTGTTATTTGGAGTTGAAATATGTATTAGTTATTTATTATTGAATAATATGCTTTAAGTTTCTGTTTTTGTTTTGTTTATTAAACAATTAAAATAAGTTTTCCATTATAGAAAAGAAAAATCCTTAAAATTGTATTTCATGTTGGAAATTTTTAAGGAAGAAAATAAATGATAAAGGGGTATCAAGACTTATGCTGCATACTGTAATACTAATTTTTCATTTTTCAGTCAGTTGAGAACTCATCTAAAGTTTGTTTTTCATCTATAACACTAGGAAACAAAATTTGAAAAATTTAATTTGGGGCTGCTGAGAACGACTAAATTTTAAATAACCCTGAATAATTAGATTAGAATTGTTTAAAATTATACCCCTCATGTCTAACTGTCTATACTTGTACGAAGAATATCGTCCCGAATTATACAGTATTTTAACATAATTTTACACCTACATGTCCGTGAAGTCCATTTTTTTCAAATCTAGTTACGTTATTAAATACAAAATCTGCTAAGTAAAAGCCGCGAGACAACTTGCGTTGCGTAGTCAAATCCATCCGGCCGTATTGCCTACAAACATATTTCTATCCAAAGTCTCCAAATTTATGACAGCACCTAAAAAGAGAAAAAAAAACAGGGTACAAAAAATTAACGCTATGTAAATGCTTATGCTTAATATTTAAAAAATTCCCTAATATTTGTTTTAATGCCCGGCTGTTGAAATCTTAGGGTGTGGGAGTTACCCACGTAAAGCGCACTTTCAGGGAGTTTCCGGACTGTAAACCGGAAAACGTGTGTGGTTTTGTTGGGACACCAGCAAGTCTATAGAGTATCGCATTTAAAAATGAAAATTTTTAATGATAGTTGAAATTTGAATTTGCAGTAAGGGTTAAAGCGAAAATTTGGTTCAGGCCCAGGGTGCCTTTTATAAATATAATAATACTGTCCTTGGGGATAGTCCATGACAAAGGGACAAGCATACATGTGGGGGAATAAATAGCGTTCCGAGGAAGACCACTATTGTAGACTTTTGGTGTGAGCAATTTTTTCAAAATGACTTGTTTAGAGGAATTGTACCCAAGCCTTCATGGAGCGGCAAGATACGCCGCCAGTATTGATTGTACCACTGATTGACACGAAGCTTAAAGTTGATCGACGATAAAAGAAGAAAGAAAAAATCAAATTTCTAAGTAGATAAAAAGTTTAAAAATCGATAGTGTTAGAAACAATAAAGGTAAGGGCTGTGGCAATTATTTTAAAGATAGTTTTTTTTTAATAGAACGCATTTAAATTAAAGGTTACTCTGGGAAGCCGAAGACGATTTCCAAGCCTGTGGTTTAATAGTCAGGAACCTTTTTCCTACTACTCTTAACGTATGAAATCCCCGAGCAAAGAACGAACGAACAAAGCGGCAATGAATAAGTACTTCATGGTAATGACCGGATGCCCAGGTAACCTTCCACCTTTTTGTGAATTGTTTCGGAATCTATAACCGCCTCACACCTTTTTCTTAATATCGAGTTTAGGAAGGAAAAACAGAGCTTTCGATCAACAAGCTGTGATATTAAATTAAGTGGTAGATATAAAGATATAAAAAGACACATCTACAAATATTTTTATAAGTCTTGTAAAAAAATGAAAACCTCCACAAGAATGGTCATAAAGTGGTAAAAACCAAAGAAAAAAAGAAGCAGATCAATTTGTATTTAAGTATTTTTGTTATAGTTTATAATAAGCTATAGTTTTTTTTATATAATATTATTTTTTGTAGAGTTATAAATTATGATTTTAATTTAATTTTTTTTATTATCTCTGTGTAAGACCGTTAATCATGTTCATCGTATAAAATACCGCCCAAAACTAAGGTAGTTTCACCCAAATCGCAAAAAAAAAAACACGTAAAAAAAATTAGAGATATATTTCTGACTTTAGGGAGCTCCTTCAGGTCAGGTATAGATTATATATTGGCTGCAGTTTCTTCAGGTTTAGTGGGATAAATTGTGAGAAGGAACCGGCGAAGGAAAAACCATTTATTGAGGTTTGTGACGCACGATATAACTTAAAGTGACGTCAGATATTCGTGTTCGAATATGATATGATTATCGTTAATAGTTTTTTTCTTGGTTAATTTTATTGTCTCTTTTAGGTCAATTTTTTATTTTATTGTTCTTGCCAAATAGTAGCGGATGTGTATATAGAATAAAATAGGTATTTTTTTAGTTCACGCTATTCTTACAATAATATTCAAATTAAGGTAAAGTTTCTTTGTTTTAGGAATATACACTTTTTTATAATAAAAATACTACATAATTACAATGTTGAGCTAAAAAGAGAAAAACAGAAATGATTGGCTAAGTTAATTTAAAAAGGGGAAGAGCAGTGTGAAAGGGTAAGTTCAACTTGTGGGCGGGTTTATGGGGTCATATGTTCATATTAGGAGGATTTCTTGATGACTATGGTTGGACAGGGCGGTTGGAGGAAAACATCTACCTCCCACTACTGATGTGTTCCCCTTGTGTTTAGTTTTTTTTAATTGCGACGACCGTTGGGATAGGAAGATTGGAGGGATTCACACCCGTAACAAGCCGTTGGCCCTTATCTTCATAGCGCCTTTGCGGCACGTAACAATGTTAGTTATTAAAAAACTTGTTTGACAGTTCTTAAACGGAACTTATCTTATTAATAGATCGATTATGGATGGCAACCAAACTTAAGTGATGGTTGCAGATGCCAAAATTATATTACAGATGGCAAATGTCGACTGACAGTTGTCAATTTCAGCTGCTAAGCAGGGGAATTTGGGCAACAAGTTATTTCTGGTTGCTGTAAAAAATTGTAATTAAATAAGTAGTGAAATTAAAAGTAATTTTTTTCTTATAAATCCTTTATTTTGTAAACATTAAATATCTTTTGATCGTGATTGTAGGCTTTATGAGGATTTAACAACAGTTTGAGATGTTAATAGAGGAAATGGTAGCTAACCCAAGCTTATCTCGCGTTGTGCGGCTTTTTAATGAAACAAAAGCCACTACGGATGGGGTGTGGAAGAGCATTGCAGAAAATTTAAATACGTAGCTGTGGCCCACCAACACGCACTTGAGATGATCGGCAGAGAGTGTGGATTCATTTTAAAGCAAAATTTAAGAAGAAAATGGCGCAAAATAAAAAAAAAAACCTTAGCATCACAGGTGGTGGTAACTCAAGATCAGCAAGAAGTGCCTTAATCGCCATTGGAGCAGTCGGTTGCAGCCCTATTGCAAATTGTTTTGGCTGTATATCCAGAATGTAACATTTTCGGCTTTGTCCATCCAAATGCTGAGACAGAACGAAAAAATATGGAGAAGCAAATAACGCCACACTTCAAGGAAAACTGTAAAAAACGGAGGACAGAAAGGATAGTATCCTAAAGTAGCAATTTGCAATTCAAACTGAACTTTTGAGTGACAAAATAAAATAATGAAAGAAATTAAACAGTTATTCTCATTCTTTTGGTGAGAGCCTGGTTTAAAGAGTACGTTTTTTCTTTTAACAATCGCTGCGAATCTTTCTGAAGATGGTTGTCACGGACCTGAAATCGCGATAAAAGCAGTGTGCAGCCACGAAAATAAATGTCACTTTGCCATTTTGTTATAAACTTGTCTTCTATTGAAATATAGATACAAAGGTCTTGATCCCTATTCAATGCAGAAATTAAAGACGTAGAATGATGCAGTACGACTTATTGAAAGAAATTAAAAGAAGAAATATGATGTTCCAAAAAAATCCACTGAGCTTATCATTAAAAATAAAATTTCGTTGAAATTTACTTTATTGTTGTGAATTGTTTGTTTAAAATTTTTATAGTTGCCGAAATGTCAACATTCTACTATCGATGGCAACTGCCAAAAGTAGCCCCACCTACAGTGCGCAGCAAAAGTCACCCCACGAACATATCAATTTTTTAACAACAAAACAATCTGCACATTATATAAAATTTCCTTTTACAATATTATAATATGTTTCGTATTCCAATAAAAAGATAATCATTCAACCGAATTAGGCTTTACCGTTTATAATAACAAACGAAAATTTAGTTTAAATTTAACAAATTTCGCAGCAAATGTACGTGCATCATAGTAACGATTGTAAATAAACCTAAAGTGCGCAGCAAAAGTCACCCCATTAACATATCAATTTTTTTTGTTAACCCTCCGGCGGGTGAGAAGGTCCCTGAGGACCTTTTTCATTTTCAAACTGAAATTACTTCTTCATTGGCCATTGAAAGTATACCCGACCCACACATGTATTCCAAGGTATTTTTATCTAGAATCGTTTTAAAAAATTTCAAAGCGATCCGAGCAATAGCTTAGTTTCTATTGAGATTTTAATGTGTTTATTATGGGAACGAAATTTCAAGAAATTGTTAATATATGCACTGTCTTTTAGCTCGTTTTATTGTTTAAACAGATCACAAACGTGTTCCTTGAATTTTAGTTACTTTTTGGATTATTTTATTGTGCCTTTCCTTGAAACATAATAAACTTTCCGTCCCTGTTTGAATTTATCATTTACTTTTTACGCATACTCTTACTCTCACGTAAAAGCAGATGTGTAAGCTAGAAGCCAGGTAGACGTAGAAAAAGGTATACAAGCGGCTGTAGTTTCGTAAACCAAATCAGTGAAAGATGAGACAGTGAACATCGAGTGCGAAATTTTATTTTGAATTTTATAAAGAGAAATAAAGGTACAATACAATGACAGAGAAAAATTTAGACATTGCTGAAATTGTGGTACGTCGTAGTTCACGCTACCAGCAAATGAGTGAGGATGATTTGCAGACTTCATGAGTGCGGAGATGAGTGATGAAAATGCTATTCCTGCATTTGGTCTTGAAAGTGCGGATGATGACGATTTCACATATCAAGCAAATTTTTATGATGCTGATTCGGATGCGGAAACTGAACCACATATAGACATTAATGAAGATATTAGTGATGACGAAGAAGAAGAAACTGATGCTCAGCAAACAAGTGACAATTACTTAATATCCAAAGATGGCACCAAATGTACTAAAAATGCACCAGCGGCTTCCCGTACTCGTGCTCATAACGTGGTCGACTACACAAGGAGGAATCCGGGACCAGTAGGAACCACATATGATCCCTTTACCAAATGCCGCTCGATCATCACCGAAGACATGGCGTACATCATAATACGCGAATCAAATCGGAAAGGCAGGAAAGTGAACGCTGCATGGAATTTGGCAAATCCAACTAACACAAAGAAAACCAATTACTTTGAAAGAGTTCGATGCTTTTTGGCTATTATTTTGTATGCTGGACTCACTAAATCGAATAGTGAACCTCTTGAAGAGTTATGGGGCCCAACGCGCTATCCGATATATAAAGCTGCATTATCATTAGATCGTATGATGTGCATAAAACAATTCCTTAGATTCGACAATGGAAATACGCGACAGCAGCGACTAATCAACAGCAAAACAGCGGCTATTGGTGATATTTGGCAAATGTTGCAATCTAACTTGGCAGCAGCTTACACTCTGCATGATGCAGTGACCGTTGATGAGCAGTTATTCTTATACAGAGGCCGCATCCGCTTCACACAATACATTCCATCGAAGCCTGCCAAGTACGGTATAAAGCTACGGTGGTTGTGCGACTGAAAATCATTTTATCCTGTCAAAGGAATGATTTACTCTGGGAAATTGCCTGACCAGGCACCAGAGGTGAATCAATGGCAGAACGTTGTACTTCAACTTTCGGAGAGATATTTGAATACAGTACAATTTATGTCGACAAATCGGGCGTTGATACAATGGGCCAGATGCATGCCACATATACTTGCAAGCGCTCAACAAACCGCTGGCCATTGGCCATGTTTTTTAATATGGTGGACATTGCTGCATTAGCTGTATTTATTTTATACAACGAGATGAAGCCAATAAAAAGATGCTGACAAAACAATTGGCACTACCAAACATAGAAGAACGAGCGCTGAACAACCGCATATCCAAGGATGCGGAACGCAATGGAAGCATTTGATGTAAAGGTAAGAAAAAACAATTCTAATGTTCTAAAGCAGAATAACTACATAATTTTGTTCTTTTTAGATATTTTCAAGACCGGCAGAAGGAGCTGCACCGTTGTTTGCGTCTTGAACGAACAGACCGTCATGTCGCCTATGCCGTTCTGAGTACGGATGGCAGCGGAAAACAATCCAGTTTGTGCAGAGCATTCAATACTTATGCATCGATGCTACACCTGCACAGAAAATATGTTGGACGAGGGACAATCTACACAACAATAGTTTTTTAGGCTTTTATCATATAAAACTCATAAAAAATTAATAATGTTATATATAAAAAAACATTCATTATACATGTAAAATTAGTAAGTAATAATAAATCAAAACAAAAAAATGTAAAAAAATGCGTTTTCATATAAAATTCCATACAAATAGAAATAGGACCTTGTACTTCGTATAAGGGCAATGGATGACTCAACCGTCGGAGGATTAAAAAAAAACTGTGCACATAATATAAAATTTGGATAATTTCCTTTTACAATATTATAATATATTTCGTATTCCCATAAAAAGAGAATCATTCAACCAAATTAGGCTTTCCCGTTTATATAAGTAATAACAAACGAAAATGTAGTTTAAATTCGACAAATTTCGCAGCAAAAGTACTTGCATCAAAGTAGCCATTGCAAATAAACAAAATGTTTTTCTTGATCACATGAGTTTTTGTAGTGTGTATTAATGTGTATTATTTGTATTAGTTTTCTTAATTTAAAGGTGTAAAGGTGCAGGAAGATGGAAAATAAAATGAAGCATTGAAGCGTGGAGGTGGACATATTGCTAAGATGTTGCTAGCTTGTAGAATGTCTCACTTACTCCTTACGCCTCCACAAAGCCCAGGCGTCAATCCTAAAAATTTTTTTTGGGTTCATTTGGAAAAGCGGCTGCGGCAACTACAAATTACCTAAAAAATCAGATGAAAAACATACTGTGAATTGAATGACAACAAATAAGGAAAGAGTATACAAACAATTTAACACATTCGATGCCTGACCGGTTAAAGGAATATATTAGACTTAACAGATATCTTACAAACTAGTAAGGTGAGTATTTCGGCTGTAAATCATGAAAAGTTTCTGTCATTTCTCGACCTTTTGAAGGAGTATCAAAACTTTTGCGGTATTGTTATTTGGAGTTGAAATATGTATTAGTTATTTATTATTGAATAATATGCTTTAAGTTTCTGTTTTTGTTTTGTTTATTAAACAATTAAAATAAGTTTTCCATTATAGAAAAGAAAAATCCTTAAAATTGTATTTCATGTTGGAAATTTTTAAGGAAGAAAATAAATGATAAAGGGGTATCAAGACTTATGCTGCATACTGTAATACTAATTTTTCATTTTTCAGTCAGTTGAGAACTCATCTAAAGTTTGTTTTTCATCTATAACACTAGGAAACAAAATTTGAAAAATTTAATTTGGGGCTGCTGAGAACGACTAAATTTTAAATAACCCTGAATAATTAGATTAGAATTGTTTAAAATTATACCCCTCATGTCTAACTGTCTATACTTGTACGAAGAATATCGTCCCGAATTATACAGTATTTTAACATAATTTTACACCTACATGTCCGTGAAGTCCATTTTTTTCAAATCTAGTTACGTTATTAAATACAAAATCTGCTAAGTAAAAGCCGCGAGACAACTTGCGTTGCGTAGTCAAATCCATCCGGCCGTATTGCCTACAAACATATTTCTATCCAAAGTCTCCAAATTTATGACAGCACCTAAAAAGAGAAAAAAAAACAGGGTACAAAAAATTAACGCTATGTAAATGCTTATGCTTAATATTTAAAAAATTCCCTAATATTTGTTTTAATGCCCGGCTGTTGAAATCTTAGGGTGTGGGAGTTACCCACGTAAAGCGCACTTTCAGGGAGTTTCCGGACTGTAAACCGGAAAACGTGTGTGGTTTTGTTGGGACACCAGCAAGTCTATAGAGTATCGCATTTAAAAATGAAAATTTTTAATGATAGTTGAAATTTGAATTTGCAGTAAGGGTTAAAGCGAAAATTTGGTTCAGGCCCAGGGTGCCTTTTATAAATATAATAATACTGTCCTTGGGGATAGTCCATGACAAAGGGACAAGCATGCATGTGGGGGAATAAATAGCGTTCCGAGGAAGACCACTATTGTAGACTTTTGGTGTGAGCAATTTTTTCAAAATGACTTGTTTAGAGGAATTGTACCCAAGCCTTCATGGAGCGGCAAGATACGCCGCCAGTATTGATTGTACCACTGATTGACACGAAGCTTAAAGTTGATCGACGATAAAAGAAGAAAGAAAAAATCAAATTTCTAAGTAGATAAAAAGTTTAAAAATCGATAGTGTTAGAAACAATAAAGGTAAGGGCTGTGGCAATTATTTTAAAGATAGTTTTTTTTTAATAGAACGCATTTAAATTAAAGGTTACTCTGGGAAGCCGAAGACGATTTCCAAGCCTGTGGTTTAATAGTCAGGAACCTTTTTCCTACTACTCTTAACGTATGAAATCCCCGAGCAAAGAACGAACGAACAAAGCGGCAATGAATAAGTACTTCATGGTAATGACCGGATGCCCAGGTAACCTTCCACCTTTTTGTGAATTGTTTCGGAATCTATAACCGCCTCACACCTTTTTCTTAATATCGAGTTTAGGAAGGAAAAACAGAGCTTTCGATCAACAAGCTGTGATATTAAATTAAGTGGTAGATATAAAGATATAAAAAGACACATCTACAAATATTTTTATAAGTCTTGTAAAAAAATGAAAACCTCCACAAGAATGGTCATAAAGTGGTAAAAACCAAAGAAAAAAAGAAGCAGATCAATTTGTATTTAAGTATTTTTGTTATAGTTTATAATAAGCTATAGTTTTTTTTATATAATATTATTTTTTGTAGAGTTATAAATTATGATTTTAATTTAATTTTTTTTATTATCTCTGTGTAAGACCGTTAATCATGTTCATCGTATAAAATACCGCCCAAAACTAAGGTAGTTTCACCCAAATCGCAAAAAAAAAAAACACGTAAAAAAAATTAGAGATATATTTCTGACTTTAGGGAGCTCCTTCAGGTCAGGTATAGATTATATATTGGCTGCAGTTTCTTCAGGTTTAGTGGGATAAATTGTGAGAAGGAACCGGCGAAGGAAAAACCATTAATTGAGGTTTGTGACGCACGATATAACTCAAAGTGACATCAGTTATTCGTGTTCGAATATGATATGATTATCGTTAATAATTTTTTGGTTAATTTTATTGTTTGTATTAGGTCAATTTTTTATTTTTCGTTATTTTATTGTTCTCGCCAAATAGTAGCGGATGTATATATAGAATAAAATAGGTATTTTTTTTAGTTCACGTTTTTCTTACAATAATATTAAAATTAAGGTAAAGTTTCTTTGTTTTAGGAATATACACTTTTTTATAATAAAAATACTACATAATTACAATGTTGAGCTAAAAAGAGAAAAAACAGAAATGATTGGCTAAGTTAATTTAAAAAGGGGAAGAGTGTGAAAGGGTAAGTTCAATTTGTGGGCGGGTTTATGGGGTCATCTGTTCATATTAGGAGGATTTCTTGATGACTATGGTTGGATAGGGCGGTTGGAGGAAAACATCTACCTCCCACTACAGATGTGTTTCGCTTGTGTTTGGTTTTTTTTTAATTGCGACGACCGTTGGGATAGGAAGATTGGAGGGATTCACACCAGTAACAAGCCGTTGGCTCTTATCGACACGTAACAATGTTAGTTATTAAAAAACTTATTTGACAGTTCTTAAACCGAACTTATCTTATTAATAGATCGATTATGGATGGCAACCAAACTTAAAGGATGTTTGCAGATGCCAAAATTACATTACGGATGGCAAATGTCGACTGACAGTTGTTAATTTCAGTCACTAAGCAGGGGAATTTCGGAAACAAGTTATTTCTGGCTGCTGGAGAATCAAATTACGCCACACTCCAAGGAAAACTGTAAAAAAAGGAGGACAGAAAGGATAGTCTCCTAAAGTAAACTGCAATTCAAACTGAACTTTTGAGTACGTTAATAAATAGAAAAATATATCTATAAACAAAATAAAATAATGAAAGAAATTAAACAGTTGTTCTCTTTCGTTTGGTGAGAGCCTAGTTTAAACAGTACGGTTTTTTTCAACAATTGCTGCGAAACAACACGACATTGTTCTGAAATTTCAAGAAATTGTAATAAATGCACTGTCTTTTGGCTCGTTGTATTGTTAAAACTGATCACAAACGTGTTCCTTGAACTTTAGTTAATTTTTGGATTATTTTATTGTGCCTTTCCTTGAAACATAATAAACTTTCAGTCCCTTTTTGAGTTTTTTACCGCCCCTTTAGAGTTGTTTGAATTTACCCTTTACTTTTTACGCATACTCTTACTCTCACGTAGACGCAGATGTACAAGCTAGAAGCCAGGTAGACGTAGAAAAGGGTATAAAAGCGGCGTAAACCAAATCAGTGAAAGTTGAGACAGTGAACATCGAGTGCGAAATTTTATTTTGAATTTTATAAAGAGAAATAAAAGTACAATACAATGACAGAGGAAAAATTAGACATTGCTGAAATTGTGGTACGTCGTAGTACACGCTACCAGCAAATGAGTGAGTATGATTTGCAGACTTCATTACTTACATTACGGATGGCAAATGTCGACTGACAGTTGTTAATTTCAGTCGCTAAGCAGGGGAATTTCGGCAACAAGTTATTTCTGGCTGCTGTAAAAAATTGGAATTAAATAAGTAGTGAAATTAAAAGTAACTTTTTTCTTATAAATCCTTTATTTTGTAAACATTACATATCTTTTAAGCGTGATTGTAGGCTTTATGAGGATTAAACAACAGTTTGAGATGTTAATAGAGGAAATGGAAGCGAACCCAAGCCTATCTCGCGGTGTGCGGCTTTTTAATGAAACAAAAGCCACTACGGATGGGGTGTGGAAGAGCATTGCAGAAAATTTAAATACGTAGATGTGGCCCACCAACACGCACTTGAGATGATCGGCAGAGAGTGTGGATTAATTTTAAAGCAAAATTTAAGAAGAAAATGGCGCAAAACAAAAAAAACCTTAGCATCACAGGTTGTGGTAAATCAAGATCAGCAAGAAGTGCCTTAATCGCCATTGGAGCAGTCGGTTGCAGCCCTATTGCAAATTGTTTTGGCTGTATATCCAGAATGTAACATTTTCGGCTTTGTCCATCCAAATGCTGAGACAGAACGAAAAAAGAACTGAACTTTTGATTACGTTAATAAATAGAAAAATATATCTATAAACAAAATAAAATAATGAAAGAAATTAAACAGTTGTTCTCTTTCGTTTGGTGAGAGCCTGGTTTAAACAGTACGGTTTTTTTTCAACAATTGCTGCGAAACTTTCTTAAGATGGTTGTCACGGACCTGAAATCGCGATAAAAGCAGTGTACAACCACGAAAATACTTTGCCATTTTGTTATAAACTTGTCTTCTATTGAAATATAGATACAAAGGTCTTGAGCCGGTGAATCCCTGTTCAATGCAGAACTTAAAGACGTAGAATGATGCAGTACGATTTATTGAAAGAAATTAAAAGAAGAAATATGATGCTCCAAAAAAATCCACTGAGCTTATCATTAAAAATAAAATTTCGTTGAAATTTACTTTTTTGTTGTGAATTGTTTGTTTACAATTTTTATAGTTGCCGAAATGTCAACATTCTATTATCGATGGCAACTGCCTAAAGTAGCCCCACCTACAGTGCGCAGCAAAAGTCACCCCACGAACATATCAATTTATTAACAAAAAAAAAATCTGCACATAATATAAAATTTCCTTTTATAATATTATAATATATATCGTATTCCAATAAAAAGATAATCATTCAACCATTGTAAATAAACCTACAGTGCGCAGCAAAAGTCACCCCATTAACATATCAATTTTTTGTTAACCCTCCGGCGGGTGAGAAGGTCCCTGGGGACCTTTTTCATTTTCAAACTGAAATTACTTCTTGATGGTCCAATGGAAGTATACCCGACCCACACATGTATTCCAATGAAATTTTATCTAGAATTGTTTGAGATTTTATTGTGCCTTTCCTTGAAACATAATAAACTTTACGTCCCTTTTGGAATTTTTGTTACCGCCCCTATAGAGTTGTTTGAATTTACCCTTTACTTTTTACGCATACTCTTACTCTCACGTAGACGCAGATGTACAAGCTAGAAGCCAGGTAGACGTAGAAAAGGGTATAAAAGCGGCTGTAGTTTCGTAACCAAATCAGTGAAAGTTGAGACAGTGAACATCGAGTGCGAAATTTTATTTTGAATTTTATAAAGAGAAATAAAAGTACAATACAATGACAGAGAAAAAATTAGACATTGCTGAAATTGTGGTACGTCGTAGTACACGCTACCAGCAAATGAGTGAGGATGATTTGCAGACTTCATAAGTGCGGAGATGAGTGATGAAAATGCTATTCCTGCATTTGGTCTTGAAGGTGCGGATGATGACGATTTCACATATCAAGCAAATTTTCATGCTGATGATTCGGATGCGGAAACTGAACCACATATAGACATTAATGAAGATATTAGTGATGAACACGATGACTAAGAGGAAGAAACTGATGCTCAGCAAACAAGTGACTGTTACCTCATTTCCAAATGTACCAAAAATGCACCAGCGACTTCCCGTACTCGTGCTCATAACGTGGTCGACTACACAAGGAGGAATCCGGGACCAGTAGGAACCACATATGATCCCTTTACCAAATGCCGCTCGATCATCACCGAAGACGTGGCGTACATCATAATACGCGAATCAAATCGGCAGGGACGTGAACGCTGCATGGAATTTGGCAAATCTAACTAACACAAAGGAAACCAATCACTTTGAAAGAGTTCGATGCTTTTTGGCTATTATTTTGTATGCTGGACTTACTAAATCAAATAGTGAACCTCTTAAAGAGTTATGGGGCCCAACGCGCAGTCCAAAATATAAAGCTGCATTATCATTAGATCGTATGATGCGCATAAAACAATGCCTTAGATTCGACAATGGAAATACGCGACAGTAGCGACTAATCAACAGCAAAACTGCGGCTTTTGATGATATTTGGCAAATGTCGCAGTCTAACTTGGCAGCAGCTTACACTCCGCATGATGCAGTGACCGTTGATGAGCAGTTATTCCCATACAGAGGCCGCATCCGCTTCACACAATACATTCCATCGAAGCCTGCCAAGTACGGTATAAAGATATGGTGGTTGTGCGACTCAAAATTATTTTATCCTGTCAAAGGAATGATTTACTCTGGGAAATCGCCTGACCAGGCACAAGAGGTGAATCAAGGGCAGAACGTTGTACTTCAACATTCGGGGAGATATTTGAATACAGGCCGTACAATTTATGTCGACAAATCGGGCGTTGATACAATGGGCCAGATGCTTGGCACATACACATGCAAGCGCTCAACAAACCGCTGGCCATTGGTCATGTTTTTTAATATGGTGGACATTGCTGCATTAGCTGCATTTATTTCCTACAACGAGATGAAGCCAATAAAAAGAAGTGACAGACGATGGTCATTCCTACTGAGGCTGACAAAACAATTGGCACTACCAACCATAGAGGAACGAGCGCTGAACAACAAGGATGCGGAACGCAATGGAAGCATTTGATGTAAAGGTAAGAAATAACAATTCTAATGTTCAAAAGCAGAATAACTACATAATTTTGTTCTTTTTAGATATTATCAAGACCGGCAGAAGGAGCTGCACCGTCGTTTGCGTCTTGAACGAACAGACCGTCATGTCGCCTATGCCGTTCTGAGTACGGATGGCAGCGGAAAACAAGGGCCTTTTGTCATTCCTGTAACAATCCAGTTTGTGCAGAGCATTCAACACTTATGCATCGATGCTACACCTGAACAGAAAATATGTTGGACAAGGGACACTCTACACAACCATAGTTTTTTAGGCTTTTTTCATATAAAACTCATAAAAAATTAATATTGTTATATATAAAAAAAAAAATTTCTAACATTCATTATACATGTAAAATTAGTAAATAATAATAAATCAAAAAAAAAATGTAAAAAAATGCGTTTTCATATAAAATTACATACAAATAGAAATAGGGCCTGTGGACCTTGTACTTCGTATAAGGGCAACGGATGACTCAACCGCCGGAGGGTTAAAAAAAACTGTGCACATAATATAAAATTAGGTTAATTTCCTTTTACAATATTATAATATATTTCGTATTCCCATAAAAAGAGAATCATTCAACCAAATTAGGCTTTCTCGTTTATATAAGTAATAACAAACGAAAATGTAGTTTAAATTCAACAAATTTCGCAGCAAAAGTACTTGCATCAAAGTAGCCATTGCAAATAAACAAAATGTTTTTCTTGATCACTTGAGTTTTTGTATTTTATGAGTTTTTGTAGTGTGTATTATTTGTATTAGTTTTCTTAATTTAAAGGTGTAAAGGTGCATGAAGATGGAAAATAAAATGAAGCATTGAAGCGTGGAGGTGGACATATTGCTAAGATGTTGCTAGCCTGTAGAATGTCTCACTTACTCCTAAGGCCTCCACAGCGCCCAGGCGTCAATCCTAAAAATTTTTTTGGATTAATTTGGAAAAGCGGCTGCGGCAACTCCAAATTACCTAAAAAATCAGATGAAAAACATACTGCGAATTGAATGACAACAAATAAGAAAAGAGTATACAAACAATTTAACACATTCGATGCCTGACCGGTTAAAGGAATATATTAGACTTAACAGATATCCTACAAACTAGTAAGGTAAGTATTTCGGCTGTAAATCATGAAAAATTTCTATCATTTCTCGACTTTTTGAAGGAGTATCAAAACTTTTGCGGTATTGTTATTTGGAATTGAAATATGTATTTGTTATTTATTATTGAATAATATGCTTTAAGTTTCTGTTTTTGTTTTGTTTATTAAACAATTAAAATAAGTTTTCCATTATAGAAAAGAAAAATCTTTAAAATTGTATTTCATGTTGGACATTTTTAAGGAAGAAAATAAATGATAAAGGGTATCAAGACTGCTGAGAACGACTAAATTTTGAATAACCCTGCATAAATTAGAATTGTTTAATATTATACCCCTCATGTCCAACTGTCTATACTTATACGACGAATATCGTCCCTAATTATACAGTATTTTAACATAATTTTACACCTACATGTCCGTGAAGTCCAGTTTTTTTTCAAATCATTATTAAATACGTTATTAAATACAAAATCTGCTAAGTAAAAGCCGCGAGAAAACTTGCGTTGCGTGGTCAAATCCATCCGGCCGTATTGCCTACAAACATATTTCTATCCAAAGTCTCCAAATTGATGACCGCACCTGAAAAGAGAAAAAAACAGGGTACAAAAAATTAACACCATGTAAATGTTTATGCTTAATATTTTAAAAAAACTTCCCTAATATTTGTTTAAATGCCCGGCTGTTGAAATCTCAATAGTTCCCCACGTTAAGCCTGATGTTTCGGGTCACCCGCACAACGCCCCTGTCAGCATAAAATAACCAGATTCAGAGTTTTGTTGCAGGTGCCCCGATAGACAGGGTCGTGTCACAAAAAAAATGCGTAGCGCTCCATAGTATTTATTGCATTTTTACAATGTGGAAGCCATTTAACCACTTTTCCCATATATATTTTCAGTTTTCGTTGGGGGTGCTTCAATGTGGAGGTTTAAAACATCTCCCACCCCCAAATCCCATTTATCCCGCGATGCGATACTACTTAAATGAGTATGAGGAACATCCTTGTCGGAGTATACGCAGATACTCCGGACTCGTCCGCCGGTAGTCTCCGCTGGTAGTCAGCAGTTACAGATGAATCCATCTATGTTCTTCGAGCCAGGTTCAATACAACCTTCAACCATACAAACCTTTTGGTTATTAATATATGAATGAAAATTACAGTGAACAGTAGCATAATTTGCAGTAGGGATTAAGGCGAAAATTTGGTTCAGACCCAGGGCAGGGGCAAGCATGCATGTGGGGGATTAAATAGCGTTCCGAGGAAGATCACTATTGCAGACTTTAGGTGTGGGCAATACTTTCAAAATGTTTTGTTTAGAGGAATTGTACCCAAGCCTTCATGGAGCGGCAAGATAAGACGCCAGTATTGATTGTACCACTGATTGACACGGAGCTTAAGGTTTTCGACGATAAAAGAAGAAAGAAAAAATCAAATTTCTAAGTAGAAAAAAGGTTCAAAAATCGATAGTGTTAGAAACAATAAAGGCAAGGGCCGTGGTAATTAATTTAAAGATAGCTCTTTTAATAGAATGCTTTTAAATTAAAAGTTACTCTGGAAAGCCGAAGGCTAGAAGCCTGCGGTTTAATAGTCAGGAAAAAGGACTACTCTTAACGTATGAAATCCCCGAGCAAAGAACGATCGAACAAAGCAGCAAAGAATAAGTACACCAAGTTAATGACCGGATGCCCAGGTAACCTTCCACCTTTTTGTAAATTGTTTCGGAATCTATAAGTAATGGTTTCGGAATCTATTAGTAAAAACGCCGCACACTTTTTCTTAATACCGAGGTTAGGAAGGAAAAACAGAGCCAACATTGATGTTAAATTCAGTGGTAGATATAAAAAGACACATCGCTACAAATATTTTTATAAGTCTTGTAAAAAAGATGGAAGCCTCCACAAGAATGGTCATAAAGTGGTAAAAACTAAAGAAAAAAAAGAATATTTCGAAATTTGTATTTAAGTATTTTTGTTATTGTTTATACTTATATTTAGTTATAGTTTTTATATAATATTATTTTTTGTAGAGTTATAAATTAGGATTTTAATTAAATTTTTTTATTATCTCTGTGAAAGACCGAAACACCCTAATGTGCAGCTTGACTGAGAAATTTTGCTGCTCGAGTGAGAAATTTCGAAATTAATCTCTTTTTCGTTAAATTCTTGAAATATATGATAAAAATATACAGATTTATTGATAAATTTATGAAAAGTAATAATATATTAAATAAAAATCACATAAGATAAAAAACATTTTGCGTTGATTGTAGGAGTATATGTTTATTAACACATTTTCTCGATAACATGTAATTTATGGAGGCCACGTTAGGAGCACTTCCGGTCGAACACAATCGACCATCGAGATGTCCCGACCTAATATACCATTATTCCTTGACCGATTTCAGATCGGAGATATGGCATGAACTAATTTTATGTCTTTAATATGGACGCCATTATTAGAGGTCCCTTTTCGGTCGCGGACAAATTTAACTTATAAATTTATCTTCACACCCTTAAGCTAAAGAAAATTAGAGATATATTTTTGACTTTAGGGAGCTCCTTCAGGTCAGGTATATATTATATTGACTGCAGTTTCTGCAGGTTTAGTGGGATAAATTGTGAGAAGGAACCGGCGAACCATTAATTGAGGTTTTCTACGTTACGATATAACTCAAAGTGACGTCAGATATTCGCGTTCGAATATTATATGATTATGGTTTATAGTTTTTAGTTTTTTTTCACGAAAATAAATTTCACTTTGCAGTTTTGTTAAAAAGTTGTCTTCTATTTAAATATAGATAGAAAAGTTCTTGAGCCGCTTAATCCCTGTTCAATCCCTGTTCAGAAATTAAAGACGTAAAAGGGTGCAGTACGACTTATTGAAAGAAATGAAAAGAAGAAATGTATGAAGAATAATATTAAAAATAAAATTTTTTTCGTCGAAATTTACTTGTTTGTGGTGAATTGTTTAATTGCTTGTTTACAATTTTTATAGTTTCCCAAATGTCAAAATTCTATTATCGATGGCAACGGCCAAAAGTTGCCCTACCTACAGTGCGCAGAAAAAGTCAACCCATAAACATATAAATTTTTTAAAAAAAAACTCTGCACATAATTTAAAATTTCGTTAATTTCCTTGAAAATATTAAAATATATATCGTATTCCAATAAAAAGATAATCATTCAACCGAATTAGGCTTTCCCGTTTATAATAACAAACAATAATGTAGTTTAAATTCAACAAATTTCGCAGCAAATGTACGTGCATTAAAGTAGTCATTGCAAATAAACCTATAGTGCGCAGCAAAAGTCATCCCATTAGCATATAATTTTTTTTTTGTTAAAAAAAACTCTGCACATAATATACAATTTTGTTAATTTCCTTTTACAATATTATGATATATTTCGTATTCCAATAAAAAGAGAATAAAGAATTTAGGTGGAAATATTGTTAAGATGTTGCTCACCTGAAGAATGGCTCACTTACTCCTTACGCATCCACAAAGCACAGACGTCAATCCTAAAGAACATTTATTGGTTCATTTAGAGAAGCGACTGCAGCAACTTCAAATTACCTAAAAAAATCACATGAAAAACATACTGCGAATTGAATGACAACAAATAAGCACAGAGTATACAAAAAATTTAACACATTCGGTGCCAGACCGGTTAAAGGAATATATTGGACTTAACGGATATCCTACAAACTAGTTAGGTAAATATTTCGGCTGCAAATTTTGAAAGAGTTCTAGACTTTTGCGGTATTGTTATTTGGAGTTAAAATATGTATTTGTTATTTATTATTGAATAATATGCTTTAAGTTTCTGATTTTTTGTTTTTTAAACAATTAAAATAAGTTTTCCATTATAGAAAAGAAAAATCCTTAAAATTGTATTTCATGTCGGAAATTTTTAAGAAAGAAAATAAATAATAAAAAGGTATCAAGACTTTTCAGTGGCGATGTCAGTTGACAACTCAACTGTAGTTTAGTTTCCATGTATAACACTAGGAAACAAAATTTGGAGAAATATATACGGCTGCGAAGGTTTGATAGTCAACTTTAGTTGATTTGGGGCTGCTGAGAACGACTAAATTTTGAATAACTCCGTCTAATTTAATCGTATTCTAATGTATAGGTATATGTGAATATACCCTAAACTAGAGCGAATCTGGAAAATCGGAGGCCATATTCGTGATCAGCAGCACCAACAGGGTGGCTGATGAATATTGCTACATTAAGAAATTCAAATAACCTTTTTTCAGTATATGGAATGCATTTTTCTCATTTAGTTTTATTACATTATTATTATTTTATTCAAAATAATGGAATATAAATGGATATTACTGCTCGGAGAGTTGTGGCAGGAATAGCCGCAATCGTTTCTCGACTGGACTGCTTAAGTTTATTCAAACTTGTTGGTGACTTCCTGTTTGCAATAACCCCAAAGAAAAAGTCAGTTGCAGTAAGGTTAGGTGACCTGGGGGTCAACGGAATGTGGAGTTTCTGGATATCAGCTTATTGGGAAATTTTTGTCGCAATTCTGACATAACAGGCCGGGCTATGTGAGGAGTTGCACCATCTTGCTGAAATCAATTAGAGTTAAATGAATCTATTATTCGTCGTAATTTTGGATAGAAAAACTCGCTCAACATGCTCAAGCAAGGGTCTCCAGCAACCGTAACGGTTTGACCGTTTTCTGCGAAGAAGCAGAGCCCAACTTTGACTTGAAACAAACACTCTTCGGCCAGGAGCAGAAACTTCAACAATGTGTGTTTTTGTTCGTCCATTTTTTCGTCATGGGAGCAGCATTTCCCAAAATGCCTGCTCCGAATACTACTGGTCCGAGGCGGGATCGAACCAAACCCAGGACGTTGGATCTGCTCGGTTTGTCAGAACTGTATATACTATCGTGCCCATTTGTAAGGTGTATTCGTTGCACGGTGTATGTGCCCTTCAGGAGCTGTTCTGGTCTGAACCACATCAGGGAGTAAAGCGAAGCGGACTTTGTTGCCTCATGCTGTATCAACGAAGTTAGCAGTGGATCTCTGGATTTGGTGTCATCAGCGCCGTCCACATTTTCGTCGCCGTCATCATCATTCAACTACGAGACTCCCCCGCAGTCGCCCTCGCAACACCTTTATCATATACAGCATCTTACACCACAGATTGCTGTTGTCACTCCTGACAGTGTATCAATTTTGCAATTTAATTGCAATGGCCTACGCAACAAAATCAGAGAGGTAATAGAATTTATGAGTCGGAGAAGCATCATGGTCGCTGCGATCCAAGAAACAAAGCTGAATGCCACCTGCAGCTTCCACAGTTGTGACGGATACAACGTGCACGTAAGGATCGCACGAGAAGTGGATTTGGGGGACTTGATTTCCTGTTACACCATTTTGTGCAGTACAGACCTATTTCGCCTGAGCTTGACTCACGAGACACATACATGGAGTGTGGGGGTAGCAGTCAGGTCTGGAACTGCCGATATAGAGCAGTACAACGCCATCCGTCATCAACGTCATCCGTACATCCCGCCGGTTGGTAGCTGTGCCCCGCGTTATTTGCTGACATTAGCAATCTGCTACAAGGCACTAACAGCTTGGTCCTAGGAAACTGTAATGCTCACCACGACGATGAGGACGCCACACGCGGGATATGGCCGATTTCCATAGCTCGCCAGACACTAATATGGCATCGCCTGGTCTGATCAACGACGTCACCTGACAACCCGTCATCTTACTAGGATCGGACCACCTTCCCATAATTCTCTCCATAAAAAGACCATCCGACTTCATAACCTCTGAACGCCGTACGCGTCTCAATCAAAAAAAGGCCGATTGGGAGTCCTTCAGCGAAGCCACCAACCGTAGCTTTAATAATCTAGCTATTCCGTCGGATGTTCGGGTAGCCGAAAAAAAGTTCCGGGTCATCATCAACGTAGCAGCCGCTCGCCATATCCCTGCTGGTCGAATACCCGAAGTACGACCAAATTTCCCGGCAGCGGGACCCGCAGACGAGCGTGAAGACTTTCGTCGCTCCAACCCTACTGACCGTAGATATAGGGATCTCAACTCTAAGATCAGTAGGTTGGTCAAAGAATATAATCAGAACAATTGGCTAAACCACTTAAGCAGTGCAACTTAAGTTCCAGCATTGATAAGTTGTGGACAACGGACAAATCACTCTTTAACCCTGGAAGGAAGGATGATCGGACAGCTGTCACGATCGGCGATAGAACAATGGCAGATACAAAGCGGTGCTCGTGTTATTTAAACCGTCTTTTCATTGAACACCCAGATAGTGATAAGGCGAAAAGGAGAGTATTGTGTCGTATCCGCGCTCTCCGAGTCGAAGATGCACCACCACAATTGACCGTTGGCGAAGTTGCCCATGTCATCCGCAGCGCAACGTCATAAAAGGCGCTGAGTCCGGACAGAATCTCAATGCTGATGTTAAAGCACTTGGATACCCCGGGAGTAGAGAACATGACCATAGTGCTCAATCCGTTCTCTAACCACTCACTTAGTTCCCGCTGCCTGGAAAATTGGCAGAGTGGTTGCGCTACTAAAGCCAGACAAAGACGTAAGTAAAGGAGATTCGTACAGGCCGATCTCTTTGCTTTCTCCAGTAGAGAAGACGCTTGAAGCACTGCTCCTCCCAAGCCTGATCGAACACTTTCCTTGTGCTGATCATCAGCATGGGTTCCGCAAGCAGCACAGCACAACAACTGGTTTACACGCCATTACCACACGTATAAGTCGCGGCCTTAACCAGAACAAACCAAACGACAGGACGGTCCTCGTGGCTCTTGACCTAACAAAAACCTTCGACACGGTCAATAATGCCGCTCTGTTCGAGAACTTTGAAGAAACGTCCCTTTCGCCCAGTTTGAAACATTGGGTTGTAAATAATATATATGTTGGAGCCAGTCATATGTAGAATTTAGAGACAGAAAGTCGAAGCCCCGTAGAATTAAACAATGAGTTCCCCAGGGTTGAGTCATATACCCGGCTCTGTTTAACATCTTCCTCTCTAAACTTCCTGCACCACCAGACGGCGTTGAAATTGTGTCATACGCTGATGATTGCACAACTCTGGCGTCAGGACCTAAAGTGGATAACATATGCGAGAAAATAAACTCTCACCTCTCTGACTAAGCACGCTTTTTCACTGCAAGGAATATGAAAATATCCGCCTCCAAATCATCAGCCACAATGTTTACTGCATGGACGGCAGAGGTGCGGACGTCACTCAATGTGAAAGTCGATGACGTCAACATCCCGACTACCAACTACCCCAAAATCCTTGGCGTCACATTGGACAGCCATTTTCGATCATCTGCATATGCTACAGGTATCTGCGATAAACTCAAAAGTAGGAACAAGGTCCTTAAGTCACTTGCCGGCAGTACATGGGGAGCCAACAAAAAACTTGTTGACCACTTACAAAGCGAAAGGTCGGACTAACAAATTGATCGTCTATAGATTCACCTGCTTATGGACTATCAAAGTATATAGTGGATATTTTTAAGAAATTAATGAAAGATTCCCAATACAATATAAAGGATACTATAGAATTTAAATCTAGAACTAGTAATACTTACATAGACGATAACGAAATATGATTTTAATTGACGTAGTCAACTTATTCCCGAGCATTCAAGTTAACTTGGTCATATTGACTTTAAAAGAGAAATCGAATATCATCAGGAGTACACGAAAATCCCAATTGACTATTTTATTGATATACTCGATTTTACATTAGAGATACCCGGTAATTGAAATATGACGACATGGTGTATGCACATCACAAATTTGTGCCAGTGGGCTCCTCTGCTTCTCCGATCATTTCAGGCATTATAATGGAATACTTATAATTACTGGAAGCTTTAATGGATAAAATAACGGCCAAACCAAGACATTTAACGAAATATGTAGACATTTTATTCTGCATTGTAAAAAAATACAGAAGTGGAAAACCCGCTTTCCATATTAAACACACACCATCGTCAAATACAATTCACCAGGCAACACGAAAATGAACGAAAATGGCATACTCGTACATAGGCGCGATAATCTACAGACATACCAACATACTTAAGATAGACTAGTATCAAAAACAAACAGCCTCAGGTCGACTTATCTAAACAATTTTACAGTATCAATGAGAACACGTGTTATAAAAAAGAACTACATTTCAAGCCTTACAATTGACGAATTAACCAGGTTTGTAAAAATGAAACAACCAGTTAATAACTAGATGCAGGTACAGAAGATTTACAAATCAACAGCCTATGTTCCTGGATACTCCGAAAGAATTTTCAACACAATTTTTTTATTATTATTATATTATTTATTTAATTTTTAAACCTTTTAATAAATAAAAATTTTAATTAAATAGATAACAAATTTGTGTTTTAATTTTTATTATTTTAACTGACAAGCTGAATAAAAAACATTACAAAACAAACATAATTTTTTTTATCGTAATCTTCAATTCCAATCAGCAAACATAAATTATTTAATTCATCCACAGATGTGAGGGATGAAATTTTCTTTTTTATTGCTTTCTTTCTTAATTCTATTACATCTCCCGCTAAATTGCCCCCGCATAATTGAGTTACCCGCTTAATTGATCCAAAAATACTGCAACGAAAAGTTCCGATATAAGGTATACAGGAAAATACCCGCTGAAATGAGTTCCGTTTAATTACTTTACATGCTTAATTGATCAATAAAATAAAAACTTATTTAGACAATCACACAGAAAAATGTCGGCTAATTGTCCATTTAAAAAATCAATGAAAAATAGTCATGTTAATAACAATTTTTAAAAAATGTGTTTGGCAACTCTTTTTTATCATATGTTGTCAATTGTTCTCATTTTTCGTATGTTATCATTTCTGAAAATAAGTGTAGTGCCAAAATGAGTGAATGAAAAATAAAAAACACAAGTTTAAATATAAAAGAAAAATCAATTCTAATGACAAATATGACAAATGATGAACTATGTGCGAAATACGGTTGCTGCAAGGCCACTATAAACAGAATTTTAAAAAATAAAAAATCAATTGTGGAGAAATCAAAGACCAGCAAGTTGGCCACCAAAAGAGATTTCTTAATTTGTTCCATATATTTGAACTGGCGCGTACGTGAAAGTGGAGTAGGCTCTTTCATTATGGTTTAGCGAAATGCGAGAATTTGGAGCTATTCTTTCACGTGAAATTATTTTTGAAAAAGCAAAGCAGTTTGCTGTTACATGAACGAAGACTTCAATCCCAGTTCTGGATGGCTTTATCGCTGGCAGAAAAGAAAAGACATTTCACTGAAAAAAAATCATAGAGAAGGCGCATCCGCTGATATTGATGCCGCTAATACTTTTTTTGATTCGGTTTTACCAGATTAATTTTGCAATATGAGCCATCAGAAATTTTTAACGCTGACTAAAGCGGAAGCGAAAGTTCAAAAGAAAGTTTGACATTACTTTTTATTTGTAATACTACCGGCGACTATAAAAAAGTTATAGTCATTGGAAAGTCAAAAAATCTACGATGCTTCAAAAATAAAACGTTGCCTCTCAAGTATTACTCACAAAACAAAGCTTGGGTGACAAGAAATTTATGGAAAGAAATGTTGCTTTCTCTTGATGCAGAAATGGCAAAACAAGGGTGAAAAATAATTTTGTTCGTTGATAATGCATCTTCTCATAAGACATCAGCAGTCTTTACAAACATTGTCGTGCAATTCTTACCAGCTAATACAACATCCATTGCACAACCGCTCGATCAGGGTATAATTCACTGCTTTAAGTCGTACTACCGACAAAACATTGTACGAAAACAAATTGCTGCAATTGAAAATGGAAAAACAATTATCGATTTCCAAAAAAATTTTAATGTCATTCACGTTATCGTGGTGCCTGGTTAAACCAATTTCTATAACCAACTGTTTCAAAAAGGTAATCTTCCATTAATTTGTAGCTGTATCAAAACTTTTAACTATGTACATCCTTACATCCTCGAATTTCAGATAAAGTTTATTTCATCTACTGAGAATAGTGACTTGGAAGAGGAAATTTTGGAACCTGGTCTTGACGATGAACAACGACGGGAATTTTAAAGTTTGATTTGCTGCCACGACAACTTGCCATGCTACGGGCAACTTACAGATGAAAAAATCATTAATGAAATTACTCAATATTCATCTTCAGACCTCTCCGAAGATGAACAAATTGTTAAGGATCCTCCTTCAACTAAACATGCTTTAAATTCTCTGGACATCCACCGCGATTTTTTCTTGCCAAACATTCTATTTTCACACGAACTTCATATGGAAAAAATATTATTGAGCAATTTTATAAGCCACAAATTCAGACTGAGATAAAAGATTTTTTTAAACCTATTTAATTATTAATTTTAATGTGTACACATGTATATCGGTCATCTTTTCTTTAATGAGAGATATGTACATACACTTAAATACATATGGATCTCGTATTTTGTGTAAAGTTAATGCAAACTCAGTTCCTTTTATGTTGTTTTATCTTTATTATGTTATGTTCTGTTTATTTCAATTGAAGTTAAATAATTTTATTCAATTTTTTTTAATAAGTGAACTAGTCTTTGAATTATAACAATGTAAAATGAAACAATTTTATATTTCACTCCGCTTTATTGAGCTCGCAGCGCAATTAAACGGAATTGTCTTAATTGCGTCAGTGAATCAATTACCCGGTTACTTGATCCGAAAACTGTGCATTTTGGTAAAATCAATTAAGCGGGAGATACTGTAGTATGTGATAAAAGTGAGTCCAACGGTACTATTGCTGTTGTTTCGCTTGCTATTATATACCATCAGGTAGGCACATTAATTTTGCAGCACCAACTTCGTTGTTCATGTACTTATATTTGCACGATATAGCATGTTCGAATCTAAGTCTTCATTTATGATGAGTAGAATCATGGCTATCTGACTGGAGAATAAAGGTCAACGAGACTAAATACACACAGGTAACTTTCTCACTGAATTTAGCACATGTCCGACATTGAAATTAAACACTCAGGGCTGTCATTAAAACCAATGTTGTCACTATTGGTTTTTAAAACGATAAGAAACAATGCTTTCGTGCCATGAAAATCAATGATATCGGTTTTATCCGCAAAAGCTGATTCAAACATTGGTTTTATTTACATTCGAAATGGACAAACCCAACTTGGTTTCATGATACCAAATGAAACAAACAGCCCTGAATATCGCTTTTTCTCAATCCGATAACGTTACATACCTTGGAATCCACCTGGATCGACGACTAACATGAAAAATCATATAGAAGCCGAAAAGACTCAACTGAAGCTTTAGGTGTGCCAAATTCACTGGATTCTGAACGCAAACTCAAAACTCGAATACAAGGTTCTGCTATATAATAGTGTAATCAAACCTATCGGGCTATGCGGTGTCCATCTATGAGAAAAGCAAGTTTAAGCAACCTTGACAAGATACAGAGAGTATAACCGAAAACATTGGAGTTGTTCACCGGCACTGCGTGATACATGAAGAATGAAAACATCCACCGAGGTCTGAAAATACCCCTCGTCAAAGATGCAATTCAGGATATCAAGATTATGCACAAACAGAAGCTCGAACGACATGATAAAATATTAGCTAGGCAACTACCATGTACTCCAATCACTTCAAGACTTTGGAGAAATGAACTCCAGGTACACTGAACTATACCTGCGAGCATATCGCGAACACACGCGCGCAAAAAACTGTGTAGAATCCTCATTTCTACGTCACGAGGTTTAAACCAAACTATGTTTAAATGCTCTCCATGTGATCCTTATTATCAGTCAAAGCCCAAATGGGAAATGTCTGGCTATAGAGGCTTTAGCCTCTATTTCACAATGTTTAATGCAAATCCTATCAAAAAGACGCAGAGCAGATCCAATAATATCAAATAAAGCATTAATAAAAAAAAATCGTTGTGATGGTGATAAATGTCGCAGTTCCTTAATTTGCTTTCTTGACGTATTGCAGTATATTTTTCTTTGGTGAAATTATTTTTAAGCTAAAAAGCTAATGCTTCCCCTGCGGAAAATACAACAGGTTTTTGATCCTTTTAAGAGCCACTAAGTCTGTATTTCCATGTTTTAGAGCTGACGATGCTGACGCACGAACTATTAACTCAGTTTCATTACTTACGCTTGAAAGGACTGCTGTTGCTTTCCTCTTTCCGTACTGAGACTTTTAGCAATATGTAAGTTGAGGAAGACCAACAGCAGAAAAAGTCACTTTGCCAGATTTATTTTTATTTTCGAAGCTTATTTCAGCGATGAGCCAAGTGACATACACAGTTCGAAACATTTTAGACTTTTTGTCCTTCCCAATACTTTTGTTATATTTCGCCCACATTTCTGATACGTTTTTACAGAAAAGGCGCATCGGAAATTTCATTTTTACCAATTTGTCGACTATATTATCACAAAGTTTATTCTGCTTTTTTGGCCTTGAAATTTCGTTAAGCCAAATTTAAAACAACTCCCCTTTTTTAAAACGCAATATTTTAAAAAATATTGTATTAAAACGGCTAAAATTGGCTATTGAATTTAAATGGAAATTGCTTAATAACATTTCAATATGCATTTGTAATTGCAATTCGCCGAACTTCGCCGAAATTTTAAAAGCTTCCACGCAGTTAGTGGCTTTATTTCATGCAATCAAATAAATTTATCACCTTTTTTAATAAAAAAAAACATTAATACTTGTAGTTACTTATATTTTCACTTTCTTCTTTATAACTCAAGAAATTATTTAAACAATCAATTGAATCTTTAAAAGCAATACAGGCTTTTCACCAAAATGGATTAAGTGATAACAATGCAATGTCTGCGTGATGGCAACCGGACTTTAATAAAGGGTGTATTCTTAAAGTGTGGTTTTGAATCTGGCCTCACGTTTTTTGGAGTTGGTCTTTTTAAAAGCTGTCACTTGATTTGTGTTTAGTTTGGTTTGCCATTTCAGAATAAATAGACTAACTCTGGACCAACGTTTGCAAATCGTAGTGAATGGCCCCAAAACAAGATGGTCACAGATCCAGATTTTTATAAGAAAAATTTGTTCAGGTATGAAAGTCGCATTTGGCGTAATGAAAATCCAAAAGCCATTGTTTGGTGTGCTCTATGGGTAGAGGGAATTATTGGTCAATATTTCTTTAAAAATGAAGCCGGCCAAAATGTAACAGTCAATGGGGAACGCTATAGAGCCATGATTAATGACGGACGACCTTTGGTTCTAACAAAACGGCGCTACATGCCATACAGACAACGAAACAATCATTTTATTGAAGAAAACTTTCGGTGAGCGCATTATCTCGCTCGTGGGCCTGTGGCGTGGCCTCCAAGATGGACTATGTTGTATAGGGTTATTTGAATTTGCTTGTCTACGCAGACAAGCCCGATTGACGCCATGGAAGAGAATATTCGGCGCGTTATTGCTGACGTACGGTCCAAATGCTGCAAAAAGTGGTCGAAAATTGTGCCTCTCGGCTGGAATATATTTGAGCCAGCCGCGGTGTCCACTTGCCCGAAATCATTCATGGCAACACTTATCTTTAATAATAGCTAAATTATTGGCCATAGCATTAAATTGTATGCGTTTTATATCTTCTTGAAAGAAGAACCCCCATTTATCAAAAACAAAAAGAATTGAGAAAAGTGCAATATTTGCAGTTGGAAAATTGGACTTTAGCAGAATTTTGGTGGTCGTTTGAGCTACACAGAAAACATTTCATACTCGTAGCATAGAGAGCGCTAAGTGCGACTTATAACTTGCTGGTTTATGTAAAACAAAATATATCCCCGCCGGTCTAGAAGTATTAAATCCGAACTTGCTTTATCTTTCGACAGAATGCGCAAACAGAGTATTAAGGAGTATGTCAGAAGCGGCCCGTTCGACTTTATTTTTTACTTTGTTTAATAAAATTGAATTGGTAAACCTGTCAAAATCCAATACTCAGCTGAAATTGTGATGTCAATTGGCCGCCTCGGAGCTGTGATTTGAGCCCTTTAGACTATTTTCTTTGGGGAGCCATTAAGGATAAATGTAACGCAATGCTTCCAGAGACAATTGAAGCGTTGAAACATGAATTCGAAGTTGCCCTTGAGGAGATTCGATTGGATGAGGTACTGCCGATCCAGTTGTAGTCATATGAATGATATTGTTAAATGAGAAAATTCAACGTTTTCAATAAAACCAGAAATTTGAAAAAATTATCAGTACTGTTTTTTTATAGCCAATTCAGATCTAAAATGTTAAATCGCTCACCCTGAACATCATAAGCGTCGAGTTGTCAATACCATATCGACGAAAGAAGTTGAAATGAACAACAACGACAAAAGAAGTTTATAGCCTGTGTCAGTATTTCGAACGTTAACGTTCGCATGCCTTTTATGCGACAAACAGCTGATTCGGGGCACACTAACAATTATCAAAACAACAAAGCGAAAGAAAATCAATGCGAACGAAAACGTAAGCATTTCAGTACAAAATAAGGGACCACTAACTGTCATCCATGCGAAAGGAAATGTCAAAAACGTTACCATGTGTTTTCTGTGTCGTTACGTAATTAAACAAAATAAAGAGAAGAAAATAATGGAAAATAAAAATACAAATATTTTTCGGTATTTTTTTAAAATAGATGTATGTATATTTATGTTAGCGTAAAACAGTCAACCTTGTACAAAATGGTCATGTTAATAACAATTAAAAAAATGTGTTTGGCAACTCTTTTTTATCATATGTTGTCAATTGTTTTCATTTTTCGTATGTTTTCATTTCTGAAAATAAATGTAGTGCCAAAATGAGTGAATGAAAAAAACACAAGTTTAAATATAAAAGAAAAATTAAATCTAATGACAAATATGACAAAAGATGAACTATGTGCGAAATAGGTTGCAGCAAGGCCACTTTAAACAGAATTTTAAAAAATAAAAATTAAATGTGGAGAAATCAAAGACCAGCAAGTTGGCCACCAAAAGAGATTTCTTAATTTGTTCCATATATTTGAACTGGCGCGTACGTGAAAGTGGAGCAGGCTCTTTCATTATGGTTTAGCGAAATTCGAGAATTTGGTGCTATACTTTCACGTGAAATTATTTTTGAATAAGCAATGCAGTTTGCTGTTACATGAACGAAGACTTAAGTCCCAGTTCTGGGTGGCTTTATCGCTGGCAGAAAAGAAAAGGCATTTCACTAAAAAAAAATCATAGAGAAGGCGCATCCGTTGATATAGATGCCGCTAATACTTTTTTTGATTCGGTTTTACCAGATTAATTTTGCAATATGAGCCATCAGAAATTTTTAACGCTGACGAAAGCGGAAGCGAAAGTTCAAAAGAAAGTTTGACATTACTTTTTATTTGTAATGCTACCGGCGACTATAAAAAAGTTATAGTCATTGGAAAGTCAAAAAATCTACGATGCTTCAAAATTAAACGTAGCCTCTCAAGTATTACTCACAAAACAAAGCTTGGGTGACAAGAAATTTATGGAAAGAAATTTTGCTTTCTCTTGATGCAGAAATGGCAAAACAAGGGTGAAAAATAATTTTGTTCGTTGATAATGCATCTTTTCATAAGACATCAGCAGTTTTTACAAACATTGTCGTGCAATTCTTACCAGCTAATGCTCTTTTTTCACTAGCCACTTTTGAAGTGTTTTCAAAAGTTTGGCCAAAACAAGTCAAAATGAGACGTTTTGCCATACAAATTCAAGTGATAAAAACGTCTCACTTTGACTTGTTTTTGTACGAAAGAGGAACGAAAACGTTTCGCACAGGCGATGCCACCTGAAATAAAGTGTGTCATCTCCAAAATAATCGTTTTTTATCGTTGGTTTGTCATCTCAAGGCAGACATTTTTAATCAATCGTCAAACATATTTGGTGAAATATATGTTTTATGAAGTAAAAGTAAAAATGAAGTAAAAGTAAAAGAAAAAAAAACTTAATTTAATTTAACCATTTGTTTAAGAAAAATATGTATTTCAGAATTTTAATAGTCACTACGTTGTTCTTTGTTGTAAACAATAATAAACTGTCAAACGAATACCAAAACGTGAATGAAAACGACCACAAATTGTGTGAAAATTGGTTGAGACGTTTTGAAAAGTTTCGAGCGAAAACGAGAATAAATGGCCCAATGAAAATGCAGTATTATACAACATCCATTGCACAACCGCTCGATCAGGGTATAATTCACTGCTTTAAGTCGTACTACCGATAAAACATTGTACGAAAATAAATTACCGCAATTGAAAATGGAAAAACAATTATCGATTTCCAAAAAAAATTGTAATGTTATTCACGTTATCGTGGTGAATGGTTAAACCAATTTCTATAACCAACTGTTTCAAAAAGGTAATCTTCCATTAATTTGTAGCTGTATCAAAACTTTTAACTATGTACATCCTTACTTCTTCGAATTTCAGATAAAGTTTATTTCATCGACTGAGAATAGTGACTTGGAAGAGGAAATTTTGGAACCTGGTCTTGACGATGAACAACGACGTGAATTTGCTGCGACGACAAATTGCCATGCTACGGGCAACTTACAGATGAAAAAATCATTAATTAAATTACTCAATATTCATCTTCAGACCTCTCCGAAGATGAACAAATTGTTAAGGATCCTCCTTCAACTAAAGATGCTTTAAATTCTCTGGACATCCACCGCGATTTTTTCTTGCCAAACATTCTATTTTCACACGAACTTCATATGGAAAAAATATTATTGAGCAATTTTATAAGCCACAAATTCAGACTGAGATAAAAGATTTTTTTAAACCTATTTAATTATTAATTTTAATGTGTACACATGTATATCGGTCATCTTTTCTTTAATGAGAGATATGTACATACACTTAAATACATATGGATCTCGTATTTTGTGTAAAGTTAATGCAAACTCAGTTCCTTTTATGTTGTTTTATCTTTATTATGTTATGTTCTGTTTATTTCAATTGAAGTTAAATAATTTTATTCAATTTTTTTTAATAAGTGAACTAGTCTTTGAATTATAACAATGTAAAATGAAACAATTTTATATTTCACTCCGCTTTATTGAGCTCGCAGCGCAATTAAACGGTATTTAATTGCGTCAGTGAATCAATTAACCGAGCATCGGATAATTGATTACCCGGTTACTTGATCCGAAAACTGTGCATTTTGGCAAAATCAATTAAGTGGGAGATACTGTAGTATGTGATAAAAGTGAGTCCAACGGTACTATTGCTGTTGTTTCGCTTGCTATTATATACCATTAGGTAGGCACATTAATTTTGCAGCACCAACTTCGTTGTTCATGTACTCATATTTGCACGATATAGCATGCACGAATCTAAGTCTACATTTATGATGAGTAGAATCATGGCTATCTGACTGGAGAATAAAGGTCAACGAGACTAAATACACACAGGTAACTTTTTCACTGAATTTAGCACATGTCCGACATTGAAATTAAACACTCAGGGCTGTCATTAAAACCAATGTTGTCACTATTGGTTTTTAAAACGATAAGAAACAATGCTTTCGTGCCATGAAAATCAATGATATCGGTTTTATCCGCAAAAGCTGATTCAAACATTGGTTTTATTTTCAATCGAAATGGACAAACCCAACTTGGTTTCATGACACCAAATGAAACCAACAGCCCTGAATATCGCTTTTTCTCAATCCGATAACGTTACATACCTTGGAATCCACCTGGATCGACGACTAACATGAAGAAAACATATAGAAGCAGAAAAGACTCAACTGAAGCTTTAGGTGTGCCAACTTCACTGGATTCTGAACGCAAACTCAAAACTCGAATACAAGGTTCTGCTATATAATAGTGTAATCAAACCTATCGGGCTATGCGGTGTCCATCTATGAGAAAAGCAAGTTTAAGCAACCTTGACAAGATACAGAGAGTATAACCGAAAACATTGGAGTTGTTCACCGGCACTGCTTGATACATGAAGAATGAAAACATCCACCGAGGTCTGAAAATACCCCTCGTCAAAGATGCAATTCAGGATATCAAGATTATGCACAAACAGAAGCTCGAACGACATGGTAACATATTAGCTAGGCAACTACCATGTACTCCAATCACTTCAAGACTTTGGAGAAATGAACTCCAGGTACACTGAACTATACCTGCGAGCATATCGCGAACACACGCGCGCAAAAAACTGTGTAGAATCCTCATTTCTACGTCACGAGGTTTAAACCAAACTATGTTTAAATGCTCTCCATGTGATCCTTATTATCAGTCAAAGCCCAAATGGGAAATGTCTGGCTATAGAGGCTTTAGCCTCTATTTCACAATGTTTAATGCAAATCCTGTCAAAAAGACGCAGAGCAGATCCAATAATATCAAATAAAGCATTAATAAAAAAAATCGTTGTGATGGTGATAAATGTCGCAGTTCCTTAATTTGCTTTCTTGACGTATTGCAGTATATTTTTCTTTGGTGAAATTATTTTTAAGCTAAAAAGCTAATGCTTCCCCTGCGGAAAATACAACAGGTTTTTGATCCTTTTAAGAGCCACTAAGTCTGTATTTCCATGTTTTAGAGCAGACGATGCTGACGCACGAACTATTAACTCAGTTTCATTACTTACGCTTGAAAGGTCTGCTGTTGCTTTTCTCTTTCCGTACTGAGACTTTTAGCAAAATGTAAGTTGAGGACGCCCAAGAGCAGAAAAAGTCACTTTGCCAGATTTATTTTTATTTTCGAAGCTTATTTCAGCGATGAGCCAAGTGGCATACACAGTTCGAAACATTTTAGACTTTTTGTCCTTCCCAATACTTTTGTTATATTTCGCCCACATTTCTGATACGTTTTTACAGAAAAGGCGCATCGGAAATTTCATTTTTACCAATTTTGTCGACTATATTATCACAAAGTTTATTCTGCTTTTTTAGCCTTGAAATTTCGTTAAGCCAAATTTAAAACAACTCCCCTTTTTTAAAACGCAATATTTTAAAAAATATTGTATTAAAACGGCTAAAATTGGCTATTGAATTTAAATGGAAATTGCTTAACAACATTTCAATATGCATTTGTAATTGCAATTCGCCGAAATTTTAAAAGCTTCCACGCAGTTAGTGGCTTTATTTCATGCAATCAAATAAATTTATCACCTTTTTTAATAAAAAAAAACATTAATACTTGTAGTTACTTATATTTTCACTTTCTTCTTTATAACTCAAGAAATTATTTAAACAATCAATTGAATCTTTAAAAGCAATACAGGCTTTTCACCAAAATGGATTAAGTGATAACAATGCAATGTCTATGACTGCGTGATGGCAACCGGAATTTAATAAAGGGTGTATTCTTAAAGTGTGATTTTGAATCTGGCCTCACGTTTTTTGGAGTTAGTCTTTTTAAAAGCTGTCACTTGATTTGTGTTAAGTTTGGTTTGCCATTTCAGAATAAATAGACTAACTCTGGACCAACGTTTGCAAATCGTAGTGAATGGCCCCAAAACAAGATGGTCACAGATCCAGATTTTTATAAGAAAAATTTGTTCAGGTATGAAAGTCGCATTTGGCGTAATGAAAATCCAAAAGCCATTGTTTGGTGTGCTCTATGGGTAGAGGGAATTATTGGTCAATATTTCTTTAAAAATGAAGCCGGCCAAAATGTAACAGTCAATGGGGAACGCTATAGAGCCATGATTAATGACGGACGACCTTTGGTTCTAACAAAAAGGCGCTACATGCCATACAGACAACGAAACAATCATTTTATTGAAGAAAACTTTCGGTGAGCGCATTATCTCGCTCGTGGGCCTGTGGCGTGGCCTCCAAGATGGACTATGTTGTATAGGGTTATTTGAATTTGCTTGTCTACGCAGACAAGCCCGATTGACGCCATGGAAGAGAATATTCGGCGCGTTATTGCTGACGTACGGTCCAAATGCTGCAAAAAGTGGTCGAAAATTGTGCATCTCGGCTGGAATATATTTGAGCCAGCCGCGGTGTCCACTTGCCCGAAATCATTCATGGCAACACTTATCTTTAATAATAGCTAAATTATTGGCCATAGCATTAAATTGTATGCGTTTTATATCTTCTTGAAAGAAGCACCCCCCATTTATCAAAAACAAAAAGAATTGAGAAAAGTGCAATATTTGCAGTTGGAAAATTGGACTTTAGCACAATTTTGGTGGTCGTTTGAGCTACACAGAAAACATTTCATACTCGTAGCATAGGGAGCGCTAAGTGCGACTTATAACTTGCTGGTTTATGTAAAACGAAATATATCCCCGCCGGTCTAGAAGTATTAAATCCGAACTTGCTTTATCTTTCGACAGAATGCGCAAACAGAGTATTAAGGAGTATGTCAGAAGCGGCCCGTTCGACTTTATTTTTTACTTTGTTTAATAAAATTGAATTGGTAAACCTGTCAAAATTAAATACTCAGCTGAAATTGTGATGTCAATTGGCCGCCTCGGAGCTGTGATTTGAGCCCTTTAGACTATTTTCTTTGGGGAGCCATTAAGGATAAATGTAACGCAATGCTTCCAGAGACAATTGAAGCGTTGAAACATGAATTCGAAGTTGGCCTTGAGATTCGATTGGATGAGGTACTGCCGATCCAGTTGTAGTCATATGAATGATATTGTTAAATGAGAAAATTCAACGTTTTCAATAAAACCAGAAATTTGAAAAAATTATCAGTACTGTTTTTTTATAGCCAATTCAGATTTAAAATGTTAAATCGATCACCCTGAACATCATAAGCGTCGAGTTGTCAATACCATAACGACGAAAGAAGTTGAAATTAACAACAACGACAAAAGAAGTTTATAGCCTGTGTCAGTATTTCGAACGTTAACGTTCGCATGCCTTTTATGCGACAAACAGCTGATTCGGGGCACACTAACAATTATCAAAACAACAAAGCGAAAGAAAATCAATGCGAACGAAAACGTAAGCATTTCAGTACAAAATAAGGGACCACTAACTGTCATCCATGCGAAAGGAAATGTCAAAAACGTTACCATGTGTTTTCTGTGTCGTTACGTAATTAAACAAAATAAAGAGAAGAAAATAATGGAAAATAAAAATACAAATATTTTTCGGTATTTTTTTAAAATAGATGTATGTATATTTATGTTAGCGTAAAGCAGTCAACCTTTTACAAAATGGTCATGTTAATAACAATTAAAAAAATGTGTTTGGCAAATATTTTTTATCATATGTTGTCAATTGTTTTCATTTTTCGTATGTTATCATTTCTGAAAATAAGTGCAGTGCCAAAATGAGTGAATGAAAAAAACACAAGTTTAAATATAAAAGAAAAATTAAATCTAATGACAAATATGACAAAAGATGAACTATACGGTTGCTGCAAGGCCACTATAAACAGAATTTTAAAAAATCAATTGTGGAGAAATCATAGACCAGCAAGTTGGCTACCAAAAGAGATTTCATAATTTGAACTGGCGCGTACGTGAAAGTGGAGCAGGCTCTTTCATTATGGTTTAACGAAATGCGAGAATTTGGTGATATACTTTCACGTGAAATTATTTTTGAAAAAGCAAAGCAGTTTGCTGTTACATGACCGAGACTTCAATCCCAGTTCTGGATGGCTTTATCGCTGGCAGAATAGAAAAGGCATTTTACTGAAAAAAATCATAGAGAAGGCGCATCCGCTGATATAGATGCCGCTAATACTTTTTTTGATTCGGTTTTACCAGATTAATTTTGCAATATGAGCCATCAGAAATTTTTAACGCTGACGAAAGCGGAAGCGAAAGTTCAAAAGAAAGTTTGACATTACTTTTTATTTGTAATGCTACCGGCGACTATAAAAAAGTTATAGTCATTGGAAAGTCAAAAAATCTACGATGCTTCAAAAATAAAACGTTGCCTCTCAAGTATTACTCACAAAACAAAGCTTGGGTGACAAGAAATTTATGGAAAGAAATTTTGCTTTCTCTTTATGCAGAAATGGCAAAACAAGGGTGAAAAATAATTTTGTTCGTCGATAATGCATCTTCTCATAAGACATCAGCAGTTTTTACAAACATTGTCGTGCAATTCTTACCAGCTAATACAACATCCATTGCACAACCGCTCGATCAGGGTATAATTCACTGCTTTAAGTCGTACTACCGACAAAACATTGTACGAAAACAAATTGCTGCAATTGAAAATGAAAAAACAATTATCGATTTCCAAAAAAATTTCAATGTCATTCACGTTATCGTGAATGACCAATTTCTATAACCAACTCTTTCAAAAAGGTAATCTTCCATAAATTTGTAGCTGTATCAAAACTTTTAACTATGTACATATATCCTTACATCCTCGAATTTCAGATAAAGTTTATTTCATCTACTGAGAATAGTGACTTGGAAGAGGAAATTTTGGAACCTGGTCTTGACGATGAACAACGACGGGAATTTTAAAGTTTGATTTGCTGCCACGACAACTTGCCATGCTAGGGCAACTTACAGATGAAAAAATAATTTATTAAATTACTCAATATTCATCTTCAGACCTCTCCGAAGATGAACAAATTGTTAAGGATCCTCCTTCAACTAAAGATGCTTTAAATTCTCTGGCCATCCATCGCGATTTTTTCTTGCCAAACATTCTATTTTCACACGAACTTCATATGGAAAAAATATTATTGAGCAATTTTATAAGCCACAAATTCAGACTGAGATAAAAGATTTTTTTAAACCTATTTAATTATTAATTTTAATGTGTACACATGTATATCGGTCATCTTTTCTTTAATGAGAGATATGTACATACACTTAAATACATATGGATCTCGTATTTTGTGTAAAGTTAATGCAAACTCAGTTCCTTTTATGTTGTTTTATCTTTATTATGTTATGTTCTGTTTATTTCAATTGAAGTTAAATAATTTTATTCAATTTTTTTTAATAAGTGAACTAGTCTTTGAATTATAACAATGTAAAATGAAACAATTTTATATTTCACTCCGCTTTATTGAGCTCGCAGCGCAATTAAACGGAATTGTCTTAATTGCGTCAGTGAATCAATTACCCGGTTACTTGATCCGAAAACTGTGCATTTTGGTAAAATCAATTAAGCGGGAGATACTGTAGTATGTGATAAAAGTGAGTCCAACGGTACTATTGCTGTTGTTTCGCTTGCTATTATATACCATCAGGTAGGCACATTAATTTTGCAGCACCAACTTCGTTGTTCATGTACTTATATTTGCACGATATAGCATGTTCGAATCTAAGTCTTCATTTATGATGAGTAGAATCATGGCTATCTGACTGGAGAATAAAGGTCAACGAGACTAAATACACACAGGTAACTTTCTCACTGAATTTAGCACATGTCCGACATTGAAATTAAACACTCAGGGCTGTCATTAAAACCAATGTTGTCACTATTGGTTTTTAAAACGATAAGAAACAATGCTTTCGTGCCATGAAAATCAATGATATCGGTTTTATCCGCAAAAGCTGATTCAAACATTGGTTTTATTTACATTCGAAATGGACAAACCCAACTTGGTTTCATGATACCAAATGAAACAAACAGCCCTGAATATCGCTTTTTCTCAATCCGATAACGTTACATACCTTGGAATCCACCTGGATCGACGACTAACATGAAAAATCATATAGAAGCCGAAAAGACTCAACTGAAGCTTTAGGTGTGCCAAATTCACTGGATTCTGAACGCAAACTCAAAACTCGAATACAAGGTTCTGCTATATAATAGTGTAATCAAACCTATCGGGCCATGCGGTGTCCATCTATGAGAAAAGCAAGTTTAAGCAACCTTGACAAGATACAGAGAGTATAACCGAAAACATTGGAGTTGTTCACCGGCACTGCTTGATACATGAAGAATGAAAAGATCCACCGAGGTCTGAAAATACCCCTCGTCAAAGATGCAATTCAGGATATCAAGATTATGCACAAACAGAAGCTCGAAACATATTAGCTAGGCAACTACCATGTACTCCAATCACTTCAAGACTTTGGAGAAATGAACTCCAGGTACACTGAACTATACCTGCGAGCATATCGCGAACACACGCGCGCAAAAAACTGTGTAGAATCCTCATTTCTACGTCACGAGGTTTAAACCAAACTATGTTTAAATGCTCTCCATGTGATCCTTATTATCAGTCAAAGCCCAAATGGGAAATGTCTGGCTATAGAGGCTTTAGCCTGTATTTCACAATGTTTAATGCAAATCCTGTCAAAAAGACGCAGATCAGATCCAATAATATCAAATAAAGCATTAATAAAAAAAAATCGTTGTGATGGTGATAAATGTCGCAGTTCCTTAATTTGCTTTCTTGACGTATTGCAGTATATTTTTCTTTGATGAAATTATTTTTAAGCTAAAAAGCTAATGCTTCCCCTGCGGAAAATACAACAGGTTTTTGATCCTTTTAAGAGCCACTAAGTCTGTATTTCCATGTTTTAGAGCTGACGATGCTGACGCACGAACTATTAACTCAGTTTCATTACTTACGCTTGAAAGGACTGCTGTTGCTTTCCTCTTTCCGTACTGAGACTTTTAGCAATATGTAAGTTGAGGAAGACCAACAGCAGAAAAATTCACTTTGCCAGATTTATTTTTATTTTCGAAGCTTATTTCAGCGATGAGCCAAGTGACATACACAGTTCGAAACATTTTAGACTTTTTGTCCTTCCCAATACTTTTGTTATATTTCGCCCACATTTCTGATACGTTTTTACAGAAAAGGCGCATCGGAAATTTAATTTTTACCAATTTTGTCGACTATATTATCACAAAGTTTATTCTGCTTTTTTGGCCTTGAAATTTCGTTAAGCCAAATTTAAAACAACTCCCCTTTTTTAAAACGCAATATTTTAAAAATTATTGTATTAAAACGGCTAAAATTGGCTATTGAATTTAAATGGAAATTGCTTAATAACATTTCAATATGCATTTGTAATTGCAATTCGCCGAACTTCGCCAAAATTTTAAAAGCTTCCACGCAGTTAGTGGCTTAATTTCATGCAATCAAATAAATTTATCACCTTTTTTAATAAAAAAAAAAACATTAATACTTGTAGTTACTTATATTTTCACTTTCTTCTTTATAACTCAAGAAATTATTTAAACAATCAATTGAATCTTTAAAAGCAATACAGGCTTTTCACCAAAATGGATTAAGTGATAACAATGCAATGTCTGCGTGATGGCAACCGGACTTTAATAAAGGGTGTATTCTTAAAGTGTGGTTTTGAATCTGGCCTCACGTTTTTTGGAGTTGGTCTTTTTAAAAGCTGTCACTTGATTTGTGTTTAGTTTGGTTTGCCATTTCAGAATAAATAGACTAACTCTGGACCAACGTTTGCAAATCGTAGTGAATGGCCCCAAAACAAGATGGTCACAGATCCAGATTTTTATAAGAAAAATTTGTTCAGGTATGAAAGTCGCATTTGGCGTAATTAAAATCCAAAAGCCATTGTTTGGTGTGCTCTATGGGTAGAGGAAATTATTGGTCAATATTTCTTTAAAAATGAAGCCGGCCAAAATGTAACAGTCAATGGGGAATGCTATAGAGCCATGATTAATGACGAACGACCTTTGGTTCTAACAAAACGGCGCTACATGCCATACAGACAACGAAACAATCATTTTATTGAAGAAAACTTTCGGTGAGCGCATTATCTCGCTCGTGGGCCTGTGGCGTGGCCTCCAAGATGGACTATGTTGTATAGGGTTATTTGAATTTGCTTGTCTACGCAGACAAGCCCGATTGACGCCATGGAAGAGAATATTCGGCGCGTTATTGCTGACGTACGGTCCAAATGCTGCAAAGTATTAAATCCGAACTTGCTTTATCTTTCGACAGAATGCGCAAACAGAGTATTAAGGAGTATGTCAGAAGCGGCCCGTTCGACTTTATTTTTTACTTTGTTTAATAAAATTGAATTGGTAAACCTGTCAAAATCCAATACTCAGCTGAAATTGTGATGTCAATTGGCCGCCTCGGAGCTGTGATTTGAGCCCTTAAGACTATTTTCTTTGGGGAGCCATTAAGGATAAATGTAACGCAATGCTTCCAGAGACAATTGAAGCGTTGAAACATGAATTCGAAGTTGCCCTTGAGGAGATTCGATTGGATGAGGTACTGCCGATCCAGTTGTAGTCATATGAATGATATTGTTAAATGAGAAAATTCAACGTTTTCAATAAAACCAGAAATTTGAAAAAATTATCAGTACTGTTTTTTTAAAGCCAATTCAGATCTAAAATGTTAAATCGCTCACCCTGAACATCATAAGCGTCGAGTTGTCAATACCATATCGACGAAAGAAGTTGAAATGAACAACAACGACAACGACAGTTTATAGCCTGTGTCAGTATTTCGAACGTTAACGTTCGCATGCCTTTTATGCGACAAACAGCTGATTCGGGGCACACTAACAATTATCAAAACAACAAAGCGAAAGAAAATCAATGCGAACGAAATCGTAAGCATTTCAGTACAAAATAAGGGACCACTAACTGTCGTCCATGCGAAAGGAAATGTCAAAAACGTTACCATGTGTTTTCTGTGTCGTTACGTAATTAAACAAAATAAAGAGAAGAAAATAATGGAAAATAAAAATACAAATATTTTTCGGTATTTTTTTAAAATAGATGTATGTATATTTATGTTAGCGTAAAACAGTCAACCTTGTACAAAATGGTCATGTTAATAACAATTAAAAAAATGTGTTTGGCAACTCTTTTTTATCATATGTTGTCAATTGTTTTCATTTTTCGTATGTTTTCATTTCTGAAAATAAGTGTAGTGCCAAAATGAGTGAATGAAAAATAAAAAACACAAGTTTAAATATAAAAGAAAAATTAAATCTAATGACAAATATGACAAAAGATGAACTATGTGCGAAATATGGTTGCTGCAAGGCCACTATAAACAGAATTTTAAAAAATTAAAAATCAATTGTGGAGAAATCAAAGACCAGCAAGTTGGCCAACAAAAGAGATTTCTTAATTTGTTCCATATATTTGAACTGGCGCGTACGTGAAAGTGGTGCAGGCTCTTTCATTATGGTTTAGCGAAATTCGAGAATTTGGTGCTATACTTTCTCGTGAAATTATTTTTGAATAAGCAAAGCAGTTTGCTGTTACATGAACGAAGACTTCAATCCCAGTTCTGGATGGCTTTATCGCTGGCAGAAAAGAAAAGGCATTTCACTGAAAAAAAATCATAGAGAAGGCGCATCCGCTGATATAGATGCCGCTAATACTTTTTTTGATTCGGTTTTACCAGATTAATTTTGCAATATGAGCCATCAGAAATTTTTAACGCCGACGAAAGTTCAAAAGAAAGTTTGACATTACTTTTTATTTGTAATGCTACCGGCGACTATAAAAAAGTTATAGTCATTGGAAAGTCAAAAAATCTACGATGCTTCAAAAATAAAACGTTGCCTCTCAAGTATTACTCACAAAACAAAGCTTGGGTGACAAGAAATTTATGGAAAGAAATTTTGCTTTCTCTTGATGCTGAAATGGCAAAACAAGGACATCAGCAGTTTTTACAAACATTGTCGTGCAATTCTTACCAGATAATACAACATCCATTGCACAACCGCTCGATCAGGGTATAATTCACTGCTTTAAGTCGTACTACCGACAAAACATTGTACGAAAACAAATTGCTGCAATTGAAAATGAAAAAACAATTATCGATTTCCAAAAAAATTTTAATGTCATTCACGTTATCGTGGTGCCTGGTTAAACCAATTTCTATAACCAACTGTTTCAAAAAGGTAATCTTCATTAATTTGTAGCTGTATCAAAACTTTTAATTATGTACATCCTTACTTCCTCGAATTTCAGATAAAGTTTATTTCATCTACTGAGAATAGTGACTTGGAAGAGGAAATTTTGGAACCTGGTCTTGACGATGAACAACGACGGGAATTTTAAAGTTTGATTTGCTGCCACGACAACTTGCCATGCTAGGGCAACTTACAGATGAAAAAATCATTAATTAAATTACTCATTATTCATCTTCAGACCTCTCCGAAGATGAACAAATTGTTAAGGATCCTCCTTCAACTAAAGATGCTTTAAATTCTCTGGCCATCCATCGCGATTTTTTCTTGCCAAACATTCTATTTTCACACGAACTTCATATGGAAAAAATATTATTGAGCAATTTTATAAGACACAAATTCAGACTGAGATAAAAGATTTTTTTAAACCTATTTAATTATTAATTTGAATGTGTACACATGTATATCGTTCATCTTTTCTTTAATGAGAGATATGTACATACACTTAAATACATATGGATCTCGTATTTTGTGTAAAGTTAATGCAAACTCAGTTCCTTTTATGTTGTTTTATCTTTATTATGTTCTGTTTATTTCAATTGAAGGTTAATAATTTTATTCAATTTTTTTTTAATAAGTGAACTAGTCTTTGAATTATAACAATGTAAAATGAAACAATTTTATATTTCACTCCGCTTTATTGAGCTCGCAGCGCAATTAAACGGGATTGTCTTAATTGCGTCAGTGAATCAATTAACCGAGCATCGGATAATTGATTACCCGGTTACTTGATCCGAAAACTGTGCATATTGGCAAAATCAATTAAGCGGGAGATACTGTAGTATGTGATAAAAGTGAGTCCAACGGTACTATTGCTGTTGTTTCGCTTGCTATTATATACCATCAGGTAGGCCCATTAATTTTGCAGCACCAACTTCGTTGTTCATGTACTTATATTTGCACGATATAGCATGTACGAATCTAAGTCTTCATTTATGATGAGTAGAATCATGGCTATCTGACTGGAGAATAAAGGTCAACGAGACTAAATACACACAGGTAACTTTCTCACTGAATTTAGCACATGTCCGACATTGAAATTAAACACTCAGGGCTGTCATTAAAACCAATGTTGTCACTATTGGTTTTTAAAACGATAAGAAACAATGCTTTCGTGCCATGAAAATCAATGATATCGGTTTTATCCGCAAAAGCTGATTCAAACACTGGTTTTATTTACATTCGAAATGGACAAACCCAACTTGGTTTCATGATACCAAATGAAACCAACAGCCCTGAATATCGCTTTTTCTCAATCCGATAACGTTACATACCTTGGAATCCACCTGGATCGACGACTAACATGAAAAATCATATAGAAGCCGAAAAGACTCAACTGAAGCTTTAGGTGTGCCAAATTCACTGGATTCTGAACGCAAACTCAAAACTCGAATACAAGGTTCTGCTATATAATAGTGTAATCAAACCTATCGGTCTATGCGGTGTCCATCTATGAGAAAAGCAAGTTTAAGCAACCTTAACAAGATACAGAGAGTATAACCGAAAACATTGGAGTTGTTCACCGGCACTGCTTGATACATGAAGAATGAAAACATCCACCGAGGTCTGAAAATACCCCTCGTCAAAGATGCAATTCAGGATATCAAGATTATGCACAAACAGAAGCTCGAACGACATGGTAACATATTAGCTAGGCAACTACCATGTACTCCAATCACTTCAAGACTTTGGAGAAATAAACTCCAGGTACACTGAACTATACCTGCGAGCATATCGCGAACACACGCGCGCAAAAAACTGTCTAGAATCCTCATTTCTACGTCACGAGGTTTAAACCAAACTATGTTAAAATGCTCTCCATGTGATCCTTATTATCAGTCAAAGCCCAAATGGGAAATGTCTGGCTATAGAGGCTTTAGCCTCTATTTCACAATGTTTAATGCAAATCCTGTCAAAAAGACGCAGAGCAGATCCAATAATATCAAATAAAGCATTAATAAAAAAAAACGTTGTGATGGTGATAAATGTCGCAGTTCCTTAATTTGCTTTCTTGACGTATTGCAGTATATTTTTCTTTGGTGAAATTATTTTTAAGCTAAAAAGCTAATGCTTCCCCTGCGGAAAATACAACAGGTTTTTGATCCTTTTAAGAGCCACTAAGTCTGTATTTCCATGTTTTAGAGCTGACGATGCTGACGCACGAACTATTAACTCAGTTTCATTACTTACGCTTGAAAGGACTGCTGTTGCTTTCCTCTTTCCGTACTGAGACTTTTAGCAATATGTAAGTTGAGGAAGACCAAGAGCAGAAAAAGTCACTTTGCCAGATTTATTTTTATTTTCGAAGCTTATTTCAGCGATGAGCCAAGTGACATACACAGTTCGAAACATTTTAGACTTTTTGTCCTTCCCAATACTTTTGTTATATTTCGCCAACATTTCTGATACGTTTTTACAGAAAAGGCGCATTGGAAATTTAATTTTTACCAATTTTGTCGACTATATTATCACAAAGTTTATTCTGCTTTTTTGGCCTTGAAATTTCGTTAAGCCAAATTTAAAACAACTCCCCTTTTTTAAAACGCAATATTTTAAAAAATATTGTATTAAAACGGCTAAAATTGGCTATTGAATTTAAATGGAAATTGCTTAATAACATTTCAATATGCATTTGTAATTGCAATTCGCCGAACTTTGCCAAAATTTTAAAAGCTTCCACGCAGTTAGTGGCTTTATTTCATGCAATCAAATAAATTTATCATCTTTTTTAATAAAAAAAAAACATTAATACTTGTAGTTACTTATATTTTCACTTTCTTCTATATAACTCAAGAAATTATTTAAACAATCAATTGAATCTTTAAAAGCAATACAGGCTTTTCACCAAAATGGATTAAGTGATAACAATGCAATGTCTGCGTGATGGCAACCGGACTTTAATAAAGGGTGTATTCTTAAAGTGTGGTTTTGAATCTGGCCTCACGTTTTTTGAAGTTGGTCTTTTTAAAAGCTGTCACTTGATTTGTGTTTAGTTTGGTTTGCCATTTCAGAATAAATAGACTAACTCTGGACCAACGTTTGCAAATCGTAGTGAATGGCCCCAAAACAAGATGGTCACAGATCCAGATTTTTATATGAAAAATTTGTTCAGGTATGAAAGTCGCATTTGGCGTAATGAAAATCCAAAAGCCATTGTTTGGTGTGCTCTATGGGCTCGGAGCTGTGATTTGAGCCCTTTAGACTATTTTCTTTGGGGAGCCATTAAGGATAAATGTAACGCAATGCTTCCAGAGACAATTGAAGCGTTGAAACATGAATTCGAAGTTGCCCTTGAGGAGATTCGATTGGATGAGGTACTGCCGATCCAGTTGTAGTCATATGAATGATATTGTTAAATGAGAAAATTCAACGTTTTCAATAAAACCAGAAATTTGAAAAAATTATCAGTACTGTTTTTTTTATAGCCAATTCAGATTTAAAATGTTAAATCGCTCACCCTGAACATCATAAGCGTCGAGTTGTCAATACCATATCGACGAAAGAAGTTGAAATGAACAACAACGACAAAAGAAGTTTATAGCCTGTGTCAGTATTTCGAACGTTAACGTTCGCATGCCTTTTATGCGACAAACAGCTGATTCGGGGCACACTAACAATTATCAAAACAACAAAGCGAAAGAAAATCAATGCGAACGAAAACGTAAGCATTTCAGTACAAAATAAGGGACCACTAACTGTCATCCATGCGAAAGGAAATGTCAAAAACGTTACCATGTGTTTTCTGTGTCGTTATGTAATTAAACAAAATAAAGAGAAGAAAATAATGGAAAATAAAAATACAAATATTTTTCGGTATTTTTTTAAAATAGATGTATGTATATTTATGTTAGCGTAAAGCAGTCAACCTTGTACAAAATGGTCATGTTAATAACAATTAAAAAAATGTGTTTGGCAACTCTTTTTTATCATATGTTGTCAATTGTTTTCATTTTTCGTATGTTTTCATTTCTGAAAATAAGTGTAGTGCCAAAATGAGTGAATGAAAAAAACACAAGTTTAAATATAAAAGAAAAATTAAATCTAATGACAAATATGACAAAAGATGAACTATGTGCGAAATAGGTTGCTGCAAGGCCACTATAAACAGAATTTTAAAAAATAAAAAATCAATTGTGGAGAAATCAAAACCCAGCAAGTTGGCCAACAAAAGAGATTTCTTAATTTGTTCCATATATTTGAACTGGCGCGTACGTGAAAGTGGAGCAGGCTCTTTCATTATGGTTTAGCGAAATTCGAGAATTTGGTGCTATACTTTCACGTGAAATTATTTTTGAATAAGCAAAGCAGTTTGCTGTTACATGAACGAAGACTTCAATCCCAGTTCTGGATGGCTTTATCGCTGGCAGAAAAGAAAAGGCATTTCACTGAAAAAAAATCATAGAGAAGGCGCATCCGCTGATATAGATGCCGCTAATACTTTTTTTGATTCGGTTTTACCAGATTAATTTTGCAATATGAGCCATCAGAAATTTTTAACGCCGACGAAAGCGGAAGCGAAAGTTCAAAAGAAAGTTTGACATTACTTTTTTTTGTAATGCTACCGGCGACTATAAAAAAGTTATAGTCATTGGAAAGTCAAAAAATCTACGATGCTTCAAAAATAAAACGTTGCCTCTCAAGTATTACTCACAAAACAAAGCTTGGGTGACAAGAAATTTATGGAAAGAAATTTTGCTTTCTCTTGATGCAGAAATGGCAAAACAAGGGTGAAAAATAATTTTGTTCGTCGATAATGCATCTTCTCATAAGACATCAGCAGTTTTTACAAACATTGTCGTGCAATTCTTACCAGCTAATACAACATCCATTGCACAACCGCTCGATCAGGGTATAATTCACTGCTTTAAGTCGTACTACCGACAAAACATTGTACGAAAACAAATTGCTGCAATTGAAAATGGAAAAACAATTATCGATTTCCAAAAAAATTTCAATGTCATTCACGTTATCGTGGTGCCTGGTTAAACCAATTTCTATAACCAACTGTTTCAAAAAGGTAATCTTCCATTAATTTGTAGCTGTATCAAAACTTTTAACTATGTATATCCTTACATCCTCGAATTTCAGATAAAGTTTATTTCATCTACTGAGAATAGTGACTTGGAAGAGGAAATTTTGGAACCTGGTCTTGACGATGAACAACGACGGGAATTTTAAAGTTTGATTTGCTGCCACGACAACTTGCCATGCTAGGGCAACTTACAGATGAAAAAATCATTAATTAAATTACTCATTATTCATCTTCAGACCTCTCCGAAGATGAACAAATTGTTAAGGATCCTCCTTCAACTAAAGATGCTTTAAATTCTCTGGCCATCCATCGCGATTTTTTCTTGCCAAACATTCTATTTTCACACGAACTTCATATGGAAAAAATATTATTGAGCAATTTTATAAGACACAAATTCAGACTGAGATAAAAGATTTTTTTAAACCTATTTAATTATTAATTTGAATGTGTACACATGTATATCGTTCATCTTTTCTTTAATGAGAGATATGTACATACACTTAAATACATATGGATCTCGTATTTTGTGTAAAGTTAATGCAAACTCAGTTCCTTTTATGTTGTTTTATCTTTATTATGTTCTGTTTATTTCAATTGAAGGTTAATAATTTTATTCAATTTTTTTTTAATAAGTGAACTAGTCTTTGAATTATAACAATGTAAAATGAAACAATTTTATATTTCACTCCGCTTTATTGAGCTCGCAGCGCAATTAAACGGGATTGTCTTAATTGCGTCAGTGAATCAATTAACCGAGCATCGGATAATTGATTACCCGGTTACTTGATCCGAAAACTGTGCATTTTGGCAAAATCAATTAAGCGGGAGATACTGTAGTACATATGTGATAAAAGTGTCCAACGGTACTATTGCTGTTGTTTCGCTTGCTATTATATACCATCAGGTAGGCCCATTAATTTTGCAGCACCAACTTCGTTGTTCATGTACTTATATTTGCACGATATAGCATGTACGAATCTAAGTCTTCATTTATGATGAGTAGAATCATGGCTATCTGACTGGAGAATAAAGGTCAACGAGACTAAATACACACAGGTAACTTTCTCACTGAATTTAGCACATGTCCGACATTGAAATTAAACACTCAGGGCTGTCATTAAAACCAATGTTGTCACTATTGGTTTTTAAAACGATAAGAAACAATACTTTCGTGCCATGAAAATCAATGATATCGGTTTTATCCGCAAAAGCTGATTCAAACATTGGTTTTATTTACATTCGAAATGGACAAACCCAACTTGGTTTCATGATACCAAATGAAACCAACAGCCCTGAATATCGCTTTTTCTCAATCCGATAACGTTACATACCTTGGAATCCACCTGGATCGACGACTAACATGAAAAATCATATAGAAGCCAAAAAGACTCAACTGAAGCTTTAGGTGTGCCAAATTCACTGGATTCTGAACGCAAACTCAAAACTCGAATACAAGGTTCTGCTATATGTATATGTAATAGTGTAATCAAACCTATCGGTCTATGGGGTGTCCATCTATGAGAAAAGCAAGTTTAAGCAACCTTGACAAGATACAGAGAGTATAACCGAAAACATTGGAGTTGTTCACCGGCACTGCTTGATACATGAAGAATGAAAACATCCACCGAGGTCTGAAAATACCCCTCGTCAAAGATGCAATTCAGGATATCAAGATTATGCACAAACAGAAGCTCGAACGACATGGTAACATATTAGCTAGGCAACTACCATGTACTCCAATCACTTCAAGACTTTGGAGAAATGAACTCCAGGTACACTGAACTATACCTGCGAGCATATCGCGAACACACGCGCGCAAAAAACTGTGTAGAATCCTCATTTCTACGTCACGAGGTTTAAACCAAACTATGTTTAAATGCTCTCCATGTGATCCTTATTATCAGTCAAAGCCCAAATGGGAAATGTCTGGCTATAGAGGCTTTAGCCTGTATTTCACAATGTTTAATGCAAATCCTGTCAAAAAGACGCAGATCAGATCCAATAATATCAAATAAAGCATTAATAAAAAAAAATCGTTGTGATGGTGATAAATGTCGCAGTTCCTTAATTTGCTTTCTTGACGTATTGCAGTATATTTTTCTTTGATGAAATTATTTTTAAGCTAAAAAGCTAATGCTTCCCCTGCGGAAAATACAACAGGTTTTTGATCCTTTTAAGAGCCACTAAGTCTGTATTTCCATGTTTTAGAGCTGACGATGCTGACGCACGAACTATTAACTCAGTTTCATTACTTACGCTTGAAAGGACTGCTGTTGCTTTCCACTTTCCGTACTGAGACTTTTAGCAATATGTAAGTTGAGGAAGACCAACAGCAGAAAAAGTCACTTTGCCAGATTTATTTTTATTTTCGAAGCTTATTTCAGCGATGAGCCAAGTGACATACACAGTTCGAAACATTTTAGACTTTTTGTCCTTCCCAATACTTTTGTTATATTTCGCCCACATTTCTGATACGTTTTTACAGAAAAGGCGCATCGGAAATTTAATTTTTACCAATTTTGTCGACTATATTATCACAAAGTTTATTCTGCTTTTTTGGCCTTGAAATTTCGTTAAGCGCTTTTTTAAAACGCAATATTTTAAAAATTATTGTATTAAAACGGCTAAAATTGGCTATTGAATTTAAATGGAAATTGCTTAATAACATTTCAATATGCATTTGTAATTGCAATTCGCCGAACTTCGCCAAAATTTTAAAAGCTTCCACGCAGTTAGTGGCTTAATTTCATGCAATCAAATAAATTTATCACCTTTTTTAATAAAAAAAAAACATTAATACTTGTAGTTACTTATATTTTCACTTTCTTCTTTATAACTCAAGAAATTATTTAAACAATCAATTGAATCTTTAAAAGCAATACAGGCTTTTCACCAAAATGGATTAAGTGATAACAATGCAATGTCTGCGTGATGGCAACCGGACTTTAATAAAGGGTGTATTCTTAAAGTGTGGTTTTGAATCTGGCCTCACGTTTTTTGGAGTTGGTCTTTTTAAAAGCTGTCACTTGATTTGTGTTTAGTTTGGTTTGCCATTTCAGAATAAATAGACTAACTCTGGACCAACGTTTGCAAATCGTAGTGAATGGCCCCAAAACAAGATGGTCACAGATCCAGATTTTTATAAGAAAAATTTGTTCAGGTATGAAAGTCGCATTTGGCGTAATTAAAATCCAAAAGCCATTGTTTGGTGTGCTCTATGGGTAGAGGGAATTATTGGTCAATATTTCTTTAAAAATGAAGCCGGCCAAAATGTAACAGTCAATGGGGAATGCTATAGAGCCATGATTAATGACGGACGACCTTTGGTTCTAACAAAACGGCGCTACATGCCATACAGACAACGAAACAATCATTTTATTGAAGAAAACTTTCGGTGAGCGCATTATCTCGCTCGTGGGCCTGTGGCGTGGCCTCCAAGATGGACTATGTTGTATAGGGTTATTTGAATTTGCTTGTCTACGCAGACAAGCCCGATTGACGCCATGGAAGAGAATATTCGGCGCGTTATTGCTGACGTACGGTCCAAATGCTGCAAAAAGTGGTCGAAAATTGTGCCTCTCGGCTGGAATATATTTGAGCCAGCCGCGGTGTCCACTTGCCCGAAATCATTCATGGCAACACTTATCTTTAATAATAGCTAAATTATTGGCCATAGCATTAAATTGTATGCGTTTTATATCTTCTTGAAAGAAGCACCCCCATTTATTAAAAACAAAAAGAATTGAGAAAAGTGCAATATTTGCAGTTGGAAAATTGGACTTTAGCAGAATTTTGGTGGTCGTTTGAGCTACACAGAAAACATTTCATACTCGTAGCATAGAGAGCGCTAAGTGCGACTTATAACTTGCTGGTTTATGTAAAACAAAATATATCCCCGCCGGTCTAGAAGTATTAAATCCGAACTTGCTTTATCTTTCGACAGAATGCGCAAACAGAGTATTAAGGAGTATGTCAGAAGCGGCCCGTTCGACTTTATTTTTTACTTTGTTTAATAAAATTGAATTGGTAAACCTGTCAAAATCCAATACTCAGCTGAAATTGTGATGTCAATTGGCCGCCTCGGAGCTGTGATTTGAGCCCTTTAGACTATTTTCTTTGGGGAGCCATTAAGGATAAATGTAACGCAATGCTTCCAGAGACAATTGAAGCGTTGAAACATGAATTCGAAGTTGCCCTTGAGGAGATTCGATTGGATGAGGTACTGCCGATCCAGTTGTAGTCATATGAATGATATTGTTAAATGAGAAAATTCAACGTTTTCAATAAAACCAGAAATTTGAAAAAATTATCAGTACTGTTTTTTTATAGCCAATTCAGATCTAAAATGTTAAATCGCTCACCCTGAACATCATAAGCGTCGAGTTGTCAATACCATATCGACGAAAGAAGTTGAAATGAACAACAACGACAACGACAGTTTATAGCCTGTGTCAGTATTTCGAACGTTAACGTTCGCATGCCTTTTATGCGACAAACAGCTGATTCGGGGCACACTAACAATTATCAAAACAACAAAGCGAAAGAAAATCAATGCGAACGAAAACGTAAGCATTTCAGTACAAAATAAGGGGAAAGGAAATGTCAAAAACGTTACCATGTGTTTTCTGTGTCGTTACGTAATTAAACAAAATAAAGAGAAGAAAATAATGGAAAATAAAAATACAAATATTTTTCGGTATTTTTTTAAAATAGATGTATGTATATTTATGTTAGCGTAAAACAGTCAACCTTGTACAAAATGGTCATGTTAATAACAATTAAAAAAATGTGTTTGGCAACTCTTTTTTATCATATGTTGTCAATTGTTTTCATTTTTCGTATGTTTTCATTTCTGAAAATAAGTGTAGTGCCAAAATGAGTGAATGAAAAATAAAAAACACAAGTTTAAATATAAAAGAAAAATTAAATCTAATGACAAATATGACAAAAGATGAACTATGTGCGAAATATGGTTGCTGCAAGGCCACTATAAACAGAATTTTAAAAAATTAAAAATCAATTGTGGAGAAATCAAAGACCAGCAAGTTGGCCAACAAAAGAGATTTCTTAATTTGTTCCATATATTTGAACTGGCGCGTACGTGAAAGTGGTGCAGGCTCTTTCATTATGGTTTAGCGAAATTCGAGAATTTGGTGCTATACTTTCTCGTGAAATTATTTTTGAATAAGCAAAGCAGTTTGCTGTTACATGAACGAAGACTTCAATCCCAGTTCTGGATGGCTTTATCGCTGGCAGAAAAGAAAAGGCATTTCACTGAAAAAAAATCATAGAGAAGGCGCATCCGCTGATATAGATGCCGCTAATACTTTTTTTGATTCGGTTTTACCAGATTAATTTTGCAATATGAGCCATCAGAAATTTTTAACGCCGACGAAAGTTCAAAAGAAAGTTTGACATTACTTTTTATTTGTAATGCTACCGGCGACTATAAAAAAGTTATAGTCATTGGAAAGTCAAAAAATCTACGATGCTTCAAAAATAAAACGTTGCCTCTCAAGTATTACTCTCAAAACAAAGCTTGGGTGACAAGAAATTTATGGAAAGAAATTTTGCTTTCTCTTGATGCTGAAATGGCAAAACAAGGACATCAGCAGTTTTTACAAACATTGTCGTGCAATTCTTACCAGATAATACAACATCCATTGCACAACCGCTCGATCAGGGTATAATTCACTGCTTTAAGTCGTACTACCGACAAAACATTGTACGAAAACAAATTGCTGCAATTGAAAATGAAAAAACAATTATCGATTTCCAAAAAAATTTTAATGTCATTCACGTTATCGTGGTGCCTGGTTAAACCAATTTCTATAACCAACTGTTTCAAAAAGGTAATCTTCATTAATTTGTAGCTGTATCAAAACTTTTAATTATGTACATCCTTACTTCCTCGAATTTCAGATAAAGTTTATTTCATCTACTGAGAATAGTGACTTGGAAGAGGAAATTTTGGAACCTGGTCTTGACGATGAACAACGACGGGAATTTTAAAGTTTGATTTGCTGCCACGACAACTTGCCATGCTAGGGCAACTTACAGATGAAAAAATCATTAATTAAATTACTCATTATTCATCTTCAGACCTCTCCGAAGATGAACAAATTGTTAAGGATCCTCCTTCAACTAAAGATGCTTTAAATTCTCTGGCCATCCATCGCGATTTTTTCTTGCCAAACATTCTATTTTCACACGAACTTCATATGGAAAAAATATTATTGAGCAATTTTATAAGACACAAATTCAGACTGAGATAAAAGATTTTTTTAAACCTATTTAATTATTAATTTGAATGTGTACACATGTATATCGTTCATCTTTTCTTTAATGAGAGATATGTACATACACTTAAATACATATGGATCTCGTATTTTGTGTAAAGTTAATGCAAACTCAGTTCCTTTTATGTTGTTTTATCTTTATTATGTTCTGTTTATTTCAATTGAAGGTTAATAATTTTATTCAATTTTTTTTTAATAAGTGAACTAGTCTTTGAATTATAACAATGTAAAATGAAACAATTTTATATTTCACTCCGCTTTATTGAGCTCGCAGCGCAATTAAACGGGATTGTCTTAATTGCGTCAGTGAATCAATTAACCGAGCATCGGATAATTGATTACCCGGTTACTTGATCCGAAAACTGTGCATATTGGCAAAATCAATTAAGCGGGAGATACTGTAGTATGTGATAAAAGTGAGTCCAACGGTACTATTGCTGTTGTTTCGCTTGCTATTATATACCATCAGGTAGGCCCATTAATTTTGCAGCACCAACTTCGTTGTTCATGTACTTATATTTGCACGATATAGCATGTACGAATCTAAGTCTTCATTTATGATGAGTAGAATCATGGCTATCTGACTGGAGAATAAAGGTCAACGAGACTAAATACACACAGGTAACTTTCTCACTGAATTTAGCACATGTCCGACATTGAAATTAAACACTCAGGGCTGTCATTAAAACCAATGTTGTCACTATTGGTTTTTAAAACGATAAGAAACAATGCTTTCGTGCCATGAAAATCAATGATATCGGTTTTATCCGCAAAAGCTGATTCAAACACTGGTTTTATTTACATTCGAAATGGACAAACCCAACTTGGTTTCATGATACCAAATGAAACCAACAGCCCTGAATATCGCTTTTTCTCAATCCGATAACGTTACATACCTTGGAATCCACCTGGATCGACGACTAACATGAAAAATCATATAGAAGCCGAAAAGACTCAACTGAAGCTTTAGGTGTGCCAAATTCACTGGATTCTGAACGCAAACTCAAAACTCGAATACAAGGTTCTGCTATATAATAGTGTAATCAAACCTATCGGTCTATGCGGTGTCCATCTATGAGAAAAGCAAGTTTAAGCAACCTTGACAAGATACAGAGAGTATAACCGAAAACATTGGAGTTGTTCACCGGCACTGCTTGATACATGAAGAATGAAAACATCCACCGAGGTCTGAAAATACCCCTCGTCAAAGATGCAATTCAGGATATCAAGATTATGCACAAACAGAAGCTCGAACGACATGGTAACATATTAGCTAGGCAACTACCATGTACTCCAATCACTTCAAGACTTTGGAGAAATGAACTCCAGGTACACTGAACTATACCTGCGAGCATATCGCGAACACACGCGCGCAAAAAACTGTGTAGAATCCTCATTTCTACGTCACGAGGTTTAAACCAAACTATGTTTAAATGCTCTCCATGTGATCCTTATTATCAGTCAAAGCCCAAATGGGAAATGTCTGGCTATAGAGGCTTTAGCCTGTATTTCACAATGTTTAATGCAAATCCTGTCAAAAAGACGCAGATCAGATCCAATAATATCAAATAAAGCATTAATAAAAAAAAATCGTTGTGATGGTGATAAATGTCGCAGTTCCTTAATTTGCTTTCTTGACGTATTGCAGTATATTTTTCTTTGATGAAATTATTTTTAAGCTAAAAAGCTAATGCTTCCCCTGCGGAAAATACAACAGGTTTTTGATCCTTTTAAGAGCCACTAAGTCTGTATTTCCATGTTTTAGAGCTGACGATGCTGACGCACGAACTATTAACTCAGTTTCATTACTTACGCTTGAAAGGACTGCTGTTGCTTTCCTCTTTCCGTACTGAGACTTTTAGCAATATGTAAGTTGAGGAAGACCAACAGCAGAAAAAGTCACTTTGCCAGATTTATTTTTATTTTCGAAGCTTATTTCAGCGATGAGCCAAGTGACATACACAGTTCGAAACATTTTAGACTTTTTGTCCTTCCCAATACTTTTGTTATATTTCGCCAACATTTCTGATACGTTTTTACAGAAAAGGCGCATCGGAAATTTAATTTTTACCAATTTTGTCGACTATATTATCACAAAGTTTATTCTGCTTTTTTGGCCTTGAAATTTCATTAAGCCAAATTTAAAACAACTCCCCTTTTTTAAAACGCAATATTTTAAAAAATATTGTATTAAAACGGCTAAAATTGGCTATTGAATTTAAATGGAAATTGCTTAATAACATTTCAATATGCATTTGTAATTGCAATTCGCCGAACTTTGCCAAAATTTTAAAAGCTTCCACGCAGTTAGTGGCTTTATTTCATGCAATCAAATAAATTTATCATCTTTTTTAATAAAAAAAACCTTTTAATAAAAACCTTAATACTTGTAGTTACTTATATTTTCACTTTCTTCTATATAACTCAAGAAATTATTTAAACAATCAATTGAATCTTTAAAAGCAATACAGGCTTTTCACCAAAATGGATTAAGTGATAACAATGCAATGTCTGCGTGATGGCAACCGGACTTTAATAAAGGGTGTATTCTTAAAGTGTGGTTTTGAATCTGGCCTCACGTTTTTTGAAGTTGGTCTTTTTAAAAGCTGTCACTTGATTTGTGTTTAGTTTGGTTTGCCATTTCAGAATAAATAGACTAACTCTGGACCAACGTTTGCAAATCGTAGTGAATGGCCCCAAAACAAGATGGTCACAGATCCAGATTTTTATAAGAAAAATTTGTTCAGGTATGAAAGTCGCATTTGGCGTAATGAAAATCCAAAAGCCATTGTTTGGTGTGCTCTATGGGCTCGGAGCTGTGATTTGAGCCCTTTAGACTATTTTCTTTGGGGAGCCATTAAGGATAAATGTAACGCAATGCTTCCAGAGACAATTGAAGCGTTGAAACATGAATTCGAAGTTGCCCTTGAGGAGATTCGATTGGATGAGGTACTGCCGATCCAGTTGTAGTCATATGAATGATATTGTTAAATGAGAAAATTCAACGTTTTCAATAAAACCAGAAATTTGAAAAAATTATCAGTACTGTTTTTTTTATAGCCAATTCAGATTTAAAATGTTAAATCGCTCACCCTGAACATCATAAGCGTCGAGTTGTCAATACCATATCGACGAAAGAAGTTGAAATGAACAACAACGACAAAAGAAGTTTATAGCCTGTGTCAGTATTTCGAACGTTAACGTTCGCATGCCTTTTATGCGACAAACAGCTGATTCGGGGCACACTAACAATTATCAAAACAACAAAGCGAAAGAAAATCAATGCGAACGAAAACGTAAGCATTTCAGTACAAAATAAGGGACCACTAACTGTCATCCATGCGAAAGGAAATGTCAAAAACGTTACCATGTGTTTTCTGTGTCGTTACGTAATTAAACAAAATAAAGAGAAGAAAATAATGGAAAATAAAAATACAAATATTTTTCCTTTTATGTTGTTTTATCTTTATTATGTTCTGTTTATTTCAATTGAAGTTAAATAATTTTATTCAATTTTTTTTTTAATAAGTGAACTACTCTTTGAATTATAACAATGTAAAATGAAACAATTTTATATTTCACTCCGCTTTATTGAGCTCGCAGCGCAATTAAACGGGATTGTCTTAATTGCGTCAGTGAATCAATTAACCGAGCATCGGATAATTGATTACCCGGCTACTTGATCCGAAAACTGTGCATTTTGGCAAAATCAATTAAGCGGGAGATACTGTAGTATGTGATAAAAGTGAGTCCAACGGTACTATTGCTGTTGTTTCGCTTGCTATTATATACCATCAGGTAGGCCCATTAATTTTGCAGCACCAACTTCGTTGTTCATGTACTTATATTTGCACGATATAGCATGTACAAATCTAAGTCTTCATTTATGATGAGTAGAATCATGGCTATCTGACTGGAGAATAAAGGTCAACGAGACTAAATACACACAGGTAACTTTCTCACTGAATTTAGCACATGTCCGACATTGAAATTAAACACTCAGGGCTGTCATTAAAACCAATGTTGTCACTATTGGTTTTTAAAACGATAAGAAACAATGCTTTCGTGCCATGAAAATCAATGATATCGGTTTTATCCGCAAAATCTGATTCAAACATTGGTTTTATTTACATTCGAAATGGACAAACCCAACTTGGTTTCATGATACCAAATGAAACAAACAGCCCTGAATATCGCTTTTTCTCAATCCGATAACGTTACATACCTTGGAATCCACCTGAATCGACGACTAACATGAAAAATCATATAGAAGCCGAAAAGACTCAACTGAAGCTTTAGGTGTGCCAAATTCACTGGATTCTGAACGCAAACTCAAAACTCGAATACAAGGTTCTGCTATATAATAGTGTAATCAAACCTATCGGTCTATGCGGTGTCCATCTATGAGAAAAGCAAGTTTAAGCAACCTTGACAAGATACAGAGAGTATAACCGAAAACATTGGAGTTGTTCACCGGCACTGCTTGATACATGAAGAATGAAAAGATCCACCGAGGTCTGAAAATACCCCTCGTCAAAGATGCAATTCAGGATATCAAGATTATGCACAAACAGAAGTTCGAACGACATGGTAACATATTAGCTAGGCAACTACCATGTACTCCAATCACTTCAAGACTTTGGAGAAATGAACTCCAGGTACACTGAACTATACCTGCGAGCATATCGCGAACACACGCGCGCAAAAAACTGTGTAGAATCCTCATTTCTACGTCACGAGGTTTAAACCAAACTATGTTTAAATGCTCTCCATGTGATCCTTATTATCAGTCAAAGCCCAAATGGGAAATGTCTGGCTATAGAGGCTTTAGCCTCTATTTCACAATGTTTAATGCAAATCCTGTCAAAAAGACGCAGAGCAGATCCAATAATATCAAATAAAGCATTAATAAAAAAAAAACGTTGTGATGGTGATAAATGTCGCAGTTCCTTAATTTGCTTTCTTGACGTATTGCAGTATATTTTTCTTTGGTGAAATTATTTTTAAGCTAAAAAGCTAATGCTTCCCCTGCGGAAAATACAACAGGTTTTTGATCCTTTTAAGAGCCACTAAGTCTGTATTTCCATGTTTTAGAGCTGACGATGCTGACGCACGAACTATTAACTCAGTTTCATTACTTACGCTTGAAAGGACTGCTGTTGCTTTCCTCTTTCCGTACTGAGACTTTTAGCAATATGTAAGTTGAGGAAGACCAACAGCAGAAAAAGTCACTTTGCCAGATTTATTTTTATTTTCGAAGCTTATTTCAGCGATGAGCCAAGTGACATACACAGTTCGAAACATTTTAGACTTTTTGTCCTTCCCAATACTTTTGTCATATTTCGCCCACATTTCTGATACGTTTTTACAGAAAAGGCGCATCGGAAATTTCATTTTTACCAATTTTGTCGACTATATTATCACAAAGTTTATTCTGCTTTTTTAGCCTTGAAATTTCGTTAAGCCAAATTTAAAACAACTCCCCTTTTTTAAAACGCAATATTTTAAAAAATATTGTACTAAAACGGATAAAATTGGCTATTGAATTTAAATGGGAATTGCTTAATAACATTTCAATATGCATTTGTAATTGCAATTCGCCGAAATTTTGAAAGCTTCCACGCAGTTAGTTATTTCATGCAAGTCAAACAAATTTATCACCTTTTTTAATAAAAAAAAAAACTTTAATACTCGTAGTTACTTATATTTTCACATTCTTCTTTATAACTCAAGAAATTATTTAAACAAGCAATTGAAACTTTAAAAGCAATACAGGCTTTTTACCAAAATGGATTATATGATAACAATGCAATGTCTATGACTGCGTGATGGCAACCGGAATTAATAAAGGGTGTTCTTAAAGTGTGGTTTTGAATCTGGCCTCACGTTTTTTGGAGTTGGTCTTTTTAAAAGCTGTCACTTGATTTGTGTTTAGTTTGGTTTGCCATTTCAGAATAAATAGACTAACAAATAAATGTATCACCTTTTTTAATAAAAAAAAAAAAAACATTAATACTTGTAGTTACTTATATTTTCACTTTCTTCTTTATAACTCAAGAAATTATTTAAACAATCAATTGAATCTTTAAAAGCAGTACAGGCTTTTCACCAAAATGGATTAAGTGATAACAATGCAATGTCTATGACTGCGTGATGGCAACCGGAATTTAATAAAGGGTGTATTCTTAAAGTGTGGTTTTGAATCTGGCCTCACGTTTTTTGGAGTTGGTCTTTTTAAAAGCTGTCACTTGATTTGTGTTTAGTTTGTTTTCCATTTCAGAATAAATAGACTAACTCTGGACCAACGTTTGCAAATCGTAGTGAATGGCCCCAAAACAAGATGGTCACAGATCCAGATTTTTATAAGAAAAATTTGTTCATGTATGAAAGTCGCATTTGGCGTAATGAAAAGTCGGCCGAAATGTAACAGTCAATGGGGAACGCTATAGAGCCATGATTAATGAAGGACGACCTTTGGTTCTAACAAAACGGCTCTACATGCAATACAGACAACGAAACAATCATTTTATTGAAGAAAACTTACATGCATTATCTCGCTCGTGGGCCTGTGGCGTGGCCTCCAAGATGGACTATGTTGTATAGGGTTATTTGAATTTGCTTGTCTACGCAGACAAGCCCGATTGACGCCATGGAAGAGAATATTCGGCGCGTTATTGCTGACGTACGGTCCAAATGCTGCAAAAAGTGGTCGAAAATTGTGCCTCTCGGCTGGAATATATTTGAGCCAGCCGCGGTGTCCACTTGCCCGAAATCATTCATGGCAACACTTATCTTTAATAATAGCTAAATTATTGGCCATAGCATTAAATTGTATGCGTTTTATATCTTCTTGAAAGAAGCACCCCCCATTTATTAAAAACAAAAAGAATTGAGAAAAGTGCAATATTTGCAGTTGGAAAATTGGACTTTAGCACAATTTTGGTGGTCGTTTGAGCTACACAGAAAACATTTCATACTCGTAGCATAGAGAGCGCTAAGTGCGACTTATAACTTGCTGGTTTATGTAAAACAAAATATATCCCCGCCGGTCTAGAAGTATTAAATCCGAACTTGCTTTATCTTTCGACAGAATGCGCAAACAGAGTATTAAGGAGTATGTCAGAAGCGGCCCGTTCGACTTTATTTTTTACTTTGTTTAATAAAATTGAATTGGTAAACCTGTCAAAATCCAATACTCAGCTGAAATTGTGATGTCAATTGGCCGCCTCGGAGCTGTGATTTGAGCCCTTTAGACTATTTTCTTTGGGGAGCCATTAAGGATAAATGTAACGCAATGCTTCCAGAGACAATTGAAGCGTTGAAACATGAATTCGAAGTTGGCCTTGAGGAGATTCGATTGGATGAGGTACTGCTGATCCAGTTGTAGTCATATGAATGATATTGTTAAATGAGAAAATTCAACGTTTTCAATAAAACCAGAAATTTGAAAAAATTATCAGTACTGTTTTTTTATAGCCAATTCAGATTTAAAATGTTAAATCGCTCACCCTGAACATCATAAGCGTCGAGTTGTCAATACCATAACGACGAAAGAAGTTGAAATTAACAACAACGACAAAAGAAGTTTATAGCCTGTGTCAGTATTTCGAACGTTAACGTTCGCATGCCTTTTATGCGACAAACAGCTGATTCGGGGCACACTAACAATTATCAAAACAACAAAGCGAAAGAAAATCAATGCGAACGAAAACGTAAGCATTTCAGTACAAAATAAGGGACCACTAACTGTCATCCATGCGAAAGGAAATGTCAAAAACGTTACCATGTGTTTTCTGTGTCGTTACGTAATTAAACAAAATAAAGAGAAGAAAATAATGGAAAATAAAAATAAAAATATTTTTCGGTATTTTTTTAAAATAGATGTATGTATATTTATGTTAGCGTAAAGCAGTCAACCTTGTACAAAATGGTCATGTTAATAACAATTAAAAAAATGTGTTTGGCAACTCTTTTTTATCATATGTTGTCAATTGTTTTCATTTTTCGTATGTTATCATTTCTGAAAATAAGTGTAGTGCCAAAATGAGTGAATGAAAAAAACACAAGTTTAAATATAAATGAAAAATTAAATCTAATGACAAATATGACAAAAGATGAACTATGTGCGAAATACGGTTGCTGCAAGGCCACTATAAACAGAATTTTAAAAAATCAATTGTGGAGAAATCATAGACCAGCAAGTTGGCTACCAAAAGAGATTTCTTAATTTGAACTGGCGCGTACGTGAAAGTGGAGCAGGCTCTTTCATTATGGTTTAGCGAAATGCGAGAATTTGGTGCTATACTTTCACGTGAAATTATTTTTGAAAAAGCAAAGCAGTTTGCTGTTACATGAACGAAGAATTCAATCCCAGTTCTGGATGGCTTTATCGCTGGCAGAATAGAAAAGGCATTTTACTGAAAAAAATCATAGAGAAGGCGCATCCGCTGATATTGATGCCGCTAATATTTTTTTTGATTCGGTTTTACCAGATTAATTTTGCAATATGAGCCATCAGAAATTTTTAACGCTGACTAAAGCGGAAGCGAAAGTTCAAAAGAAAGTTTGACATTACTTTTTATTTGTAATGCTACCGGCGACTATAAAAAAGTTAAAGTCATTGGAAAGTCAAAAAATCTACGATGCTTCAAAAATAAAACGTTGCCTCTCAAGTATTACTCACAAAACAAAGCTTGGGTGACAAGAAATTTATGGAAAGAAATTTTGCTTTCTCTTGATGCAGAAATGGCAAAACAAGGACATCAGCAGTTTTTACAAACATTGTCGTGCAATTCTTACCAGATAATACAACATCCATTGCACAACCGCTCGATCAGGGTATAATTCACTGCTTTAAGTCGTACTACCGACAAAACATTGTACGAAAACAAATTGCTGCAATTGAAAATGAAAAAACAATTATCGATTTCCAAAAAAATTTTAATGTCATTCACGTTATCGTGGTGCCTGGTTAAACCAATTTCTATAACCAACTGTTTCAAAAAGGTAATCTTCATTAATTTGTAGCTGTATCAAAACTTTTAATTATGTACATCCTTACTTCCTCGAATTTCAGATAAAGTTTATTTCATCTACTGAGAATAGTGACTTGGAAGAGAACATTTTGGAACCTGGTCTTGACGATGAACAACGACGGGACTTTTAAAGTTTGATTTGCTGCCACGACAACTTGCCATGCTACGGGCAACTTACAGATGAAAAAATCATTAATGAAATTACTCAATATTCATCTTCAGACCTCTCCGAAGATGAACAAATTGTTAAGGATCCTCCTTCAACTAAAGATGCTTTAAATTCTCTGGACATCCTTCGCGATTTTTTCTTGCCAAACATTCTATTTTCACACGAACTTCATATGGAAAAAAAAATTATTGAGCAATTTTATAAGCCACAAATTCAGACTGAGATGAACGATTTTTTTAAACCTATTTAATTATTGATTTGAATGTGTATAGCATGCACGAATCTAAGTCTTCATTTATGATGAGTAGAATCATGGCTATCTGACTGGAGAATAAAGGTCAACGAGACTAAATACACACAGGTAACTTTCTCACTGAATTTAGCACATGTCCGACATTGAAATTAAACACTCAGGGCTGTCATTAAAACCAATGTTGTCACTATTGGTTTTTAAAACGATAAGAAACAATGCTTTCGTGCCATGAAAATCAATGATATCGGTTTTATCCGCAAAAGCTGATTCAAACATTGGTTTTATTTACATTCGAAATGGACAAACCCAACTTGGTTTCATGATACCAAATGAAACAAACAGTCCAGAATATCGCTTTTTCTCAATCCGATAACGTTACATACCTTGGAATCCACGTGGATCGACGACTAACATGAAAAATCATATAGAAGCCGAAAAGACTCAACTGAAGCTTTAGGTGTGCCAAATTCACTGGATTCTGAACGCAAACTCAAAACTCGAATACAAGGTTCTGCTATATAATAGTGTAATCAAACCTATCGGGCTATGCGGTGTCCATCTATGAGAAAAGCAAGTTTAAGCAACCTTGACAAGATACAGAGAGTATAACCGAAAACATTGGAGTTGTTCACCGGCACTGCTTGATACATGAAGAATGAAAAGATCCACCGAGGTCTGAAAATACCCCTCGTCAAAGATGCAATTCAGGATATCAAGATTATGCACAAACAGAAGCTCGAACGACATGGTAACATATTAGCTAGGCAACTACCATGTACTCCAATCACTTCAAGACTTTGGAGAAATGAACTCCAGGTACACTGAACTATACCTGCGAGCATATCGCGAACACACGCGCGCAAAAAACTGTGTAGAATCCTCATTTCTACGTCACGAGGTTTAAACCAAACTATGTTTAAATGCTCTCCTTGTGATCCTTATTATCAGTCAAAGCCCAAATGGGAAATGTCTGGCTATAGAGGCTTTAGCCTCTATTTCACAATGTTTAATGCAAATCCTGTCAAAAAGACGCAGAGCAGAGCAGATCCAATGATATCAAATAAAGCATTAATAAAAAAAAAATCGTTGAGATGGTGATAAATGTCGCAGTTCCTTAATTTGCTTTCTCGACGTATTGCAGTATATTTTTCTTTGGTGAAATTATTTTTGAGCTAAAAAGCTAATGCTTCCCCTGCGGAAAATACAACAGGTTTTTGATCCTTTTAAGAGCCACTAAGTCTGTATTTCCATGTTTTAGAGCTGACGATGTTGACGCACGAACTATTAACTCAGTTTCATTACTTACGCTTGAAAGGTCTGCTGTTGCTTTTCTCTTTCCGTACTGAGACTTTTAGCAAAATGTAAGTTGAGGACGCCCAAGAGCAGAAAAAGTCACTTTGCCAGATTTATTTTTATTTTCGAAGCTTATTTCAGCGATGAGCCAACTGACATACACAGTTCGAAACATTTTAGACTTTTTGTCCTTCCCAATACTTTTGTCATATTTCGCCCACATTTCTGATACGTTTTTACAGAAAAGGCGCATCGGAAATTTCAGTTTTACCAATTTTGTCGACTATATTATCACAAAGTTTATTCTGCTTTTTTAGCCTTGAAATTTCGTTAAGCCAAATTTAAAACAACTCCCCTTTTTTAAAACGCAATATTTTAAAAAATATTGTACTAAAACGGCTAAAATTGGCTATTGAATTTAAATGGGAATTGCTTAATAACATTTCAATATGCATTTGTAATTGCAATTCGCCGAAATTTTGAAAGCTTCCACGCAGTTAGTTATTTCATGCAAGTCAAACAAATTTATCACCTTTTTTAATAAAAAAAAAAACTTTAATACTCGTAGTTACTTATATTTTCACATTCTTCTTTATAACTCAAGAAATTATTTAAACAAGCAATTGAAACTTTAAAAGCAATACAGGCTTTTTACCAAAATGGATTATATGATAACAATGCAATGTCTATGACTGCGTGATGGCAACCGGAATTAATAAAGGGTGTTCTTAAAGTGTGGTTTTGAATCTGGCCTCACGTTTTTTGGAGTTGGTCTTTTTAAAAGCTGTCACTTGATTTGTGTTTAGTTTGTTTTCCATTTCAGAATAAATAGACTAACTCTGGACCAACGTTTGCAAATCGTAGTGAATGGCCCCAAAACAAGATGGTCACAGATCTAGATTTTTATAAGAAAAATTTGTTCATGTATGAAAGTCGCATTTGGCGTAATGAAAAGTCGGCCGAAATGTAACAGTCAATGGGGAACGCTATAGAGCCATGATTAATGAAGGACGACCTTTGGTTCTAACAAAACGGCGCTACATGCCATACAGACAACGAAACAATCATTTTATTGAAGAAAACTTACATGCATTATCTCGCTCGTGGGCCTGTGGCGTGGCCTCCAAGATGGACTATGTTGTATAGGGTTATTTGAATTTGCTTGTCTACGCAGACAAGCCCGATTGACGCCATGGAAGAGAATATTCGGCGCGTTATTGCTGACGTACGGTCCAAATGCTGCAAAAAGTGGTCGAAAATTGTGCCTCTCGGCTGGAATATATTTGAGCCAGCCGCGGTGTCCACTTGCCCGAAATCATTCATGGCAACACTTATCTTTAATAATAGCTAAATTATTGGCCATAGCATTAAATTGTATGCGTTTTATATCTTCTTGAAAGAAGCACCCCCCATTTATCAAAAACAAAAAGAATTGAGAAAAGTGCAATATTTGCAGTTGGAAAATTAGACTTTAGCACAATTTTGGTGGTCGTTTGAGCTACACAGAAAACATTTCATACTCGTAGCATAGAGAGCGCTAAGTGCGACGTATAACTTGCTGGTTTATGTAAAACGAAATATATCCCCGCCGGTCTAGAAGTATTAAATCCGAACATGCTTTATCTTTCGACAGAATGCGCAAACAGAGTATTAAGGAGTATGTCAGAAGCGGCCCGTTCGACTTTATTTTTTACTTTGTTTAATAAAATTGAATTGGTAAACCTGTCAAAATCCAATACTCAGCTGAAATTGTGATGTCAATTGGCCGCCTCGGAGCTGTGATTTGAGCCCTTTAGACTATTTTCTTTGGGGAGCCATTAAGGATAAATGTAACGCAATGCTTCCAGAGACAATTGAAGCGTTGAAACATGAATTCGAAGTTGGCCTTGAGGAGATTCGATTGGATGAGGTACTGCCGATCCAGTTGTAGTCATATGAATGATATTGTTAAATGAGAAAATTCAACGTTTTCAATAAAACCAGAAATTTGAAAAAATTATCAGTCTGTTTTTTTATAGCCAATTCAGATTTAAAATGTTAAATCGCTCACCCTGAACATCATAAGCGTCGAGTTGTCAATACCATAACGACGAAAGAAGTTGAAATTAACAACAACGACAAAAGAAGTTTATAGCCTGTGTCAGTATTTCGAACGTTAACGTTCGCATGCCTTTTATGCGACAAACAGCTGATTCGGGGCACACTAACAATTATAAAAACAACAAAGCGAAAGAAAATCAATGCGAACGAAAACGTAAGCATTTCAGTACAAAATAAGGGACCACTAACTGTCATCCATGCGAAAGGAAATGTCAAAAACGTTACCATGTGTTTTCTGTGTCGTTACGTAATTAAACAAAATAAAGAGAAGAAAATAATGGAAAATAAAAATAAAAATATTTTTCGGTATTTTTTTAAAATAGATGTATGTATATTTATGTTAGCGTAAAGCAGTCAACCTTGTACAAAATGGTCATGTTAATAACAATTAAAAAAATGTGTTTGGCAACTCTTTTTTATCATATGTTGTCAATTGTTTTCATTTTTCGTATGTTATCATTTCTGAAAATAAGTGTAGTGCCAAAATGAGTGAATGAAAAAAACACAAGTTTAAATATAAAAGAAAAATTAAATCTAATGACAAATATGACAAAAGATGAACTATGTGCGAAATACGGTTGCTGCAAGGCCACTATAAACAGAATTTTAAAAAATCAATTGTGGAGAAATCATAGACCAGCAAGTTGGCTACCAAAAGAGATTTCTTAATTTGAACTGGCGCGTACGTGAAAGTGGAGCAGGCTCTTTCATTATGGTTTAGCGAAATGCGAGAATTTGGTGCTATACTTTCACGTGAAATTATTTTTGAAAAAGCAAAGCAGTTTGCTGTTACATGAACGAAGAATTCAATCCCAGTTCTGGATGGCTTTATCGCTGGCAGAATAGAAAAGGCATTTTACTGAAAAAAATCATAGAGAAGGCGCATCCGCTGATATTGATGCCGCTAATATTTTTTTTGATTCGGTTTTACCAGATTAATTTTGCAATATGAGCCATCAGAAATTTTTAACGCTGACTAAAGCGGAAGCGAAAGTTCAAAAGAAAGTTTGACATTACTTTTTATTTGTAATGCTACCGGCGACTATAAAAAAGTTAAAGTCATTGGAAAGTCAAAAAATCTACGATGCTTCAAAAATAAAACGTTGCCTCTCAAGTATTACTCACAAAACAAAGCTTGGGTGACAAGAAATTTATGGAAAGAAATTTTGCTTTCTCTTGATGCAGAAATGGCAAAACAAGGACATCAGCAGTTTTTACAAACATTGTCGTGCAATTCTTACCAGATAATACAACATCCATTGCACAACCGCTCGATCAGGGTATAATTCACTGCTTTAAGTCGTACTACCGACAAAACATTGTACGAAAACAAATTGCTGCAATTGAAAATGAAAAAACAATTATCGATTTCCAAAAAAATTTTAATGTCATTCACGTTATCGTGGTGCCTGGTTAAACCAATTTCTATAACCAACTGTTTCAAAAAGGTAATCTTCATTAATTTGTAGCTGTATCAAAACTTTTAATTATGTACATCCTTACTTCCTCGAATTTCAGATAAAGTTTATTTCATCTACTGAGAATAGTGACTTGGAAGAGAACATTTTGGAACCTGGTCTTGACGATGAACAACGACGGGACTTTTAAAGTTTGATTTGCTGCCACGACAACTTGCCATGCTACGGGCAACTTACAGATGAAAAAATCATTAATGAAATTACTCAATATTCATCTTCAGACCTCTCCGAAGATGAACAAATTGTTAAGGATCCTCCTTCAACTAAAGATGCTTTAAATTCTCTGGACATCCTTCGCGATTTTTTCTTGCCAAACATTCTATTTTCACACGAACTTCATATGGAAAAAAAAAATTATTGAGCAATTTTATAAGCCACAAATTCAGACTGAGATGAACGATTTTTTTAAACCTATTTAATTATTGATTTGAATGTGTATAGCATGCACGAATCTAAGTCTTCATTTATGATGAGTAGAATCATGGCTATCTGACTGGAGAATAAAGGTCAACGAGACTAAATACACACAGGTAACTTTCTCACTGAATTTAGCACATGTCCGACATTGAAATTAAACACTCAGGGCTGTCATTAAAACCAATGTTGTCACTATTGGTTTTTAAAACGATGAGAAACAATGCTTTCGTGCCATGAAAATCAATGATATCGGTTTTATCCGCAAAAGCTGATTCAAACATTGGTTTTATTTACATTCGAAATGGACAAACCCAACTTGGTTTCATGATACCAAATGAAACAAACAGTCCAGAATATCGCTTTTTCTCAATCCGATAACGTTACATACCTTGGAATCCACGTGGATCGACGACTAACATGAAAAATCATATAGAAGCCGAAAAGACTCAACTGAAGCTTTAGGTGTGCCAAATTCACTGGATTCTGAACGCAAACTCAAAACTCGAATACAAGGTTCTGCTATATAATAGTGTAATCAAACCTATCGGGCTATGCGGTGTCCATCTATGAGAAAAGCAAGTTTAAGCAACCTTGACAAGATACAGAGAGTATAACCGAAAACATTGGAGTTGTTCACCGGCACTGCTTGATACATGAAGAATGAAAAGATCCACCGAGGTCTGAAAATACCCCTCGTCAAAGATGCAATTCAGGATATCAAGATTATGCACAAACAGAAGCTCGAACGACATGGTAACATATTAGCTAGGCAACTACCATGTACTCCAATCACTTCAAGACTTTGGAGAAATGAACTCCAGGTACACTGAACTATACCTGCGAGCATATCGCGAACACACGCGCGCAAAAAACTGTGTAGAATCCTCATTTCTACGTCACGAGGTTTAAACCAAACTATGTTTAAATGCTCTCCTTGTGATCCTTATTATCAGTCAAAGCCCAAATGGGAAATGTCTGGCTATAGAGGCTTTAGCCTCTATTTCACAATGTTTAATGCAAATCCTGTCAAAAAGACGCAGAGCAGAGCAGATCCAATGATATCAAATAAAGCATTAATAAAAAAAAATCGTTGTGATGGTGATAAATGTCGCAGTTCCTTAATTTGCTTTCTCGACGTATTGCAGTATATTTTTCTTTGGTGAAATTATTTTTGAGCTAAAAAGCTAATGCTTCCCCTGCGGAAAATACAACAGGTTTTTGATCCTTTTAAGAGCCACTAAGTCTGTATTTCCATGTTTTAGAGCTGACGATGTTGACGCACGAACTATTAACTCAGTTTCATTACTTACGCTTGAAAGGTCTGCTGTTGCTTTTCTCTTTCCGTACTGAGACTTTTAGCAAAATGTAAGTTGAGGACGCCCAAGAGCAGAAAAAGTCACTTTGCCAGATTTATTTTTATTTTCGAAGCTTATTTCAGCGATGAGCCAAGTGACATACACAGTTCGAAACATTTTAGACTTTTTGTCCTTCCCAATACTTTTGTCATATTTCGCCCACATTTCTGATACGTTTTTACAGAAAAGGCGCATCGGAAATTTCAGTTTTACCAATTTTGTCGACTATATTATCACAAAGTTTATTCTGCTTTTTTAGCCTTGAAATTTCGTTAAGCCAAATTTAAAACAACTCCCCTTTTTTAAAACGCAATATTTTAAAAAATATTGTACTAAAACGGCTAAAATTGGCTATTGAATTTAAATGGGAATTGCTTAATAACATTTCAATATGCATTTGTAATTGCAATTCGCCGAAATTTTGAAAGCTTCCACGCAGTTAGTTATTTCATGCAAGTCAAACAAATTTATCACCTTTTTTAATAAAAAAAAAAACTTTAATACTCGTAGTTACTTATATTTTCACATTCTTCTTTATAACTCAAGAAATTATTTAAACAAGCAATTGAAACTTTAAAAGCAATACAGGCTTTTTACCAAAATGGATTATATGATAACAATGCAATGTCTATGACTGCGTGATGGCAACCGGAATTAATAAAGGGTGTTCTTAAAGTGTGGTTTTGAATCTGGCCTCACGTTTTTTGGAGTTGGTCTTTTTAAAAGCTGTCACTTGATTTGTGTTTAGTTTGTTTTCCATTTCAGAATAAATAGACTAACTCTGGACCAACGTTTGCAAATCGTAGTGAATGGCCCCAAAACAAGATGGTCACAGATCCAGATTTTTATAAGAAAAATTTGTTCATGTATGAAAGTCGCATTTGGCGTAATGAAAAGTCGGCCGAAATGTAACAGTCAATGGGGAACGCTATAGAGCCATGATTAATGAAGGACGACCTTTGGTTCTAACAAAACGGCGCTACATGCCATACAGACAACGAAACAATCATTTTATTGAAGAAAACTTACATGCATTATCTCGCTCGTGGGCCTGTGGCGTGGCCTCCAAGATGGACTATGTTGTATAGGGTTATTTGAATTTGCTTGTCTACGCAGACAAGCCCGATTGACGCCATGGAAGAGAATATTCGGCGCGTTATTGCTGACGTACGGTCCAAATGCTGCAAAAAGTGGTCGAAAATTGTGCCTCTCGGCTGGAATATATTTGAGCCAGCCGCGGTGTCCACTTGCCCGAAATCATTCATGGCAACACTTATCTTTAATAATAGCTAAATTATTGGCCATAGCATTAAATTGTATGCGTTTTATATCTTCTTGAAAGAAGCACCCCCCATTTATCAAAAACAAAAAGAATTGAGAAAAGTGCAATATTTGCAGTTGGAAAATTAGACTTTAGCACAATTTTGGTGGTCGTTTGAGCTACACAGAAAACATTTCATACTCGTAGCATAGAGAGCGCTAAGTGCGACGTATAACTTGCTGGTTTATGTAAAACGAAATATATCCCCGCCGGTCTAGAAGTATTAAATCCGAACATGCTTTATCTTTCGACAGAATGCGCAAACAGAGTATTAAGGAGTATGTCAGAAGCGGCCCGTTCGACTTTATTTTTTACTTTGTTTAATAAAATTGAATTGGTAAACCTGTCAAAATCCAATACTCAGCTGAAATTGTGATGTCAATTGGCCGCCTCGGAGCTGTGATTTGAGCCCTTTAGACTATTTTCTTTGGGGAGCCATTAAGGATAAATGTAACGCAATGCTTCCAGAGACAATTGAAGCGTTGAAACATGAATTCGAAGTTGGCCTTGAGGAGATTCGATTGGATGAGGTACTGCCGATCCAGTTGTAGTCATATGAATGATATTGTTAAATGAGAAAATTCAACGTTTTCAATAAAACCAGAAATTTGAAAAATTATCAGTCTGTTTTTTTATAGCCAATTCAGATTTAAAATGTTAAATCGCTCACCCTGAACATCATAAGCGTCGAGTTGTCAATACCATAACGACGAAAGAAGTTGAAATTAACAACAACGACAAAAGAAGTTTATAGCCTGTGTCAGTATTTCGAACGTTAACGTTCGCATGCCTTTTATGCGACAAACAGCTGATTCGGGGCACACTAACAATTATAAAAACAACAAAGCGAAAGAAAATCAATGCGAACGAAAACGTAAGCATTTCAGTACAAAATAAGGGACCACTAACTGTCATCCATGCGAAAGGAAATGTCAAAAACGTTACCATGTGTTTCTGTGTCGTTACGTAATTAAACAAAATAAAGAGAAGAAAATAATGGAAAATAAAAATACAAATATTTTTCGGTATTTTTTTAAAATAGATGTATGTATATTTATGTTAGCGTAAAACAGTCAACCTTGTACAAAATGGTCATGTTAATAACAATTAATAAAATGTGTTTGGCAACTCTTTTTTATCATATGTTGTCAATTGTTTTCATTTTTCGTATGTTATCATTTCTGAAAATAAGTGTAGTGCCAAAATGAGTGAATGAAAAAAACACAAGTTTAAATATAAAAGAAAAATTAAATCTAATGACAAATATGACAAAAGATGAACTATGTGCGAAATACGGTTGCTGCAAGGCCACTATAAACAGAATTTTAAAAAATCAATTGTGGAGAAATCATAGACCAACAAGTTGGCTACCAAAAGAGATTTCTTAATTTGAACTGGCGCGTACGTGAAAGTGGAGCAGGCTCTTTCATTATGGTTTAGCGAAATGCGAGAATTTGGTGCTATACTTTCACGTGAAATTATTTTTGAAAAAGCAAAGCAGTTTGCTGTTACATGAACGAAGACTTCTATCCCAGTTCTGGATGGCTTTATCGCTGGCAGAAAAGAAAAGGCATTTTACTGAAAAAAATCATAGAGAAGGCGCATCCGCTGATATTGATGCCGCTAATATTTTTTTTGATTCGGTTTTACCAGATTAATTTTGCAATATGAGCCATCAGAAATTTTTAACGCTGACTAAAGCGGAAGCGAAAGTTCAAAAGAAAGTTTGACATTACTTTTTATTTGTAATGCTACCGGCGACTATAAAAAAGTTATAGTCATTGGAAAGTCAAAAAATCTACGATGCTTCAAAAATAAAACGTTGACTCTCAAGTATTACTCACAAAACAAAGCTTGGGTGACAAGAAATTTATGGAAAGAAATTTTGCTTTCTCTTGATGCAGAAATGGCAAAACAAGGACATCAGCAGTTTTTACAAACATTGTCGTGCAATTCTTACCAGCTAATACAACATCCATTGCACAACCGCTCGATTAGGGTATAATTCACTGCTTTAAGTCGTACTACCGACAAAACATTGTACGAAAACAAATTGCTGCAATTGAAAATGAAAAAACAATTATCGATTTCCAAAAAAATTTTAATGTCATTCACGTTATCGTGGTGCCTGGTTAAACCAATTTCTATAACCAACTGTTTCAAAAAGGTAATCTTCATTAATTTGTAGCTGTATCAAAACTTTTAATTATGTACATCCTTACTTCCTCGAATTTCAGATAAAGTTTATTTCATCTACTGAGAATAGTGACTTGGAAGAGAACATTTTGGAACCTGGTCTTGACGATGAACAACGGCGGGACTTTTAAAGTTTGATTTGCTGCCACGACAACTTGCCATGCTACGGGCAACTTACAGATGAAAAAATCATTAATGAAATTACTCAATATTCATCTTCAGACCTCTCCAAAGATGAACAAATTGTTAAGGATCCTCCTTCAACTAAAGATGCTTTAAATTCTCTGGACATCCTTCGCGATTTTTTCTTGCCAAACATTCTATTTTCACACGAACTTCATATGGAAAAAAATATTATTGAGCAATTTTATAAGCCACAAATTCAGACTGAGATGAACGATTTTTTTAAACCTATTTAATTATTGATTTGAATGTGTATAGCATGCACGAATCTAAGTCTTCATTTATGATGAGTAGAATCATGGCTATCTGACTGGAGAATAAAGGTCAACGAGACTAAATACACACAGGTACTTTCTCACTGAATTTAGCACATGTCCGACATTGAAATTAAACACTCAGGGCTGTCATTAAAACCAATGTTGTCACTATTGGTTTTTAAAACGATAAGAAACAATGCTTTCGTGCCATGAAAATCAATGATATCGGTTTTATCCGCAAAAGCTGATTCAAACATTGGTTTTATTTACATTCGAAATGGACAAACCCAACTTGGTTTCATGATACCAAATGAAACAAACAGTCCTGAATATCGCTTTTTCTCAATCCGATAACGTTACATACCTTGGAATCCACCTGGATCGACGACTAACATGAAAAATCATATAGAAGCCGAAAAGACTCAGCTGAAGCTTTAGGTGTGCCAAATTCACTGGATTCTGAACGCAAACTCAAAACTCGAATACAAGGTTCTGCTATATAATAGTGTAATCAAACCTATCGGGCTATGTGGTGTCCATCTATGAGAAAAGCAAGTTTAAGCAACCTTGACAAGATACAGAGAGTATAACCGAAAACATTGGAGTTGTTCACCGGCACTGCTTGATACATGAAGAATGAAAAGATCCACCGAGGTCTGAAAATACCCCTCGTCAAAGATGCAATTCAGGATATCAAGATTATGCACAAACAGAAGCTCGAACGACATGGTAACATATTAGCTAGGCAACTACCATGTACTCCAATTACTTCAAGACTTTGGAGAAATGAACTCCAGGTACACTGAACTATACCTGCGAGCATATCGCGAACACACGCGCGCAAAAAACTGTGTAGAATCCTCATTTCTACGTCACGAGGTTTAAACCAAACTATGTTTAAATGCTCTCCATGTGATCCTTATTATCAGTCAAATCCCAAATGGGAAATGTCTGGCTATAGAGGCTTTAGCCTCTATTTCACAATGTTTAATGCAAATCCTGTCAAAAAGACGCAGAGCAGAGCAGATCCAATGATATCAAATAAAGCATTAAAAAAAAAAAATTGTTGTGATGGTGATAAATGTCGCAGTTCCTTAATTTGCTTTCTCGACGTATTGCAGTATATTTTTCTTTGGTGAAATTATTTTTGAGCTAAATAGCTAAACAAACATTCTATTTTCACACGAACTTCATATGGAAAAAATATTATTGAGCAATTTTATAAGCCACAAATTCAGACTGAGATGAACGATTTTTTTAAACCTATTTAATTATTGATTTGAATGTGTATAGCATGCACGAATCTAAGTCTTCATTTATGATGAGTAGAATCATGGCTATCTGACTGGAGAATAAAGGTCAACGAGACTAAATACACACAGGTACTTTCTCACTGAATTTAGCACATGTCCGACATTGAAATTAAACACTCAGGGCTGTCATTAAAACCAATGTTGTCACTATTGGTTTTTAAAACGATAAGAAACAATGCTTTCGTGCCATGAAAATCAATGATATCGGTTTTATCCGCAAAAGCTGATTCAAACATTGGTTTTATTTACATTCGAAATGGACAAACCCAACTTGGTTTCATGATACCAAATGAAACAAACAGTCCTGAATATCGCTTTTTCTCAATCCGATAACGTTACATACCTTGGAATCCACCTGGATCGACAACTAACATGAAAAATCATATAGAAGCCGAAAAGACTCAACTGAAGCTTTAGGTGTGCCAAATTCACTGGATTCTGAACGCAAACTCAAAACTCGAATACAAGGTTCTGCTATATAATAGTGTAATCAAACCTATCGGGCTATGTGGTGTCCATCTATGAGAAAAGCAAGTTTAAGCAACCTTGACAAGATACAGAGAGTATAACCGAAAACATTGGAGTTGTTCACCGGCACTGCTTGATACATGAAGAATGAAAAGATCCACCGAGGTCTGAAAATACCCCTCGTCAAAGATGCAATTCAGGATATCAAGATTATGCACAAACAGAAGCTCGAACGACATGGTAACATATTAGCTAGGCAACTACCATGTACTCAAATTACTTCAAGACTTTGGAGAAATGAACTCCAGGTACACTGAACTATACCTGCGAGCATATCGCGAACACACGCGCGCAAAAAACTGTGTAGAATCCTCATTTCTACGTCACGAGGTTTAAACCAAACTATGTTTAAATGCTCTCCATGTGATCCTTATTATCAGTCAAATCCCAAATGGGAAATGTCTGGCTATAGAGGCTTTAGCCTCTATTTCACAATGTTTAATGCAAATCCTGTCAAAAAGACGCAGAGCAGAGCAGATCCAATGATATCAAATAAAGCATTAAAAAAAAAATTGTTGTGATGGTGATAAATGTCGCAGTTCCTTAATTTGCTTTCTCGACGTATTGCAGTATATTTTTCTTTGGTGAAATTATTTTTGAGCTAAATAGCTAATGCTTCCCCTGCGGAAAATACAACAGGTTTTTGATCCTTTTAAGAGCCACTAAGTCTGTATTTCCATGTTTTAGAGCTGACGATGCTGACGCACGAACTATTAACTCAGTTTCATTACTTACGCTTGAAAGGCCTGCTGTTGCTTTTCTCTTTCCGTACTGAGACTTTTAGCAAAATGTAAGTTGAGGACGCCCAAGAGCAGAAAAAGTCACTTTGCCAGATTTATTTTTATTTTCGAAGCTTATTTCAGCGATGAGCCAAGTGACATACACAGTTCGAAACATTTTAGACTTTTTGTCCTTCCCAATACTTTTGTCATATTTCGCCCACATTTCTGATACGTTTTTACAGAAAAGGCGCATCGGAAATTTCATTTTTACCAATTTTGTCGACTATATTATCACAAAGTTTATTCTGCTTTTTTAGCCTTGGAATTTCGTTAAGCCAAATTTAAAACAACTCCCCTTTTTTAAAACGCAATATTTTAAAAAATATTGTACTAAAACGGCTAAAATTGGCTATTGAATTTAAATGGAAATTTCTTAATAACATTTCAATATGCATTTGTAATTGCAATTCGCCGATCTTCGCCGAAATTTTGAAAGCTTCCACGCAGTTAGTGGCTTTATTTCATGCAAGTCAAACTAATTTATCACCTTTTTTAATAAAAAAAAAAAAAAACTTTAATACTCGTAGTTACTTATATTTTCACTTTCTTCTTTATAACTCAAGAAATTATTTAAACAAGCAATTGAAACTTTAAAAGCAATACAGGCTTTTCACCAAAATGGATTATATGATAACAATGCAATGTCTATGACTGCGTGATGGCAACCGGAATTTAATAAAGGGTGTTCTTAAAGTGTGGGTTTGAATCTGGCCTCACGTTTTTTGGAGTTGGTCTTTTTAAAAGCTGTCACTTGATTTGTGTTTAGTTTGGTTTGCCATTTCAGAATAAATAGACTAACTCTGGACCAACGTTTGCAAATCGTAGTGAATGGACCCAAAACAAGATGGTCACAGATCCAGATTTTTATAAGAAAAATTTGTTCAGGTATGAAAGTCACTTTTGGTGGGTATGTTATTAACCAAAATTGTCGCATTTGGCGTAATGAAAATCCAAAGGGAATTAGTGGTCAATATTTCTTTAAAAATGAAGCCGGCCAAAATGTAACAGTCAATGGGGAACGCTATAGAGCCATGATTAATGACGGACGACCTTTGGTTCTAACAAAACGGCGCTGCATGCCATACAGCCAACGAAACAATCATTTTATAGAAGAAAACTTTCGGTGAGCGCATTATCTCGCTCGTGGGCCTGTGGCGTGGCCTCCAAGATGGACTATGTTGTATAGGGTTATTTGAATTTGCTTGTCTACGCAGACAAGCCCGATTGACGCCATGGAAGAGAATATTCGGCGCGTTATTGCTGACGCAAAAAAGTGGTCGCAAATTGTGCCTCTCGGCTGGAATATATTTGAGCCAGCCAATAATATCAAATAAAGCATTAATAAAAAAAAATGTCGCAGTTCCTTAATTTGCTTTCTTGACGTATTGCAGTATATTTTTCTTTGGTGAAATTATTTTTAAGCTAAAAAGCTAATGCTTCCCCTGCGGAAAATACAACAGGTTTTTGATCCTTTTAAGAGCAACTAAGTCTGTTTTAGAGCTGACGCACGAACTATTAACTCAGTTTCATTACTTACGCTTGAAAGGACTGCTGTTGCTTTCCTCTTTCCGTACTGAGACTTTTAGCAAAATGTAAGTTGAGGACGACCAAGAGCAGAAAAAGTCACTTTGCCAGATTTATTTTTATTTTCGAAGCTTATTTCAGCGATGAGCCAAGTGACATACACAGTTCGAAACATTTTAGACTTTTTGTCCTTCCCAATACTTTTGTTATATTTCGCCCACATTTCTGATACGTTTTTACAGAAAAGGCGCATCGGAAATTTCATTTTTACCAATCTTGTCGACTATATTATCACAAAGTTTATTCTGCTTTTTTGGCCTTGAAATTTCGTTAAGCCAAATTTAAAACAACTCCCCTTTTTTAAAACGCAATATTTCAAAAAATATTGTATTAAAACGGCTAAAATTGGCTATTGAATTTAAATGGAAATTGCTTAATAACATTTCAATATGCATTTGTACTTGCAATTCGCCGATCTTCGCCGAAATTTTAAAAGCTTCCACGCAGTTAGTGTCTTTATTTCATGCAATCAAATAAATTTATCACCTTTTTTAATAAAAAAAACATTAATACTCGTAGTTACTTATATTTTCTCTTTCTTCTTTATAACTCAAGAAATTATTTAAACAATCAATTGAATCTTTAAAAGCGATACAGGCTTTTCACCAAAATGGATTAAGTGATAACCATGCAATGTCTATGACTGCGTGATGGCAACCGGAATATTAATAAAGGGTGTATTCTTAAAGTGTGGTTTTGAATCTGGCCTCACGTTTTTTGGAGTTGGTCTTTTTAAAAGCTGTCACTTGATTTGTGTTTAGTTTGGTTTGCCATTTCAGAATAAATAGACTAACTCTGGACCAACGTTTGCAAATCGTAGTGAATGGCCCCAAAACAAGATGGTCACAGATCCAGATTTTTATAAGAAAAATTTGTTCAGGTATGAAAGTCGCATTTGGCGTAATGAAAATCCAAAAGCCATTGTTTGGTGTGCTCTATGGGCTCGGAGCTGTGATTTGAGCCCTTTAGACTATTTTCTTTGGGGAGCCATTAAGGATAAATGTAACGCAATGCTTCCAGAGACAATTGAAGCGTTGAAACATGAATTCGAAGTTGCCCTTGAGGTGATTCGATTGGATGAGGTACTGCCGATCCAGTTGTAGTTATATGAATGATATTGTTAAATGAGAAAATTCAACGTTTTCAATAAAACCAGAAATTTGAAAAAATTATCAGTACTGTTTTTTTATAGCCAATTCAGATTTAAAATGTTAAATCGCTCACCCTGAACATCATAAGCGTCGAGTTGTCAATACCATATCGACGAAAGAAGTTGAAATGAACAACAACGACAAAAGAAGTTTATAGCCTGTGTCAGTATTTCGAACGTTAACGTTCGCATGCCTTTTATGCGACAAACAGCTGATTCGGGGCACACTAACAATTATCAAAACAACAAAGCGAAAGAAAATCAATGCGAACGAAAACGTAAGCATTTCAGTACAAAATAAGGGACCACTAACTGTCATCCATGCGAAAGGAAATGTCAAAAACGTTACCATGTGTTTTCTGTGTCGTTACGTAATTAAACAAAATAAATAGAAGAAAATAATGGAAAATAAAAATACAAATATTTTTCGGTATTTTTTTAAAATAGATGTATGTATATTTATGTTAGCGTAAAGCAGTCAACCTTGTACAAAATGGTCATGTTAATAACAATTAAAAAAATGTGTTTGGCAACTCTTTTTTATCATATGTTGTCAATTGTTTTCATTTTTCGTATGTTTTCATTTCTGAAAATAAGTGTAGTGCCAAAATGAGTGAATGAAAAAAACACAAGTTTAAATATAAAAGAAAAATTAAATCTAATGACAAATATGACAAAAGATGAACTATGTGCGAAATAGGTTGCTGCAAGGCCACTATAAACAGAATTTTAAAAAATAAAAAATCAATTGTGGAGAAATCAAAACCCAGCAAGTTGGCCAACAAAAGAGATTTCTTAATTTGTTCCATATATTTGAACTGGCGCGTACGTGAAAGTGGAGCAGGCTCTTTCATTATGGTTTAGCGAAATTCGAGAATTTGGTGCTATACTTTCACGTGAAATTATTTTTGAATAAGCAAAGCAGTTTGCTGTTACATGAACGAAGACTTCAATCCCAGTTCTGGATGGCTTTATCGCTGGCAGAAAAGAAAAGGCATTTCACTGAAAAAAAATCATAGAGAAGGCGCATCCGCTGATATAGATGCCGCTAATACTTTTTTTGATTCGGTTTTACCAGATTAATTTTGCAATATGAGCCATCAGAAATTTTTAACGCCGACGAAAGCGGAAGCGAAAGTTCAAAAGAAAGTTTGACATTACTTTTTTTTGTAATGCTACCGGCGACTATAAAAAAGTTATAGTCATTGGAAAGTCAAAAAATCTACGATGCTTCAAAAATAAAACGTTGCCTCTCAAGTATTACTCACAAAACAAAGCTTGGGTGACAAGAAATTTATGGAAAGAAATTTTGCTTTCTCTTGATGCAGAAATGGCAAAACAAGGGTGAAAAATAATTTTGTTCGTCGATAATGCATCTTCTCATAAGACATCAGCAGTTTTTACAAACATTGTCGTGCAATTCTTACCAGCTAATACAACATCCATTGCACAACCGCTCGATCAGGGTATAATTCACTGCTTTAAGTCGTACTACCGACAAAACATTGTACGAAAACAAATTGCTGCAATTGAAAATGGAAAAACAATTATCGATTTCCAAAAAAATTTCAATGTCATTCACGTTATCGTGGTGCCTGGTTAAACCAATTTCTATAACCAACTGTTTCAAAAAGGTAATCTTCCATTAATTTGTAGCTGTATCAAAACTTTTAACTATGTATATCCTTACATCCTCGAATTTCAGATAAAGTTTATTTCATCTACTGAGAATAGTGACTTGGAAGAGGAAATTTTGGAACCTGGTCTTGACGATGAACAACGACGGGAATTTTAAAGTTTGATTTGCTGCCACGACAACTTGCCATGCTAGGGCAACTTACAGATGAAAAAATCATTAATTAAATTACTCATTATTCATCTTCAGACCTCTCCGAAGATGAACAAATTGTTAAGGATCCTCCTTCAACTAAAGATGCTTTAAATTCTCTGGCCATCCATCGCGATTTTTTCTTGCCAAACATTCTATTTTCACACGAACTTCATATGGAAAAAATATTATTGAGCAATTTTATAAGACACAAATTCAGACTGAGATAAAAGATTTTTTTAAACCTATTTAATTATTAATTTGAATGTGTACACATGTATATCGTTCATCTTTTCTTTAATGAGAGATATGTACATACACTTAAATACATATGGATCTCGTATTTTGTGTAAAGTTAATGCAAACTCAGTTCCTTTTATGTTGTTTTATCTTTATTATGTTCTGTTTATTTCAATTGAAGGTTAATAATTTTATTCAATTTTTTTTTAATAAGTGAACTAGTCTTTGAATTATAACAATGTAAAATGAAACAATTTTATATTTCACTCCGCTTTATTGAGCTCGCAGCGCAATTAAACGGGATTGTCTTAATTGCGTCAGTGAATCAATTAACCGAGCATCGGATAATTGATTACCCGGTTACTTGATCCGAAAACTGTGCATTTTGGCAAAATCAATTAAGCGGGAGATACTGTAGTATGTGATAAAAGTGTCCAACGGTACTATTGCTGTTGTTTCGCTTGCTATTATATACCATCAGGTAGGCCCATTAATTTTGCAGCACCAACTTCGTTGTTCATGTACTTATATTTGCACGATATAGCATGTACGAATCTAAGTCTTCATTTATGATGAGTAGAATCATGGCTATCTGACTGGAGAATAAAGGTCAACGAGACTAAATACACACAGGTAACTTTCTCACTGAATTTAGCACATGTCCGACATTGAAATTAAACACTCAGGGCTGTCATTAAAACCAATGTTGTCACTATTGGTTTTTAAAACGATAAGAAGCAATGCTTTCGTGCCATGAAAATCAATGATATCGGTTTTATCCGCAAAAGCTGATTCAAACATTGGTTTTATTTACATTCGAAATGGACAAACCCAACTTGGTTTCATGATACCAAATGAAACCAACAGCCCTGAATATCGCTTTTTCTCAATCCGATAACGTTACATACCTTGGAATCCACCTGGATCGACGACTAACATGAAAAATCATATAGAAGCCGAAAAGACTCAACTGAAGCTTTAGGTGTGCCAAATTCACTGGATTCTGAACGCAAACTCAAAACTCGAATACAAGGTTCTGCTATATAATAGTGTAATCAAACCTATCGGTCTATGCGGTGTCCATCTATGAGAAAAGCAAGTTTAAGCAACCTTGACAAGATACAGAGAGTATAACCGAAAACATTGGAGTTGTTCACCGGCACTGCTTGATACATGAAGAATGAAAACATCCATCCAAAAAACTGTGTAGAATCCTCATTTCTACGTCACGAGGTTTAAACCAAACTATGTTAAAATGCTCTCCATGTGATCCTTATTATCAGTCAAAGCCCAAATGGGAAATGTCTGGCTATAGAGGCTTTAGCCTCTATTTCACAATGTTTAATGCAAATCCTGTCAAAAAGACGCAGAGCAGATCCAATAATATCAAATAAAGCATTAATAAAAAAAAACGTTGTGATGGTGATAAATGTCGCAGTTCCTTAATTTGCTTTCTTGACGTATTGCAGTATATTTTTCTTTGGTGAAATTATTTTTAAGCTAAAAAGCTAATGCTTCCCCTGCGGAAAATACAACAGGTTTTTGATCCTTTTAAGAGCCACTAAGTCTGTATTTCCATGTTTTAAAGCTGACGATGCTGACGCACGAACTATTAACTCAGTTTCATTACTTACGCTTGAAAGGACTGCTGTTGCTTTCCTCTTTCCGTACTGAGACTTTTAGCAATATGTAAGTTGAGGAAGACCAACAGCAGAAAAAGTCACTTTGCCAGATTTATTTTTATTTTCGAAGCTTATTTCAGCGATGAGCCAAGTGACATACACAGTTCGAAACATTTTAGACTTTTTGTCCTTCCCAATACTTTTGTTATATTTCGCCAACATTTCTGATACGTTTTTACAGAAAAGGCGCATCGGAAATTTCAGTTTTACCAATTTTGTCGACTATATTATCACAAAGTTTATTCTGCTTTTTTGGCCTTGAAATTTCGTTAAGCCAAATTTAAAACAACTCCCCTTTTTTAAAACGCAATATTTTAAAAAATATTGTATTAAAACGGCTAAAATTGGCTATTGAATTTAAATGGAAATTGCTTAATAACATTTCAATATGCATTTGTACTTGCAATTCGCTGATCTTCGCCGAAATTTTAAAAGCTTCCACGCAGTTAGTGGCTTTATTTCATGCAATCAAATAAATTTATCACCTTTTTTAATAAAAAAAAACATTAATACTCGTAGTTACTTATATTTTCACTTTCTTCTTTATAACTCAAGAAATTATTTAAACAATCAATTGAATCTTTAAAAGCAATACAGGCTTTCCACCAAAATGGATTAAGTGATAACCATGCAATGTCTATGACTGCGTGATGGCAACCGGAATTTAATAAAGGGTGTATTCTTAAAGTGTGGTTTTGAATCTGGCCTCACGTTTTTTGGAGTTGGTCTTTTTAAAAGCTGTCACTTGATTTGTGTTTAGTTTGGTTTGCCATTTCAGAATAAATAGACTAACTCTGGACCAACGTTTGCAAATCGTAGTGAATGGCCCCAAAACAAGATGGTCACAGATACAGATTATTATAAGAAAAATTTGTTCAGGTATGAAAGTCACTTTTGGTGAGTATGTTATTTACCAAAATTGTCGCATTTGGCGTAATGAAAATCCAAAAGCCATTGTTTGGTATGCTCTATGGGTAGAGGGAATTATTGGTCAATATTTCTTTAAAAATGAAGCCGGCGAAAATGTAACAGTCAATGGGGAACGCTATAGAGCCATGATTAATGACGGACGACCTTTGGTTCTAACAAAACGGCGCTACATGCCATACAGACAACGAAACAATCATTTTATTGAAGAAAACTTTCGGTGAGCGCATTATCTCGCTCGTGGGCCTGTGGCGTGGCCTCCAAGATGGACTATGTTGTATAGGGTTATTTGAATTTGCTTGTCTACGCAGACAAGCCCGATTGACGCCATGGAAGAGAATATTCGGCGCGTTATTGCTGACGTACGGTCCAAATGCTGCAAAAAGTGGTCGAAAATTGTGCCTCTCGGCTGGAATATATTTGAGCCAGCCGCGGTGTCCACTTGCCCGAAATCATTCATGGCAACACTTATCTTTAATAATAGCTAAATTATTGGCCATAGCATTAAATTGTATGCGTTTTATATCTTCTTGAAAGGAGCACCCCCCATTTATCAAAAACAAAAAGAATTGAGAAAAGTGCAATATTTGCAGTTGGAAAATTGGACTTTAACACAATTTTGGTGGTCGTTTGAGCTACACAGAAAACATTTCATACTCGTAGCATAGAGAGCGCTAAGTGCGACTTATAACTTGCTGGTTTATGTAAAACGAAATATATCCCCGCCGGTCTAGAAGTATTAAATCCGAACTTGCTTTATCTTTCGACAGAATGCGCAAACAGAGTATTAAGGAGCATGTCATAAGCGGGCCGTTCGACTTTTTTTTTCTTTGTTTAATAAAATTGAATTGGTAAACCTGTCAAAATCAAATACTCAGCTGAAATTGTGATGTCAATTGGCCGCCTCGGAGCTGTGATTTGAGCCCTTTAGACTATTTTCTTTGGGGAGCCATTAAGGATAAATGTAACGCAATGCTTCCAGAGACAATTGAAGCGTTGAAACATGAATTCGAAGTTGGCCTTGAGGAGATTCGATTGGATGAGGTACTGCCGATCCAGTTGTAGTCATATGAATGATATTGTTAAATGAGAAAATTCAACGTTTTCAATAAAACCAGAAATTTGAAAAAATTATCAGTCTGTTTTTTTATAGCCAATTCAGATTTAAAATGTTAAATCGCTCACCCTGAACATCATAAGCGTCGAGTTGTCAATACCATAACGACGAAAGAAGTTGAAATTAACAACAACGACAAAAGAAGTTTATAGCCTGTGTCAGTATTTCGAACGTTAACGTTCGCATGCCTTTTATGCGACAAACAGCTGATTCGGGGCACACTAACAATTATCAAAACAACAAAGCGAAAGAAAATCAATGCGAACGAAAAAGTAAGCATTTCAGTACAAAATTAGGGACCACTAACTGTCATCCATGCGAAAGGAAATGTCAAAAACGTTACCATGTGTTTTCTGTGTCGTTTACTAATTAAACAAAAGAAAGAGAGGAAAATAATGGAAAATTAAAATACAAATATTTTTCGGTATTTTATTAAAATAGATGTATGTATATTTAGTTTAGCGTAAAGCAGTCAACCTTGCACAAGGTGCTGACATTGGTTGGCATAACATTCCACAGAGGGGCAATGGAAAAAAGCATTTCTGGTAGAATTTAAAAAAAATAATACACACAATTTTTTTGTTTTAATTATATATTTATTGCAATACCCCTCCGTATTGCAGCCGCTCTTCTTTCTGCTTAAACCCTGTCTTCATCGTCGTTTGCCTGAATCTCGTCTCGAATCTATTTTTCAATGATAAAGTCGTCCGGGCACTTATATTGTAAGCGCTTTGCACTGTTTTTTCAGCACCCCGAAAGATTGTTCTGGGTCGCTTTTTCATGCAAAAGTGAGTGACTGGCATTCTTTCGCATAGCTTTTCTTTCGATATACTGGCCCTGGCTGTTATTCAAGTTAAAAATAGAATAACGAAGAAAGCAAACAAGAACATGCAGTCATTAACAGCAATGCGTGGTCGTGTTTGCCATGCATAAATTCATATTTGGTCATGAAGAGGAACGTGATAATAGACAACTTCTACACATATTCGAAGGATACTACTATGAAGCGAGTAGCACTTGTTTTACCGAGAAAGCAGCGTACGTCAACGTCTTGGACATAGGCTATAATGATGACAATTTGTTTTTGCATAATTTGTTCAAAGGTACTATTTTAAATGTTGACAACGACACCTTAAGCGATAACGACGAATGCAATGATGAAGGGAATAATATGCAAACAAAGAAAAAACGAGAAATTAAATAAGCTGACAGTTGGTGATGTACATCGCAAATAAGCAAACATTTACATTCGGTTATTTTGCATTACCCTACCGATTTCGTTGAAACCGGTTCATAAATTATAGAAAATTTCAACACACTGCCATTTTAAATGTTTATGTTTTGCAACCTATTTTCAAACACAATTAAACCGCGGTAACACAACAAAAATATATTTTTTTAATAAAATATTTATTTGTCTAAAATAACACCAATAAAATTGTATTTGGTTTAAAAAGTTATATTTGGTTACTTGCTTCCTAATAATTGCAACAACACTTGGCTTAAAGTCAGTGAGAAAGTTTCCGATTTCAAGTTGAGGCACTTTTCTTACAGAAACACTTTTTTAAGCGATTCGTATTGAAGTAGAATCGGAACAAATGTCATATTACCGATTTTGAACGAGTGTATGGAATAGGAATCGGCAATTTTTTATAGAGAAACGGTGACGGTGAGAATGACGTCAAATCGGTAACTGCGATCGGTACGAGTTACAGAAATGAGCTACTAGAAGGGCCAGGTCAATTTAATAACTACAACCTTTACGACGTTTAGTATTTTTGACTATGTACACAAATGTGTAAGACCAGTGGCAAAAAACGTCTTCTAAGGGAACTCCTTTAATGACAGTATGGATATTACTCGTAAACTGGGACATTTTTACGCACTGCATATTGCTATAGTAAGAATAATTTGATCACTATTAAGTTGGGAAAGTATAATCAAAAACTGGAATTTAAAGACTTATTTGATCAGACTAGTTCTCACAAAATGTTCTCCAGACAGCACTGATAATAAACGAATTATCCATATAGAGCATCGAGCGATCAATAGGCCAAGAGACAACAGCCTGTTCACGCTGATTTCGAAAATAAGGTCACTTATCTCAGAGGAGCATATCATATTGAAATACAATTGAAAGTTTGATACGCTACACAAATTCCGACAATGCACTTTAAAAACAAATGATTTTGCTATTCTGATAATCTCTTAAAGCAGCACCCTCCCCTGAAAACGCTGGAGAAACTTTATAGACAGAGTTGCAAAGCGATTTGGCTTATTCTTACGTTAAAAACGGGTAGGGTAAATATCGAAACGTTAAAATGTCTTTTTCTAATCCAGAATCTTTCGGTTGTCTTATTTAACAATTTAGCTATTTTAAACTTTAACAAAACTATTTTCTGTGTGGACGATACAGCAAAGGTATCCGTAGGAAAACTTAGCGCGTCCGCCCTAAAGTGATAACTTTAAGGAGAATGGCGAATTTTTATGCATTCTTTACTTAGGAATGAGTCCAAGATTCCCATTGGGAATTTGGTATAGGCTAAGATTTTGTATCTTTTAAACGATTATTATATATAAAAGTGTCAATCTTATTATGCAAGTTGTAAACTTGTACAAGCTACTTATAAGATTCGTCACAAGTTGGTTGAGAAGTTATAAAACGAGTGGACAAAAAGGTTTCGGTAAATGCCTAAAAATTTTTTTAACAAATGTAATAAATTGATGTTATTATGAAATAAAATTTCATATTGTATTATTTTCGTTTCTTTGGTCGGCATCGTGCTTATTGACACCTGCTAAGACTCCGGCCGTATTTCCGACTCCACAGCCCTGCCAGTAATACGTCGACCGTAGAGTTTAATTTTGATGCGTTTCTTTACTGGGACCAGCTGATAGACTAAAAACCGAATTATAGTTTTGAAAGTTTTAATAAAAGAACTTTTCTGATGAATAGCAGTGAATTGTACCAAAACTGCACTGAAAAAAACAGGGTACGAACGAGTCTTAAATTGCACCACAAATGGTACAATTGTACCATGTTTTTCTTCGGTGCAACACATCAACCAACATCCATACACCAGCCACTTGCCAGCGAACTCACACACACTACCTAACAGACACACAACATTCAACAACTCCAAAACAGCAGCATAGCAGCCATTTACTTGCCAGTGAACACACACAACTCAACAGACACTTGCCAGTCAACAACCACCAGATATACATCGCAACCAATAGCAACAAAAGAAAACGCCAACGAGGAGAAAAGTTAATTGAACCGCCTGTTTTTCTTCGGCAAAAAAAGAAAAAGCATCAATGAGCAGACGAGAACTAAGAGTGGCTCAGGAGACAGCTGGAATGGTCAAAGACCAGGCTGGTACTATAAAAACGTTGCTGGATGTTGCAAAATAAATAGCCGAAGCTGCCAAAAGAACAGCAGATGTATTAGGACTCGAAAACTCTATTGCAAGCATCGAAAAATCGTTTTACAATATTGCGAGAGCTGGCGTGCTTTTTGTTGTAGCGCTTTCAGCAACGTCCTTTGGATTCGCAAAGGACGTCATGAGGAATAAGTTTATTGCCGCCATCTCCTAAAAACAGAAATGGATAATGTTTCCAATAATAATTAAAAATTACCAAGAATCCAGGCGTTTCGTATCCCCGGTCGAAATCATCTTGAAATTTTTTGTCGGGCGCACTTTCTTTCCATGTAAAAGAATCGTGGGCATCTCAAGAACATTAGAGATGCCCTGTAACTTCCTCCTTGGAACTTAAATTTCACTATCCTTCAAAATATATAAGACGATTAAGACATTCATGTTTCCTAAATGTTGTTTGTTGACATTTGATTTTTTATGTCTTGCTCAGTTGAGCAACAGTGGCGATAACTTTTGGGTTTATATGGTACAATTTAGACATTTCGCGTTTTTGCGTAGACAAATTTGCGAATATTTTTGAATTTGTTGTTCTGGCAACATTTTTCGTCACTCACATAACGTAAGGCGATGAGAACGAAGATCCGAAATATACTGGGTCGCTTTTTGATGCAAAAGTGAGTGACTGGCATTCTTTCGCATAGCTTTTCTTTCGATATACAGGCCCTGGCTGTTATTCAAGTTAAAAATAGAATATCGAAGAAAGCAAACAAGAACATGCCATCATTAACAGCAATGCGTGGTCGTGTTTGCCATGCATAAATTCATATTTGGTCATGAAGAGGAACGTGATAATAGACAACTTCTACACATATTCGAAGGATACTACTATGAAGCGAGTAGCACTTGTTTTACCGAGAAAGCAGCGTACGTCAACGTCTTGGACATAGGCTATAATGATGACAATTTGTTTTTGCATAATTTGTTCAAAGGTACTATTTTAAATGTTGACAACGACACCTTAAGCGATAACGACGAATGCAATGATGAAGGGAATAATATGCAAACAAAGAAAAAACGAGAAATTAAATAAGCTGACAGTTGGTGATGTATATTGCAAATAAGCAAACATTTACATTCGGTTATTTTGCAATACCCTACCGCTTTCGTTGAAACCGGTTCATAAATTGTTGTAAATTTCAACACACTGCCATTTTAAATGTTTATGTTTTGCTACCAATTTTCAAACACAATTAAACCGCGGTAACACAATAAATATATATTTTTTTAATAAAATATTTATTTGTCTAAAATAACACCAATAAAATTGTATTTGGTTTAAAAAGTTATATTTGGTTACTTGCTTCCTAATAATTGCAACAACACTTGGCTTAAAGTCAGTGAGAAAGTTTCCGATTTCAAGTTGAGGCACTTTTCTTACAGAAACACTTTTTTAAGCGATTCGTATTGAAGTAGAATCGGAACAAATGTCATATTACCGATTTTGAACAAGTGTATGGAATAGGAATCGGCAATTTTTTATAGAGAAACGGTGACGGTGAGAATGACGTCAAATCGGTAACTGCGATCGGTACGAGTTTCAGAAATGAGCTACTAGAAGGGCCAGGTCAATTTAATACCTACAACCTCTATGACGTTTAGTATTTTTGACTATGTACACAAATGTGTAAGACCAGTGGCAAAAAACGTCTTCTAGGGGAACTCCTTTAGTGACAGTATGGATATTACTCGTAAACTGGGACATTTTTACGCACTGCATATTGCTATAGTAAGAATAATTTGATCACTATTAAGTTGGGAAAGTATAATCAAAAACTGGAATTTAAAGACTTATTTGATCAGACTAGTTCTCACAAAATGTTCTCCAGACAGCACTGATAATAAACGAATTATCCATATAGAGCATCGAGCGATCAATAGGCCAAGAGACAACAGCCTGTTCACGCTGATTTCGAAAATAAGGTCACTTATCTCAGAGGAGCATATCATATTGAAATACAATTGAAAGTTTGATACGCTACACAAATTCCGACAATGCACTTTAAAAACAAATGATTTTGCTATTCTGATAATCTCTTAAAGCAGCACCCTCCCCTGAAAACGCTGGAGAAACTTTATAGACAGAGTTGCAAAGCGATTTGGCTTATTCTTACGTTAAAAACGGGTAGGGTAAATATCGAAACGTTAAAATGTCTTTTTCTAATCCAGAATCTTTCGGTTGTCTTATTTAACAATTTAGCTATTTTAAACTTTAACAAAACTATTTTCTGTGTGGACGATACAGCAAAGGTATCCGTAGGAAAACTTAGCGCGTCCGCCCTAAAGTGATAACTTTAAGGAGAATGGCGAATTTTTATGCATTCTTTACTTAGGAATGAGTCCAAGATTCCCATTGGGAATTTGGTATAGGCTAAGATTTTGTATCTTTTAAACGATTATTATATATAAAAGTGTCAATCTTATTATGCAAGTTGTAAACTTGTACAAGCTACTTATAAGATTCGTCACAAGTTGGTTGAGAAGTTATAAAACGAGTGGACAAAAAGGTTTCGGTAAATGCCTAAAAATTTTTTTAACAAATGTAATAAATTGATGTTATTATGAAATAAAATTTCATATTGTATTATTTTCGTTTCTTTGGTCGGCATCGTGCTTATTGACACCTGCTAAGACTCCGGCCGTATTTCCGACTCCACAGCCCTGCCAGTAATACGTCGACCGTAGAGTTTAATTTTGATGCGTTTCTTTACTGGGTCCAGCTGATAGACTAAAAACCGAATTATAGTTTTGAATGTTTTAATAAAAGAACTTTTCTGATGAATAGCAGTGAATTGTACCAAAACTGCACTGAAAAAAACAGGGTACGAACGAGTCTTAAATTGCACCACAAATGGTACAATTGTACCATGTTTTTCTTCGGTGCAACACATCAACCAACATCCATACACCAGCCACTTGCCAGCGAACTCACACACACTACCTAACAGACACACAACATTCAACAACTCCAAAACAGCAGCATAGCAGCCATTTACTTGCCAGTGAACACACACAACTCAACAGACACTTGCCAGTCAACAACCACCAGATATACATCGCAACCAATAGCAACAAAAAAAAAACGCCAACGAGGAGAAAAGTTAATTGAACCGCCTGTTTTTCTTCGGCAAAAAAAGAAAAAGCATCAATGAGCAGACGAGAACTAAGAGTGGCTCAGGAGACAGCTGGAATGGTCAAAGACCAGGCTGGTACTATAAAAACGTTGCTGGATGTTGCAAAATAAATAGCCGAAGCTGCCAAAAGAACAGCAGATGTATTAGGACTCGAAAACTCTATTGCAAGCATCGAAAAATCGTTTTACAATATTGCGAGAGCTGGCGTGCTTTTTGTTGTAGCGCTTTCAGCAACGTCCTTTGGATTCGCAAAGGACGTCATGAGGAATAAGTTTATTGCCGCCATCTCCTAAAAACAGAAATGGATAATGTTTCCAATAATAATTAAAAATTACCAAGAATCCAGGCGTTTCGTATCCCCGGTCGAAATCATCTTGAATTTTTTTGTCGGGCGCACTTTCTTTCCATGTAAAAGAATCGTGGGCATCTCAAGAACATTAGAGATGCCCTGTAACTTCCTCCTTGGAACTTAAATTTCACTATCCTTCAAAATATATAAGACGATTAAGACATTCATGTTTCCTAAATGTTGTTTGTTGACATTTGATTTTTTATGTCTTGCTCAGTTGAGCAACAGTGGCGGTAACTTTTGGGTTTATATGGTACAATTTAGACATTTCGCGTTTTTGCGTAGACAAATTTGCGAATATTTTTGAATTTGTTGTTCTGGCAACATTTTTCGTCACTCACATAACGTTAGGCGATGAGAACGAAGATCCGAAATATACTGGGTCGCTTTTTGATGCAAAAGTGAGTGACTGGCATTCTTTCGCATAGCTTTTCTTTCGATATACAGGCCCTGGCTGTTATTCAAGTTAAAAATAGAATATCGAAGAAAGCAAACAAGAACATGCCATCATTAACAGCAATGCGTGGTCGTGTTTGCCATGCATAAATTCATATTTGGTCATGAAGAGGAACGTGATAATAGACAACTTCTACACATATTCGAAGGATACTACTATGAAGCGAGTAGCACTTGTTTTACCGAGAAAGCAGCGTACGTCAACGTCTTGGACATAGGCTATAATGATGACAATTTGTTTTTGCATAATTTGTTCAAAGGTACTATTTTAAATGTTGACAACGACACCTTAATCGATAACGACGAATGCAATGATGAAGGGAATAATATGCAAACAAAGAAAAAACGAGAAATTAAATAAGCTGACAGTTGGTGATGTATATTGCAAATAAGCAAACATTTACATTCGGTTATTTTGCAATACCCTACCGCTTTCGTTGAAACCGGTTCATAAATTGTTGTAAATTTCAACACACTGCCATTTTAAATGTTTATGTTTTGCTACCAATTTTCAAACACAATTAAACCGCGGTAACACAATAAATATATATTTTTTTAATAAAATATTTATTTGTCTAAAATAACACCAATAAAATTGTATTTGGTTTAAAAAGTTATATTTGGTTACTTGCTTCCTAATAATTGCAACAACACTTGGCTTAAAGTCAGTGAGAAAGTTTCCGATTTCAAGTTGAGGCACTTTTCTTACAGAAACACTTTTTTAAGCGAATCGTATTGAAGTAGAATCGGAACAAATGTCATATTACCGATTTTGAACGAGTGTATGGAATAGGAATCGGCAATTTTTTATAGAGAAACGGTGACGGTGAGAATGACGTCAAATCGGTAACTGCGATCGGTACGAGTTACAGAAATGAGCTACTAGAAGGGCCAGGTCAATTTAATAACTACAACCTCTATGACGTTTAGTATTTTTGACTATGTACACAAATGTGTAAGACCAGTGGCAAAAAACGTCTTCTAAGGGAACTCCTTTAATGACAGTATGGATATTACTCGTAAACTGGGACATTTTTACGCACTGCATATTGGTATAGTAAGAATAATTTGATCACTATTAAGTTGGGAAAGTATAATCAAAAACTGGAATTTAAAGACTTATTTGATCAGACTAGTTCTCACAAAATGTTCTCCAGACAGCACTGATAATAAACGAATTATCCATATAGAGCATCGAGCGATCAATTGGCCAAGAGACAACAGCCTGTTCACGCTGATTTCGAAAATAAGGTCACTTATCTCAGAGGAGCATATCATATTGAAATACAATTGAAAGTTTGATACGCTACACAAATTCCGACAATGCACTTTAAAAACAAATGATTTTGCTATTCTGATAATCTCTTAAAGCAGCACCCTCCCCTGAAAACGCTGGAGAAACTTTATAGACAGAGTTGCAAAGCGATTTGGCTTATTCTTACGTTAAAAACGGGTAGGGTAAATATCGAAACGTTAAAATGTCTTTTTCTAATCCAGAATCTTTCGGTTGTCTTATTTAAGAATTTAGCTATTTTAAACTTTAACAAAACTATTTTCTGTGTGGACGATACAGCAAAGGTATCCGTAGGAAAACTTAGCGCGTCCGCCCTAAAGTGATAACTTTAAGGAGAATGACGAATTTTTATGCATTCTTTACTTAGGAATGAGTCCAAGATTCCCATTGGGAATTTGGTATAGGCTAAGATTTTGTATATTTTAAACGATTATTATATATAAAAGTGTCAATCTTATTATGCAAGTTGTAAACTTGTACAAGCTACTTATAAGATTCGTCACAAGTTGGTTGAGAAGTTATAAAACGAGTGGACAAAAAGGTTTCGGTAAATGCCTAAAAATTTTTTTAACAAATGTAATAAATTGATGTTATTATGAAATAAAATTTCATATTGTATTATTTTCGTTTCTTTGGTCGGCATCGTGCTTATTGACACCTGCTAAGACTCCGACCGTATTTCCGACTCCACAGCCCTGCCAGTAATACGTCGACCGTAGAGTTTAATTTTGATGCGTTTCTTTACTGGGTCCAGCTGATAGACAAAAAACCGAATTATAGTTTTGAAAGTTTTAATAAAAGAACTTTTCTGATGAATAGCAGTGAATTGTACCAAAACTGCACTGAAAAAAACAGGGTACGAACGAGTCTTAAATTGCACCACAAATGGTACAATTGTACCATGTTTTTCTTCGGTGCAACACATCAACCAACATCCATACACCAGCCACTTGCCAGCGAACTCACACACACTACCTAACAGACACACAACATTCAACAACTCCAAAACAGCAGCATAGCAGCCATTTACTTGCCAGTGAACACACACAACTCAACAGACACTTGCCAGTCAACAACCACCAGATATACATCGCAACCAATAGCAACAAAAAAAAACGCCAACGAGGAGAAAAGTTAATTGAACCGCCTGTTTTTCTTCGGCAAAAAAAGAAAAAGCATCAATGAGCAGACGAGAACAAAGAGTGGCTCAGGAGACAGCTGGAATGGTCAAAGACCAGGCTGGTACTATAAAAACGTTGCTGGATGTTGCAAAATAAATAGCCGAAGCTGCCAAAAGAACAGCAGATGTATTAGGACTCGAAAACTCTATTGCAAGCATCGAAAAATCGTTTTACAATATTGCGAGAGCTGGCGTGCTTTTTGTTGTAGCGCTTTCAGCAACGTCCTTTGGATTCGCAAAGGACGTCATGAGGAATAAGTTTATTGCCGCCATCTCCTAAAAACAGAAATGGATAATGTTTCCAATAATAATAAAAAATTACCAAGAATCCAGGCGTTTCGTATCCCCGGTCGAAATCATCTTGAATTTTTTTGTCGGGCGCACTTTCTTTCCATGTAAAAGAATCGTGGGCATCTCAAGAACATTAGAGATGCCCTGTAACTTCCTCCTTGGAACTTAAATTTCACTATCCTTCAAAATATATAAGACGATTAAGACATTCATGTTTCCTAAATGTTGTTTGTTGACATTTGATTTTTTATGTCTTGCTCAGTTGAGCAACAGTGGCGGTAACTTTTGGGTTTATATGGTACAATTTAGACATTTCGCGTTTTTGCGTAGACAAATTTGCGAATATTTTTGAATTTGTTGTTCTGGCAACATTTTTCGTCACTCACATAACGTAAGACGATGAGAACGAAGATCCGAAATATACTGGGTCGCTTTTTGATGCAAAAGTGAGTGACTGGCATTCTTTCGCATAGCTTTTCTTTCGATATACAGGCCCTGGCTGTTATTCAAGTTAAAAATAGAATATCGAAGAAAGCAAACAAGAACATGCCATCATTAACAGCAATGCGTGGTCGTGTTTGCCATGCATAAATTCATATTTGGTCATGAAGAGGAACGTGATAATAGACAACTTCTACACATATTCGAAGGATACTACTATGAAGCGAGTAGCACTTGTTTTACCGAGAAAGCAGCGTACGTCAACGTCTTGGACATAGGCTATAATGATGACAATTTGTTTTTGCATAATTTGTTCAAAGGTACTATTTTAAATGTTGACAACGACACCTTAAGCGATAACGACGAATGCAATGATGAAGGGAATAATATGCAAACAAAGAAAAAACGAGAAATTAAATAAGCTGACAGTTGGTGATGTATATTGCAAATAAGCAAACATTTACATTCGGTTATTTTGCAATACCCTACCGCTTTCGTTGAAACCGGTTCATAAATTGTTGTAAATTTCAACACACTGCCATTTTAAATGTTTATGTTTTGCTACCAATTTTCAAACACAATTAAACCGCGGTAACACAATAAATATATATTTTTTTAATAAAATATTTATTTGTCTAAAATAACACCAATAAAATTGTATTTGGTTTAAAAAGTTATATTTGGTTACTTGCTTCCTAATAATTGCAACAACACTTGGCTTAAAGTCAGTGAGAAAGTTTCCGATTTCAAGTTGAGGCACTTTTCTTACAGAAACACTTTTTTAAGCGATTCGTATTGAAGTAGAATCGGAACAAATGTCATATTACCGATTTTGAACAAGTGTATGGAATAGGAATCGGCAATTTTTTATAGAGAAACGGTGACGGTGAGAATGACGTCAAATCGGTAACTGCGATCGGTACGAGTTACAGAAATGAGCTACTAGAAGGGCCAGGTCAATTTAATACCTACAACCTCTATGACGTTTAGTATTTTTGACTATGTACACAAATGTGTAAGACCAGTGGCAAAAAACGTCTTCTAAGGGAACTCCTTTAGTGACAGTATGGATATTACTCGTAAACTGGGACATTTTTAAGCACTGCATATTGCTATAGTAAGAATAATTTGATCACTATTAAGTTGGGAAAGTATAATCAAAAACTGGAATTTAAAGACTTATTTGATCAGACTAGTTCTCACAAAATGTTCTCCAGACAGCACTGATAATAAACGAATTATCCATATAGAGCATCGAGCGATCAATAGGCCAAGAGACAACAGCCTGTTCACGCTGATTTCGAAAATAAGGTCACTTATCTCAGAGGAGCATATCATATTGAAATACAATTGAAAGTTTGATACGCTACACAAATTCCGACAATGCACTTTAAAAACAAATGATTTTGCTATTCTGATAATCTCTTAAAGCAGCACCCTCCCCTGAAAACGCTGGAGAAACTTTATAGACAGAGTTGCAAAGCGATTTGGCTTATTCTTACGTTAAAAACGGGTAGGGTAAATATCGAAACGTTAAAATGTCTTTTTCTAATCCAGAATCTTTCGGTTGTCTTATTTAACAATTTAGCTATTTTAAACTTTAACAAAACTATTTTCTGTGTGGACGATACAGCAAAGGTATCCGTAGGAAAACTTAGCGCGTCCGCCCTAAAGTGATAACTTTAAGGAGAATGGCGAATTTTTATGCATTCTTTACTTAGGAATGAGTCCAAGATTCCCATTGGGAATTTGGTATAGGCTAAGATTTTGTATCTTTTAAACGATTATTATATATAAAAGTGTCAATCTTATTATGCAAGTTGTAAACTTGTACAAGCTACTTATAAGATTCGTCACAAGTTGGTTGAGAAGTTATAAAACGAGTGGACAAAAAGGTTTCGGTAAATGCCTAAAAATTTTTTTAACAAATGTAATAAATTGATGTTATTATGAAATAAAATTTCATATTGTATTATTTTCGTTTCTTTGGTCGGCATCGTGCTTATTGACACCTGCTAAGACTCCGGCCGTATTTCCGACTCCACAGCCCTGCCAGTAATACGTCGACCGTAGAGTTTAATTTTGATGCGTTTCTTTACTGGGTCCAGCTGATAGACAAAAAACCGAATTATAGTTTTGAAAGTTTTAATAAAAGAACTTTTCTGATGAATAGCAGTGAATTGTACCAAAACTGCACTGAAAAAAACAGGGTACGAACGAGTCTTAAATTGCACCACAAATGGTACAATTGTACAATGTTTTTCTTCGGTGCAACACATCAACCAACATCCATACACCAGCCACTTGCCAGCGAACTCACACACACTACCTAACAGACACACAACATTCAACAACTCCAAAACAGCAGCATAGCAGCCATTTACTTGCCAGTGAACACACACAACTCAACAGACACTTGCCAGTCAACAACCACCAGATATACATCGCAACCAATAGCAACAAAAAAAAAACGCCAACGAGGAGAAAAGTTAATTGAACCGCCTGTTTTTCTTCGGCAAAAAAAGAAAAAGCATCAATGAGCAGACGAGAACTAAGAGTGGCTCAGGAGACAGCTGGAATGGTCAAAGACCAGGCTGGTACTATAAAAACGTTGCTGGATGTTGCAAAATAAATAGCCGAAGCTGCCAAAAGAACAGCAGATGTATTAGGACTCGAAAACTCTATTGCAAGCATCGAAAAATCGTTTTACAATATTGCGAGAGCTGGCGTGCTTTTTGTTGTAGCGCTTTCAGCAACGTCCTTTGGATTCGCAAAGGACGTCATGAGGAATAAGTTTATTGCCGCCATCTCCTAAAAACAGAAACGGATAATGTTTCCAATAATAATTAAAAATTACCAAGAATCCAGGCGTTTCGTATCCCCGGTCGAAATCATCTTGAAATTTTTTGTCGGGCGCACTTTCTTTCCATGTAAAAGAATCGTGGGCATCTCAAGAACATTAGAGATGCCCTGTAACTTCCTCCTTGGAACTTAAATTTCACTATCCTTCAAAATATATAAGACGATTAAGACATTCATGTTTCCTAAATGTTGTTTGTTGACATTTGATTTTTTATGTCTTGCTCAGTTGAGCAACAGTGGCGGTAACTTTTGGGTTTATATGGTACAATTTAGACATTTCGCGTTTTTGCGTAGACAAATTTGCGAATATTTTTGAATTTGTTGTTCTGGCAACATTTTTCGTCACTCACATAACGTAAGGCGATGAGAACGAAGATCCGAAATATACTGGGTCGCTTTTTGATGCAAAAGTGAGTGACTGGCATTCTTTCGCATAGCTTTTCTTTCGATATACAGGCCCTGGCTGTTATTCAAGTTAAAAATAGAATATCGAAGAAAGCAAATAAGAACATGCCATCATTAACAGCAATGCGTGGTCGTGTTTGCCATGCATAAATTCATATTTGGTCATGAAGAGGAACGTGATAATAGACAACTTCTACACATATTCGAAGGATACTACTATGAAGCGAGTAGCACTTGTTTTACCGAGAAAGCAGCGTACGTCAACGTCTTGGACATAGGCTATAATGATGACAATTTGTTTTTGCATAATTTGTTCAAAGGTACTATTTTAAATGTTGACAACGACACCTTAATCGATAACGACGAATGCAATGATGAAGGGAATAATATGCAAACAAAGAAAAAACGAGAAATTAAATAAGCTGACAGTTGGTGATGTATATTGCAAATAAGCAAACATTTACATTCGGTTATTTTGCATTACCCTACCGCTTTCGTTGAAACCGGTTCATAAATTGTTGTAAATTTCAACACACTGCCATTTTAAATGTTTATGTTTTGCTACCTATTTTCAAACACAATTAAACCGCGGTAACACAATAAAAATATATATTTTTAATAAAATATTTATTTGTCTAAAATAACACCAATAAAATTGTATTTGGTTTAAAAAGTTATATTTGGTTACTTGCTTCCTAATAATTGCAACAACACTTGGCTTAAAGTCAGTGAGAAAGTTTCCGATTTCAAGTTGAGGCACTTTTCTTACAGAAACACTTTTTTAAGCGATTCGTATTGAAGTAGAATCGGAACAAATGTCATATTACCGATTTTGAACGAGTGTATGGAATAGAAATCGGCAATTTTTTATAGAGAAACGGTGACGGTGAGAATGACGTCAAATCGGTAACTGCGATCGGTACGAGTTACAGAAATGAGCTACTAGAAGGGCCAGGTCAATTTAATAACTACAACCTCTATGACGGTTAGTATTTTTGACTATGTACACAAATGTGTAAGACCAGTGGCAAAAAACGTCTTCTAAGGGAACTCCTTTAATGACAGTATGGATATTACTCGTAAACTGGGACATTTTTACGCACTGCATATTGCTATAGTAAGAATAATTTGATCACTATTAAGTTGGGAAAGTATAATCAAAAACTGGAATTTAAAGACTTATTTGATCAGACTAGTTCTCACAAAATGTTCTCCAGACAGCACTGATAATAAACGAATTATCCATATAGAGCATCGAGCGATCAATAGGCCAAGAGACAACAGCCTGTTCACGCTGATTTCGAAAATAAGGTCACTTATCTCAGAGGAGCATATCATATTGAAATACAATTGAAAGTTTGATACGCTACACAAATTCCGACAATGCACTTTAAAAACAAATGATTTTGCTATTCAGATAATCTCTTAAAGCAGCACCCTCCCCTGAAAACGCTGGAGAAACTTTATAGACAGAGTTGCAAAGCGATTTGGCTTATTTTTACGTTAAAAACGGGTAGGGTAAATATCGAAACGTTAAAATGTCTTTTTCTAATCCAGAATCTTTCGGTTGTCTTATTTAACAATTTAGCTATTTAAAACTTTAACAAAACTATTTTCTGTGTGGACGATACAGCAAAGGTATCCGTAGGAAAACTTAGCGCGTCCGCCCTAAAGTGATAACTTTAAGGAGAATGGCGAATTTTTATGCATTCTTTACTTAGGAATGAGTCCAAGATTCCCATTGGGAATTTGGTATAGGCTAAGATTTTGTATCTTTTAAACGATTATTATATATAAAAGTGTCAATCTTATTATGCAAGTTGTAAACTTGTACAAGCTACTTATAAGATTCGTCACAAGTTGGTTGAGAAGTTATAAAACGAGTGGACAAAAAGGTTTCGGTAAATGCCTAAAAATTTTTTTAACAAATGTAATAAATTGATGTTATTATGAAATAAAATTTCATATTGTATTATTTTCGTTTCTTTGGTCGGCATCGTGCTTATTGACACCTGCTAAGACTCCGACCGTATTTCCGACTCCACAGCCCTGCCAGTAATACGTCGACCGTAGAGTTTAATTTTGATGCGTTTCTTTACTGGGTCCAGCTGATAGACAAAAAACCGAATTATAGTTTTGAAAGTTTTAATAAAAGAACTTTTCTGATGAATAGCAGTGAATTGTACCAAAACTGCACTGAAAAAAACAGGGTACGAACGAGTCTTAAATTGCACCACAAATGGTACAATTGTACCATGTTTTTCTTCGGTGCAACACATCAACCAGCATCCATACACCAGCCACTTGCCAGCGAACTCACACACACTACCTAACAGACACACAACATTCAACAACTCCAAAACAGCAGCATATCAGCCATTTACTTGCCAGTGAACACACACAACTCAACAGACACTTGCCAGTCAACAACCACCAGATATACATCGCAACCAATAGCAACAAAAAAAACGCCAACGAGGAGAAAAGTTAATTGAACCGCCTGTTTTTCTTCGGCAAAAAAAGAAAAAGCATCAATGAGCAGACGAGAACTAAGAGTGGCTCAGAAGACAGCTGGAATGGTCAAAGACCAGGCTGGTACTATAAAAACGTTGCTGGATGTTGCAAAATAAATAGCCTAAGCTGCCAAAAGAACAGCAGATGTATTAGGACTCGAAAACTCTATTGCAAGCATCGAAAAATCGTTTTACAATATTGCGAGAGCTGGCGTGCTTTTTGTTGTAGCGCTTTCAGCAACGTCCTTTGGATTCGCAAAGGACGTCATGAGGAATAAGTTTATTGCCGCCATCTCCTAAAAACAGAAATAGATAATGTTTCCAATAATAATTAAAAATTACCAAGAATCCAGGCGTTTCGTTTCCCCGGTCGAAATCATCTTGAATTTTTTTGTCGGGCGCACTTTCTTTCCATGTAAAAGAATCGTGGGCATCTCAAGAACATTAGAGATGCCTTTGGTTTAAAAAGTTATATTTGGTTACTTGCTTCCTAATAATTGCAACAACACTTGGCTTAAAGTCAGTGAGAAAGTTTCCGATTTCAAGTTGAGGCACTTTTCTTACAGAAACACTTTTTTAAGCGATTCGTATTGAAGTAGAATCGGAACAAATGTCATATTACCGATTTTGAACAAGTGTATGGAATAGGAATCGGCAATTTTTTATAGAGAAACGGTGACGGTGAGAATGACGTCAAATCGGTAACTGCGATCGGTACGAGTTACAGAAATGAGCTACTAGAAGGGCCAGGTCAATTTAATACCTACAACCTCTATGACGTTTAGTATTTTTGACTATGTACACAAATGTGTAAGACCAGTGGCAAAAAACGTCTTCTAAGGGAACTCCTTTAGTGACAGTATGGATATTACTCGTAAACTGGGACATTTTTACGCACTGCATATTGCTATAGTAAGAATAATTTGATCACTATTAAGTTGGGAAAGTATAATCAAAAACTGGAATTTAAAGACTTATTTGATCAGACTAGTTCTCACAAAATGTTCTCCAGACAGCACTGATAATAAACGAATTATCCATATAGAGCATCGAGCGATCAATAGGCCAAGAGACAACAGCCTGTTCACGCTGATTTCGAAAATAAGGTCACTTATCTCAGAGGAGCATATCATATTGAAATACAATTGAAAGTTTGATACGCTACACAAATTCCGACAATGCACTTTAAAAACAAATGATTTTGCTATTCTGATAATCTCTTAAAGCAGCACCCTCCCCTGAAAACGCTGGAGAAACTTTATAGACAGAGTTGCAAAGCGATTTGGCTTATTCTTACGTTAAAAACGGGTAGGGTAAATATCGAAAATGTCTTTTTCTAATCCAGAATCTTTCGGTTGTCTTATTTAACAATTTAGCTATTTTAAACTTTAACAAAACTATTTTCTGTGTGGACGATACAGCAAAGGTATCCGTAGGAAAACTTAGCGCGTCCGCCCTAAAGTGATAACTTTAAGGAGAATGGCGAATTTTTATGCATTCTTTACTTAGGAATGAGTCCAAGATTCCCATTGGGAATTTGGTATAGGCTAAGATTTTGTATCTTTTAAACGATTATTATATATAAAAGTGTCAATCTTATTATGCAAGTTGTAAACTTGTACAAGCTACTTATAAGATTCGTCACAAGTTGGTTGAGAAGTTATAAAACGAGTGGACAAAAAGGTTTCGGTAAATGCCTAAAAATTTTTTTAACAAATGTAATAAATTGATGTTATTATGAAATAAAATTTCATATTGTATTATTTTCGTTTCTTTGGTCGGCATCGTGCTTATTGACACCTGCTAAGACTCCGGCCGTATTTCCGACTCCACAGCCCTGCCAGTAATACGTCGACCGTAGAGTTTAGTTTTGATGCGTTTCTTTACTGGGTCCAGCTGATAGACAAAAAACCGAATTATAGTTTTGAAAGTTTTAATAAAAGAACTTTTCTGATGAATAGCAGTGAATTGTACCAAAACTGCACTGAAAAAAACAGGGTACGAACGAGTCTTAAATTGCACCACAAATGGTACAATTGTACAATGTTTTTCTTCGGTGCAACACATCAACCAACATCCATACACCAGCCACTTGCCAGCGAACTCACACACACTACCTAACAGACACACAACATTCAACAACTCCAAAACAGCAGCATAGCAGCCATTTACTTGCCAGTGAACACACACAACTCAACAGACACTTGCCAGTCAACAACCACCAGATATACATCGCAACCAATAGCAACAAAAAAAAAACGCCAACGAGGAGAAAAGTTAATTGAACCGCCTGTTTTTCTTCGGCAAAAAAAGAAAAAGCATCAATGAGCAGACGAGAACTAAGAGTGGCTCAGGAGACAGCTGGAATGGTCAAAGACCAGGCTGGTACTATAAAAACGTTGCTGGATGTTGCAAAATAAATAGCCGAAGCTGCCAAAAGAACAGCAGATGTATTAGGACTCGAAAACTCTATTGCAAGCATCGAAAAATCGTTTTACAATATTGCGAGAGCTGGCGTGCTTTTTGTTGTAGCGCTTTCAGCAACGTCCTTTGGATTCGCAAAGGACGTCATGAGGAATAAGTTTATTGCCGCCATCTCCTAAAAACAGAAATGGATAATGTTTCCAATAATAATTAAAAATTACCAAGAATCCAGGCGTTTCGTATCCCCGGTCGAAATCATCTTGAAATTTTTTGTCGGGCGCACTTTCTTTCCATGTAAAAGAATCGTGGGCATCTCAAGAACATTAGAGATGCCCTGTAACTTCCTCCTTGGAACTTAAATTTCACTATCCTTCAAAATATATAAGACGATTAAGACATTCATGTTTCCTAAATGTTGTTTGTTGACATTTGATTTTTTATGTCTTGCTCAGTTGAGCAACAGTGGCGGTAACTTTTGGGTTTATATGGTACAATTTAGACATTTCGCGTTTTTGCGTAGACAAATTTGCGAATATTTTTGAATTTGTTGTTCTGGCAACATTTTTCGTCACTCACATAACGTAAGGCGATGAGAACGAAGATCCGAAATATACTGGGTCGCTTTTTGATGCAAAAGTGAGTGACTGGCATTCTTTCGCATAGCTTTTCTTTCGATATACAGGCCCTGGCTGTTATTCAAGTTAAAAATAGAATATCGAAGAAAGCAAACAAGAACATGCCATCATTAACAGCAATTCGTGGTCGTGTTTGCCATGCATAAATTCATATTTGGTCATGAAGAGGAACGTGATAATAGACAACTTCTACACATATTCGAAGGATACTACTATGAAGCGAGTAGCACTTGTTTTACCGAGAAAGCAGCGTACGTCAACGTCTTGGACATAGGCTATAATGATGACAATTTGTTTTTGCATAATTTGTTCAAAGGTACTATTTTAAATGTTGACAACGACACCTTAATCGATAACGACGAATGCAATGATGAAGGGAATAATATGCAAACAAAGAAAAAACGAGAAATTAAATAAGCTGACAGTTGGTGATGTATATTGCAAATAAGCAAACATTTACATTCGGTTATTTTGCATTACCCTACCGCTTTCGTTGAAACCGGTTCATAAATTGTTGTAAATTTCAACACACTGCCATTTTAAATGTTTATGTTTTGCTACCTATTTTCAAACACAATTAAACCGCGGTAACACAATAAAAATATATATTTTTAATAAAATATTTTTTTGTCTAAAATAACACCAATAAAATTGTATTTGGTTTAAAAAGTTATATTTGGTTACTTGCTTCCTAATAATTGCAACAACACTTGGCTTAAAGTCAGTGAGAAAGTTTCCGATTTCAAGTTGAGGCACTTTTCTTACAGAAACACTTTTTTAAGCGATTCGTATTGAAGTAGAATCGGAACAAATGTCATATTACCGATTTTGAACGAGTGTATGGAATAGAAATCGGCAATTTTTTATAGAGAAACGGTGACGGTGAGAATGACGTCAAATCGGTAACTGCGATCGGTACGAGTTACAGAAATGAGCTACTAGAAGGGCCAGGTCAATTTAATAACTACAACCTCTATGACGGTTAGTATTTTTGACTATGTACACAAATGTGTAAGACCAGTGGCAAAAAACGTCTTCTAAGGGAACTCCTTTAATGACAGTATGGATATTACTCGTAAACTGGGACATTTTTACGCACTGCATATTGCTATAGTAAGAATAATTTGATCACTATTAAGTTGGGAAAGTATAATCAAAAACTGGAATTTAAAGACTTATTTGATCAGACTAGTTCTCACAAAATGTTCTCCAGACAGCACTGATAATAAACGAATTATCCATATAGAGCATCGAGCGATCAATAGGCCAAGAGACAACAGCCTGTTCACGCTGATTTCGAAAATAAGGTCACTTATCTCAGAGGAGCATATCATATTGAAATACAATTGAAAGTTTGATACGCTACACAAATTCCGACAATGCACTTTAAAAACAAATGATTTTGCTATTCAGATAATCTCTTAAAGCAGCACCCTCCCCTGAAAACGCTGGAGAAACTTTATAGACAGAGTTGCAAAGCGATTTGGCTTATTTTTACGTTAAAAACGGGTAGGGTAAATATCGAAACGTTAAAATGTCTTTTTCTAATCCAGAATCTTTCGGTTGTCTTATTTAACAATTTAGCTATTTAAAACTTTAACAAAACTATTTTCTGTGTGGACGATACAGCAAAGGTATCCGTAGGAAAACTTAGCGCGTCCGCCCTAAAGTGATAACTTTAAGGAGAATGGCGAATTTTTATGCATTCTTTACTTAGGAATGAGTCCAAGATTCCCATTGGGAATTTGGTATAGGCTAAGATTTTGTATCTTTTAAACGATTATTATATATAAAAGTGTCAATCTTATTATGCAAGTTGTAAACTTGTACAAGCTACTTATAAGATTCGTCACAAGTTGGTTGAGAAGTTATAAAACGAGTGGACAAAAAGGTTTCGGTAAATGCCTAAAAATTTTTTTAACAAATGTAATAAATTGATGTTATTATGAAATAAAATTTCATATTGTATTATTTTCGTTTCTTTGGTCGGCATCGTGCTTATTGACACCTGCTAAGACTCCGACCGTATTTCCGACTCCACAGCCCTGCCAGTAATACGTCGACCGTAGAGTTTAATTTTGATGCGTTTCTTTACTGGGTCCAGCTGATAGACAAAAAACCGAATTATAGTTTTGAAAGTTTTAATAAAAGAACTTTTCTGATGAATAGCAGTGAATTGTACCAAAACTGCACTGAAAAAAACAGGGTACGAACGAGTCTTAAATTGCACCACAAATGGTACAATTGTACCATGTTTTTCTTCGGTGCAACACATCAACCAACATCCATACACCAGCCACTTGCCAGCGAACTCACACACACTACCTAACAGACACACAACATTCAACAACTCCAAAACAGCAGCATATCAGCCATTTACTTGCCAGTGAACACACACAACTCAACAGACACTTGCCAGTCAACAACCACCAGATATACATCGCAACCAATAGCAACAAAAAAAACGCCAACGAGGAGAAAAGTTAATTGAACCGCCTGTTTTTCTTCGGCAAAAAAAGAAAAAGCATCAAAGCAGACGAGAACTAAGAGTGGCTCAGAAGACAGCTGGAATGGTCAAAGACCAGGCTGGTACTATAAAAACGTTGCTGGATGTTGCAAAATAAATAGCCTAAGCTGCCAAAAGAACAGCAGATGTATTAGGACTCGAAAACTCTATTGCAAGCATCGAAAAATCGTTTTACAATATTGCGAGAGCTGGCGTGCTTTTTGTTGTAGCGCTTTCAGCAACGTCCTTTGGATTCGCAAAGGACGTCATGAGGAATAAGTTTATTGCCGCCATCTCCTAAAAACAGAAATAGATAATGTTTCCAATAATAATTAAAAATTACCAAGAATCCAGGCGTTTCGTTTCCCCGGTCGAAATCATCTTGAATTTTTTTGTCGGGCGCACTTTCTTTCCATGTAAAAGAATCGTGGGCATCTCAAGAACATTAGAGATGCCTTGTAACTTCCTCCTGGAACTTAAATTTCACTATCCTTCAAAATATATAAGACGATTAAGACATTCATGTTTCCTAAATGTTGTTTGTTGACATTTGATTTTTTATGTCTTGCTCAGTTGAGCAACAGTGGCGGTAACTTTTGGGTTTATATGATACAATTTAGACATTTCGCGTTTTTGCGTAGACAAATTTGCGAATATTTTTGAATTTGTTGTTCTGGCAACATTTTTCGTCACTCACATAACGTAAGACGATGAGAACGAAGATCCGAAATATACTGGGTCGCTTTTTGATGCAAAAGTGAGTGACTGGCATTCTTTCGCATAGCTTTTCTTTCGATATACAGGCCCTGGCTGTTATTCAAGTTAAAAATAGAATATCAAAGAAAGCAAACAAGAACATGCCATCATTAACAGCAATGCGTGGTCGTGTTTGCCATGCATAAATTCATATTTGGTCATGAAGAGGAACGTGATAATAGACAACTTCTACACATATTCGAAGGATACTACTATGAAGCGAGTAGCACTTGTTTTACCGAGAAAGCAGCGTACGTCAACGTCTTGGACATAGGCTATAATGATGACAATTTGTTTTTGCATAATTTGTTCAAAGGTACTATTTTAAATGTTGACAACGACACCTTAAGCGATAACGACGAATGCAATGATGAAAGGAATAATAATGACGACGAAGCCGGTACTGAATGTACGATGAACAGTGGGATGAGATTATACAAAAATGGAAATAATTCAGCCGTTTCTAAACTTTTAGTCATATTTTGAAAGTGTAAAATTTCACACATATATAGAAGAAGTGTTTTCGAGGTTAAGTTTCGAGTTTGGGCCCCCACGATATGCAGGGGTGGAGCTACAAATTTGGCACTTCTTTTTTCCCTACCTCCGTGTAGTATTTTGGTATTCACCAAGCTGAATATTAACCGATTCATTTATTTTAATATTGTTTTAAAAACAGCAAAAATAGTTAAATAAAAGATATATAAATTGCTAATATATACCTTTCGACTAAAAAGTTATAAGCATTCAATAACAATTAACAGCCTGTGCCAGCATTTCGATCGTTAACGTTCGCTTGCCTTCTATGCGGCAAACAGCTGATTTGGGGCACACTAAAAATCATGAGAACGACAAAGCGAATGAAAATCAATGCGAATGAAAACGTTAGCATTTTAGTACATAATGGGGACCACTATCTGGCAGTACCAAGTCGCAGAGTCTTTGGGTATGAGAATGTGGTAATTCAGGAGTTGGACTATTTCACGTCATTCACAGGCTCCCCGCTCAGCGGAAACAAAGCTGTTGCAGTTATAAAACCACCAAAGCCACAAGAAAATCAGCAGTCATCTGAACAACTGCACACCAGTCAACAGCCACACACAAGCCAACATCCACACACCAGCCAACGTCCACACACAAAATATTAAATTATGTAATATTAAATATTAAATTCTACCAAAATGACTACATAATTGTACCAACACTAACGTGATTGCACCAAAATTAATCTTTTATTTCGGCAGACTAAGGCCACATCAAGGGACCAATACTAATCGCTCATGAAGTCTTAGTTAGACCAAGAAGATATACGCTGTGTTTTTGTGTTATGCTGGGGACACACCCCTTGGATCTGGACATAACATTAAAATTTACGCTATTAAAGGCACTACTGTCAAAAACCCTGACCTCAGGTGCTCGTTTCTGTAAATAAATCGGTAAGTTACCGATTTATGTGACGTCGCACCCACTAGATTGAAAGTTCCCGATTTCGTGATAATAACTGTTTCTGTACGTTGAAATCGGTAAAAATTCGATATGTGATGGAAAGAAACGCAAATCGGAAAGAAACGGTAAAAATTGAAACAGATGACAAGCAGCTTTTTGCTTGCATTTGTTTTCATGTCCAAATATTTTGTATTAAAACACTGCTATCTTAATATACATAACTTATATATTTAAACGACATTACTTTAACTTACCTTCTCACTCATTCTCATCACTCACTCATCATGTTAAAAATATGCATAATGACCGTAGAGTTTAATTTTGATGCGTTTCTTTACTGGGTCCAGCTGATAGACAAAAAACCGAATTATAGTTTTGAAAGTTTTAATAAAAGAACTTTTCTGATGAATAGCAGTGAATTGTACCAAAACTGCACTGAAAAAAACAGGGTACGAACGAGTCTTAAATTGCACCACAAATGGTACAATTGTACCATGTTTTTCTTCGGTGCAACACATCAGCCAACATCCATACACCAGCCACTTGCCAGCGAACTCACACACACTACCTAACAGACACACAACATTCAACAACTCCAAAACAGCAGCATAGCAGCCATTTACTTGCCAGTGAACACACACAACTCAACAGACACTTGCCAGTCAACAACCACCAGATATACATCGCAACCAATAGCAACAAAAAAAAAACGCCAACGAGGAGAAAAGTTAATTGAACCGCCTGTTTTTCTTCGGCAAAAAAAGAAAAAGCATCAATGAGCAGACGAGAACTAAGAGTGGCTCAGGAGACAGCTGGAATGGTCAAAGACCAGGCTGGTACTATAAAAACGTTGCTGGATGTTGCAAAATAAATAGCCGAAGCTGCCAAAAGAACAGCAGATGTATTAGGACTCGAAAACTTTCTATTGCAAGCATCGAAAAATCGTTTTACAATATTGCGAGAGCTGGCGTGCTTTTTGTTGTAGCGCTTTCAGCAACGTCCTTTGGATTCGCAAAGGACGTCATGAGGAATAAGTTTATTGCTGCCATCTCCTAAAAACAGAAATAGATAATGTTTCCAATAATAATTAAAAATTACCAAGAATCCAGGCGTTTCGTTTCCCCGGTCGAAATCATCTTGAATTTTTTTGTCGGGCGCACTTTCTTTCCATGTAAAAGAATCGTGGGCATCTCAAGAACATTAGAGATGCCTTGTAACTTCCTCCTGGAACTTAAATTTCACTATCCTTCAAAATATATAAGACGATTAAGACATTCATGTTTCCTAAATGTTGTTTGTTGACATTTGATTTTTTATGTCTTGCTCAGTTGAGCAACAGTGGCGGTAACTTTTGGGTTTATATGGTACAATTTAGACATTTCGCGTTTTTGCGTAGACAAATTTGCGAATATTTTTGAATTTGTTGTTCTGGCAACATTTTTCGTCACTCACATAACGTAAGACGATGAGAACGAAGATCCGAAATATACTGGGTCGCTTTTTGATGCAAAAGTGAGTGACTGGCATTCTTTCGCATAGCTTTTCTTTCGATATACAGGCCCTGGCTGTTATTCAAGTTAAAAATAGAATATCGAAGAAAGCAAACAAGAACATGCCATCATTAACAGCAATGCGTGGTCGTGTTTGCCATGCATAAATTCATATTTGGTCATGAAGAGGAACGTGATAATAGACAACTTCTACACATATTCGAAGGATACTACTATGAAGCGAGTAGCACTTGTTTTACCGAGAAAGCAGCGTACGTCAACGTCTTAGACATAGGCTATAATGATGACAATTTGTTTTTGCATAATTTGTTCAAAGGTACTATTTTAAATGTTGACAACGACACCTTAAGCGATAACGACGAATGCAATGATGAAGGGAATAATATGCAAACAAAGAAAAAACGAGAAATTAAATAAGCTGACAGTTGGTGATGTACATTGCAAATAAGCAAACATTTGCATTCGGTTATTTTGCAATACCCTACCGCTTTCGTCGAAACCGGTTCATAAATTGTTGTAAATTTCAACACACTGCCATTTTAAATGTTTATGTTTTGCTACCTATTTTCAAACACAATTAAACCGCGGTAACACAATAAAAATATATTTTTTTAATAAAATATTTATTTGTCTAAAATAACACCAATAAAATTGTATTTGGTTTAAAAAGTTATATTTGGTTACTTGTTTCCTAATAATTGCAACAACACTTGGCTTAAAGTCAGTGAGAAAGTTTCCGATTTCAAGTTGAGGCACTTTTCTTACAGAAACACTTTTTTAAGCGATTCGTATTGAAGTAGAATCGGAACAAATGTCATATTACCGATTTTGAACGAGTGTATGGAATAGGAATCGGCAATTTTTTATAGAGAAACGGTGACGGTGAGAATGACGTCAAATCGGTAACTACGATCGGTACGAGTTACAGAAATGAGCTACTAGAAGGGCCAGGTCAATTTAATAACTACAACCTCTATGACGTTTAGTATTTTTGACTATGTACACAAATGTGTAAGACCAGTGGCAAAAAACGTCTTCTAAGGGAACTCCTTTAATGACAGTATGGATATTACTCGTAAACTGGGACATTTTTACGCACTGCATATTGCTATAGTAAGAATAATTTGATCACTATTAAGTTGGGAAAGTATAATCAAAAACTGGAATTTAAAGACTTATTTGATCAGACTAGTTCTCACAAAATAAGGTCACTTATCTCAGAGGAGCATATCATATTGAAATACAATTGAAAGTTTGATACGCTACACAAATTCCGACAATGCACTTTAAAAACAAATGATTTTGCTATTCTGATAATCTCTTAAAGCAGCACCCTCCCCTGAAAACGCTGGAGAAACTTTATAGACAGAGTTGCAAAGCTATTTGGCTTATTCTTACGTTAAAAACGGGTAGGGTAAATATCGAAACGTTAAAATGTCTTTTTCTAATCCAGAATCTTTCGGTTGTCTTATTTAACAATTTAGCTATTTTAAACTTTAACAAAACTATTTTCTGTGTGGACGATACAGCAAAGGTATCCGTAGGAAAACTTAGCGCGTCCGCCCTAAAGTGATAACTTTAAGGAGAATGGCGAATTTTTATGCATTCTTTACTTAGGAATGAGTCCAAGATTCCCATTGGGAATTTGGTATAGGCTAAGATTTTGTATCTTTTAAACGATTATTATATATAAAAGTGTCAATCTTATTATGCAAGTTGTAAACTTGTACAAGCTACTTATAAGATTCGTCACAAGTTGGTTGAGAAGTTATAAAACGAGTGGACAAAAAGGTTTCGGTAAATGCCTAAAAATTTTTTTAACAAATGTAATAAATTGATGTTATTATGAAATAAAATTTCATATTGTATTATTTTCGTTTCTTTGGTCGGCATCGTGCTTATTGACACCTGCTAAGACTCCGACCGTATTTCCGACTCCACAGCCCTGCCAGTAATACGTCGACCGTAGAGTTTAATTTTGATGCGTTTCTTTACTGGGTCCAGCTGATAGACAAAAAACCGAATTATAGTTTTGAAAGTTTTAATAAAAGAACTTTTCTGATGAATAGCAGTGAATTGTACCAAAACTGCACTGAAAAAAACAGGGTACGAACGAGTCTTAAATTGCACCACAAATGGTACAATTGTACCATGTTTTTCTTCGGTGCAACACATCAACCAACATCCATACACCAGCCACTTGCCAGCGAACTCACACACACTACCTAACAGACACACAACATTCAACAACTCCAAAACAGCAGCATATCAGCCATTTACTTGCCAGTGAACACACACAACTCAACAGACACTTGCCAGTCAACAACCACCAGATATACATCGCAACCAATAGCAACAAAAAAAACGCCAACGAGGAGAAAAGTTAATTGAACCGCCTGTTTTTCTTCGGCAAAAAAAGAAAAAGCATCAATGAGCAGACGAGAACTAAGAGTGGCTCAGAAGACAGCTGGAATGGTCAAAGACCAGGCTGGTACTATAAAAACGTTGCTGGATGTTGCAAAATAAATAGCCTAAGCTGCCAAAAGAACAGCAGATGTATTAGGACTCGAAAACTCTATTGCAAGCATCGAAAAATCGTTTTACAATATTGCGAGAGCTGGCGTGCTTTTTGTTGTAGCGCTTTCAGCAACGTCCTTTGGATTCGCAAAGGACGTCATGAGGAATAAGTTTATTGCCGCCATCTCCTAAAAACAGAAATAGATAATGTTTCCAATAATAATTAAAAATTACCAAGAATCCAGGCGTTTCGTTTCCCCGGTCGAAATCATCTTGAATTTTTTTGTCGGGCGCACTTTCTTTCCATGTAAAAGAATCGTGGGCATCTCAAGAACATTAGAGATGCCTTGTAACTTCCTCCTGGAACTTAAATTTCACTATCCTTCAAAATATATAAGACGATTAAGACATTCATGTTTCCTAAATGTTGTTTGTTGACATTTGATTTTTTATGTCTTGCTCAGTTGAGCAACAGTGGCGGTAACTTTTGGGTTTATATGATACAATTTAGACATTTCGCGTTTTTGCGTAGACAAATTTGCGAATATTTTTGAATTTGTTGTTCTGGCAACATTTTTCGTCACTCACATAACGTAAGACGATGAGAACGAAGATCCGAAATATACTGGGTCGCTTTTTGATGCAAAAGTGAGTGACTGGCATTCTTTCGCATAGCTTTTCTTTCGATATACAGGCCCTGGCTGTTATTCAAGTTAAAAATAGAATATCAAAGAAAGCAAACAAGAACATGCCATCATTAACAGCAATGCGTGGTCGTGTTTGCCATGCATAAATTCATATTTGGTCATGAAGAGGAACGTGATAATAGACAACTTCTACACATATTCGAAGGATACTACTATGAAGCGAGTAGCACTTGTTTTACCGAGAAAGCAGCGTACGTCAACGTCTTGGACATAGGCTATAATGATGACAATTTGTTTTTGCATAATTTGTTCAAAGGTACTATTTTAAATGTTGACAACGACACCTTAAGCGATAACGACGAATGCAATGATGAAAGGAATAATAATGACGACGAAGCCGGTACTGAATGTACGATGAACAGTGGGATGAGATTATACAAAAATGGAAATAATTCAGCCGTTTCTAAACTTTTAGTCATATTTTGAAAGTGTAAAATTTCACACATATATAGAAGAAGTGTTTTCGAGGTTAAGTTTCGAGTTTGGGCCCCCACGATATGCAGGGGTGGAGCTACAAATTTGGCACTTCTTTTTTCCCTACCTCCGTGTAGTATTTTGGTATTCACCAAGCTGAATATTAACCGATTCATTTATTTTAATATTGTTTTAAAAACAGCAAAAATAGTTAAATAAAAGATATATAAATTGCTAATATATACCTTTCGACTAAAAAGTTATAAGCATTCAATAACAATTAACAGCCTGTGCCAGCATTTCGATCGTTAACGTTCGCTTGCCTTCTATGCGGCAAACAGCTGATTTGGGGCACACTAAAAATCATGAGAACGACAAAGCGAATGAAAATCAATGCGAATGAAAACGTTAGCATTTTAGTACATAATGGGGACCACTATCTGGCAGTACCAAGTCGCAGAGTCTTTGGGTATGAGAATGTGGTAATTCAGGAGTTGGACTATTTCACGTCATTCACAGGCTCCCCGCTCAGCGGAAACAAAGCTGTTGCAGTTATAAAACCACCAAAGCCACAAGAAAATCAGCAGTCATCTGAACAACTGCACACCAGTCAACAGCCACACACAAGCCAACATCCACACACCAGCCAACGTCCACACACAAAATATTAAATTATGTAATATTAAATATTAAATTCTACCAAAATGACTACATAATTGTACCAACACTAACGTGATTGCACCAAAATTAATCTTTTATTTCGGCAGACTAAGGCCACATCAAGGGACCAATACTAATCGCTCATGAAGTCTTAGTTAGACCAAGAAGATATACGCTGTGTTTTTGTGTTATGCTGGGGACACACCCCTTGGATCTGGACATAACATTAAAATTTACGCTATTAAAGGCACTACTGTCAAAAACCCTGACCTCAGGTGCTCGTTTCTGTAAATAAATCGGTAAGTTACCGATTTATGTGACGTCGCACCCACTAGATTGAAAGTTCCCGATTTCGTGATAATAACTGTTTCTGTACGTTGAAATCGGTAAAAATTCGATATGTGATGGAAAGAAACGCAAATCGGAAAGAAACGGTAAAAATTGAAACAGATGACAAGCAGCTTTTTGCTTGCATTTGTTTTCATGTCCAAATATTTTGTATTAAAACACTGCTATCTTAATATACATAACTTATATATTTAAACGACATTACTTTAACTTACCTTCTCACTCATTCTCATCACTCACTCATCATGTTAAAAATATGCATAATGACCGTAGAGTTTAATTTTGATGCGTTTCTTTACTGGGTCCAGCTGATAGACAAAAAACCGAATTATAGTTTTGAAAGTTTTAATAAAAGAACTTTTCTGATGAATAGCAGTGAATTGTACCAAAACTGCACTGAAAAAAACAGGGTACGAACGAGTCTTAAATTGCACCACAAATGGTACAATTGTACCATGTTTTTCTTCGGTGCAACACATCAGCCAACATCCATACACCAGCCACTTGCCAGCGAACTCACACACACTACCTAACAGACACACAACATTCAACAACTCCAAAACAGCAGCATAGCAGCCATTTACTTGCCAGTGAACACACACAACTCAACAGACACTTGCCAGTCAACAACCACCAGATATACATCGCAACCAATAGCAACAAAAAAAAAACGCCAACGAGGAGAAAAGTTAATTGAACCGCCTGTTTTTCTTCGGCAAAAAAAGAAAAAGCATCAATGAGCAGACGAGAACTAAGAGTGGCTCAGGAGACAGCTGGAATGGTCAAAGACCAGGCTGGTACTATAAAAACGTTGCTGGATGTTGCAAAATAAATAGCCGAAGCTGCCAAAAGAACAGCAGATGTATTAGGACTCGAAAACTTTCTATTGCAAGCATCGAAAAATCGTTTTACAATATTGCGAGAGCTGGCGTGCTTTTTGTTGTAGCGCTTTCAGCAACGTCCTTTGGATTCGCAAAGGACGTCATGAGGAATAAGTTTATTGCCGCCATCTCCTAAAAACAGAAATAGATAATGTTTCCAATAATAATTAAAAATTACCAAGAATCCAGGCGTTTCGTTTCCCCGGTCGAAATCATCTTGAATTTTTTTGTCGGGCGCACTTTCTTTCCATGTAAAAGAATCGTGGGCATCTCAAGAACATTAGAGATGCCTTGTAACTTCCTCCTGGAACTTAAATTTCACTATCCTTCAAAATATATAAGACGATTAAGACATTCATGTTTCCTAAATGTTGTTTGTTGACATTTGATTTTTTATGTCTTGCTCAGTTGAGCAACAGTGGCGGTAACTTTTGGGTTTATATGGTACAATTTAGACATTTCGCGTTTTTGCGTAGACAAATTTGCGAATATTTTTGAATTTGTTGTTCTGGCAACATTTTTCGTCACTCACATAACGTAAGACGATGAGAACGAAGATCCGAAATATACTGGGTCGCTTTTTGATGCAAAAGTGAGTGACTGGCATTCTTTCGCATAGCTTTTCTTTCGATATACAGGCCCTGGCTGTTATTCAAGTTAAAAATAGAATATCGAAGAAAGCAAACAAGAACATGCCATCATTAACAGCAATGCGTGGTCGTGTTTGCCATGCATAAATTCATATTTGGTCATGAAGAGGAACGTGATAATAGACAACTTCTACACATATTCGAAGGATACTACTATGAAGCGAGTAGCACTTGTTTTACCGAGAAAGCAGCGTACGTCAACGTCTTAGACATAGGCTATAATGATGACAATTTGTTTTTGCATAATTTGTTCAAAGGTACTATTTTAAATGTTGACAACGACACCTTAAGCGATAACGACGAATGCAATGATGAAGGGAATAATATGCAAACAAAGAAAAAACGAGAAATTAAATAAGCTGACAGTTGGTGATGTACATTGCAAATAAGCAAACATTTACATTCGGTTATTTTGCAATACCCTACCGCTTTCGTCGAAACCGGTTCATAAATTGTTGTAAATTTCAACACACTGCCATTTTAAATGTTTATGTTTTGCTACCTATTTTCAAACACAATTAAACCGCGGTAACACAATAAAAATATATTTTTTTAATAAAATATTTATTTGTCTAAAATAACACCAATAAAATTGTATTTGGTTTAAAAAGTTATATTTGGTTACTTGTTTCCTAATAATTGCAACAACACTTGGCTTAAAGTCAGTGAGAAAGTTTCCGATTTCAAGTTGAGGCACTTTTCTTACAGAAACACTTTTTTAAGCGATTCGTATTGAAGTAGAATCGGAACAAATGTCATATTACCGATTTTGAACGAGTGTATGGAATAGGAATCGGCAATTTTTTATAGAGAAACGGTGACGGTGAGAATGACGTCAAATCGGTAACTACGATCGGTACGAGTTACAGAAATGAGCTACTAGAAGGGCCAGGTCAATTTAATAACTACAACCTCTATGACGTTTAGTATTTTTGACTATGTACACAAATGTGTAAGACCAGTGGCAAAAAACGTCTTCTAAGGGAACTCCTTTAATGACAGTATGGATATTACTCGTAAACTGGGACATTTTTACGCACTGCATATTGCTATAGTAAGAATAATTTGATCACTATTAAGTTGGGAAAGTATAATCAAAAACTGGAATTTAAAGACTTATTTGATCAGACTAGTTCTCACAAAATAAGGTCACTTATCTCAGAGGAGCATATCATATTGAAATACAATTGAAAGTTTGATACGCTACACAAATTCCGACAATGCACTTTAAAAACAAATGATTTTGCTATTCTGATAATCTCTTAAAGCAGCACCCTCCCCTGAAAACGCTGGAGAAACTTTATAGACAGAGTTGCAAAGCTATTTGGCTTATTCTTACGTTAAAAACGGGTAGGGTAAATATCGAAACGTTAAAATGTCTTTTTCTAATCCAGAATCTTTCGGTTGTCTTATTTAACAATTTAGCTATTTTAAACTTTAACAAAACTATTTTCTGTGTGGACGATACAGCAAAGGTATCCGTAGGAAAACTTAGCGCGTCCGCCCTAAAGTGATAACTTTAAGGAGAATGGCGAATTTTTATGCATTCTTTACTTAGGAATGAGTCCAAGATTCCCATTGGGAATTTGGTATAGGCTAAGATTTTGTATCTTTTAAACGATTATTATATATAAAAGTGTCAATCTTATTATGCAAGTTGTAAACTTGTACAAGCTACTTATAAGATTCGTCACAAGTTGGTTGAGAAGTTATAAAACGAGTGGACAAAAAGGTTTCGGTAAATGCCTAAAAATTTTTTTAACAAATGTAATAAATTGATGTTATTATGAAATAAAATTTCATATTGTATTATTTTCGTTTCTTTGGTCGGCATCGTGCTTATTGACACCTGCTAAGACTCCGACCGTATTTCCGACTCCACAGCCCTGCCAGTAATACGTCGACCGTAGAGTTTAATTTTGATGCGTTTCTTTACTGGGTCCAGCTGATAGACAAAAAACCGAATTATAGTTTTGAAAGTTTTAATAAAAGAACTTTTCTGATGAATAGCAGTGAATTGTACCAAAACTGCACTGAAAAAAACAGGGTACGAACGAGTCTTAAATTGCACCACAAATGGTACAATTGTACCATGTTTTTCTTCGGTGCAACACATCAACCAACATCCATACACCAGCCACTTGCCAGCGAACTCACACACACTACCTAACAGACACACAACATTCAACAACTCCAAAACAGCAGCATATCAGCCATTTACTTGCCAGTGAACACACACAACTCAACAGACACTTGCCAGTCAACAACCACCAGATATACATCGCAACCAATAGCAACAAAAAAAACGCCAACGAGGAGAAAAGTTAATTGAACCGCCTGTTTTTCTTCGGCAAAAAAAGAAAAAGCATCAATGAGCAGACGAGAACTAAGAGTGGCTCAGAAGACAGCTGGAATGGTCAAAGACCAGGCTGGTACTATAAAAACGTTGCTGGATGTTGCAAAATAAATAGCCTAAGCTGCCAAAAGAACAGCAGATGTATTAGGACTCGAAAACTCTATTGCAAGCATCGAAAAATCGTTTTACAATATTGCGAGAGCTGGCGTGCTTTTTGTTGTAGCGCTTTCAGCAACGTCCTTTGGATTCGCAAAGGACGTCATGAGGAATAAGTTTATTGCCGCCATCTCCTAAAAACAGAAATAGATAATGTTTCCAATAATAATTAAAAATTACCAAGAATCCAGGCGTTTCGTTTCCCCGGTCGAAATCATCTTGAATTTTTTTGTCGGGCGCACTTTCTTTCCATGTAAAAGAATCGTGGGCATCTCAAGAACATTAGAGATGCCTTGTAACTTCCTCCTGGAACTTAAATTTCACTATCCTTCAAAATATATAAGACGATTAAGACATTCATGTTTCCTAAATGTTGTTTGTTGACATTTGATTTTTTATGTCTTGCTCAGTTGAGCAACAGTGGCGGTAACTTTTGGGTTTATATGATACAATTTAGACATTTCGCGTTTTTGCGTAGACAAATTTGCGAATATTTTTGAATTTGTTGTTCTGGCAACATTTTTCGTCACTCACATAACGTAAGACGATGAGAACGAAGATCCGAAATATACTGGGTCGCTTTTTGATGCAAAAGTGAGTGACTGGCATTCTTTCGCATAGCTTTTCTTTCGATATACAGGCCCTGGCTGTTATTCAAGTTAAAAATAGAATATCAAAGAAAGCAAACAAGAACATGCCATCATTAACAGCAATGCGTGGTCGTGTTTGCCATGCATAAATTCATATTTGGTCATGAAGAGGAACGTGATAATAGACAACTTCTACACATATTCGAAGGATACTACTATGAAGCGAGTAGCACTTGTTTTACCGAGAAAGCAGCGTACGTCAACGTCTTGGACATAGGCTATAATGATGACAATTTGTTTTTGCATAATTTGTTCAAAGGTACTATTTTAAATGTTGACAACGACACCTTAAGCGATAACGACGAATGCAATGATGAAAGGAATAATAATGACGACGAAGCCGGTACTGAATGTACGATGAACAGTGGGATGAGATTATACAAAAATGGAAATAATTCAGCCGTTTCTAAACTTTTAGTCATATTTTGAAAGTGTAAAATTTCACACATATATAGAAGAAGTGTTTTCGAGGTTAAGTTTCGAGTTTGGGCCCCCACGATATGCAGGGGTGGAGCTACAAATTTGGCACTTCTTTTTTCCCTACCTCCGTGTAGTATTTTGGTATTCACCAAGCTGAATATTAACCGATTCATTTATTTTAATATTGTTTTAAAAACAGCAAAAATAGTTAAATAAAAGATATATAAATTGCTAATATATACCTTTCGACTAAAAAGTTATAAGCATTCAATAACAATTAACAGCCTGTGCCAGCATTTCGATCGTTAACGTTCGCTTGCCTTCTATGCGGCAAACAGCTGATTTGGGGCACACTAAAAATCATGAGAACGACAAAGCGAATGAAAATCAATGCGAATGAAAACGTTAGCATTTTAGTACATAATGGGGACCACTATCTGGCAGTACCAAGTCGCAGAGTCTTTGGGTATGAGAATGTGGTAATTCAGGAGTTGGACTATTTCACGTCATTCACAGGCTCCCCGCTCAGCGGAAACAAAGCTGTTGCAGTTATAAAACCACCAAAGCCACAAGAAAATCAGCAGTCATCTGAACAACTGCACACCAGTCAACAGCCACACACAAGCCAACATCCACACACCAGCCAACGTCCACACACAAAATATTAAATTATGTAATATTAAATATTAAATTCTACCAAAATGACTACATAATTGTACCAACACTAACGTGATTGCACCAAAATTAATCTTTTATTTCGGCAGACTAAGGCCACATCAAGGGACCAATACTAATCGCTCATGAAGTCTTAGTTAGACCAAGAAGATATACGCTGTGTTTTTGTGTTATGCTGGGGACACACCCCTTGGATCTGGACATAACATTAAAATTTACGCTATTAAAGGCACTACTGTCAAAAACCCTGACCTCAGGTGCTCGTTTCTGTAAATAAATCGGTAAGTTACCGATTTATGTGACGTCGCACCCACTAGATTGAAAGTTCCCGATTTCGTGATAATAACTGTTTCTGTACGTTGAAATCGGTAAAAATTCGATATGTGATGGAAAGAAACGCAAATCGGAAAGAAACGGTAAAAATTGAAACAGATGACAAGCAGCTTTTTGCTTGCATTTGTTTTCATGTCCAAATATTTTGTATTAAAACACTGCTATCTTAATATACATAACTTATATATTTAAACGACATTACTTTAACTTACCTTCTCACTCATTCTCATCACTCACTCATCATGTTAAAAATATGCATAATGACCGTAGAGTTTAATTTTGATGCGTTTCTTTACTGGGTCCAGCTGATAGACAAAAAACCGAATTATAGTTTTGAAAGTTTTAATAAAAGAACTTTTCTGATGAATAGCAGTGAATTGTACCAAAACTGCACTGAAAAAAACAGGGTACGAACGAGTCTTAAATTGCACCACAAATGGTACAATTGTACCATGTTTTTCTTCGGTGCAACACATCAGCCAACATCCATACACCAGCCACTTGCCAGCGAACTCACACACACTACCTAACAGACACACAACATTCAACAACTCCAAAACAGCAGCATAGCAGCCATTTACTTGCCAGTGAACACACACAACTCAACAGACACTTGCCAGTCAACAACCACCAGATATACATCGCAACCAATAGCAACAAAAAAAAAACGCCAACGAGGAGAAAAGTTAATTGAACCGCCTGTTTTTCTTCGGCAAAAAAAGAAAAAGCATCAATGAGCAGACGAGAACTAAGAGTGGCTCAGGAGACAGCTGGAATGGTCAAAGACCAGGCTGGTACTATAAAAACGTTGCTGGATGTTGCAAAATAAATAGCCGAAGCTGCCAAAAGAACAGCAGATGTATTAGGACTCGAAAACTTTCTATTGCAAGCATCGAAAAATCGTTTTACAATATTGCGAGAGCTGGCGTGCTTTTTGTTGTAGCGCTTTCAGCAACGTCCTTTGGATTCGCAAAGGACGTCATGAGGAATAAGTTTATTGCCGCCATCTCCTAAAAACAGAAATAGATAATGTTTCCAATAATAATTAAAAATTACCAAGAATCCAGGCGTTTCGTTTCCCCGGTCGAAATCATCTTGAATTTTTTTGTCGGGCGCACTTTCTTTCCATGTAAAAGAATCGTGGGCATCTCAAGAACATTAGAGATGCCTTGTAACTTCCTCCTGGAACTTAAATTTCACTATCCTTCAAAATATATAAGACGATTAAGACATTCATGTTTCCTAAATGTTGTTTGTTGACATTTGATTTTTTATGTCTTGCTCAGTTGAGCAACAGTGGCGGTAACTTTTGGGTTTATATGGTACAATTTAGACATTTCGCGTTTTTGCGTAGACAAATTTGCGAATATTTTTGAATTTGTTGTTCTGGCAACATTTTTCGTCACTCACATAACGTAAGACGATGAGAACGAAGATCCGAAATATACTGGGTCGCTTTTTGATGCAAAAGTGAGTGACTGGCATTCTTTCGCATAGCTTTTCTTTCGATATACAGGCCCTGGCTGTTATTCAAGTTAAAAATAGAATATCGAAGAAAGCAAACAAGAACATGCCATCATTAACAGCAATGCGTGGTCGTGTTTGCCATGCATAAATTCATATTTGGTCATGAAGAGGAACGTGATAATAGACAACTTCTACACATATTCGAAGGATACTACTATGAAGCGAGTAGCACTTGTTTTACCGAGAAAGCAGCGTACGTCAACGTCTTAGACATAGGCTATAATGATGACAATTTGTTTTTGCATAATTTGTTCAAAGGTACTATTTTAAATGTTGACAACGACACCTTAAGCGATAACGACGAATGCAATGATGAAGGGAATAATATGCAAACAAAGAAAAAACGAGAAATTAAATAAGCTGACAGTTGGTGATGTACATTGCAAATAAGCAAACATTTACATTCGGTTATTTTGCAATACCCTACCGCTTTCGTCGAAACCGGTTCATAAATTGTTGTAAATTTCAACACACTGCCATTTTAAATGTTTATGTTTTGCTACCTATTTTCAAACACAATTAAACCGCGGTAACACAATAAAAATATATTTTTTTAATAAAATATTTATTTGTCTAAAATAACACCAATAAAATTGTATTTGGTTTAAAAAGTTATATTTGGTTACTTGTTTCCTAATAATTGCAACAACACTTGGCTTAAAGTCAGTGAGAAAGTTTCCGATTTCAAGTTGAGGCACTTTTCTTACAGAAACACTTTTTTAAGCGATTCGTATTGAAGTAGAATCGGAACAAATGTCATATTACCGATTTTGAACGAGTGTATGGAATAGGAATCGGCAATTTTTTATAGAGAAACGGTGACGGTGAGAATGACGTCAAATCGGTAACTACGATCGGTACGAGTTACAGAAATGAGCTACTAGAAGGGCCAGGTCAATTTAATAACTACAACCTCTATGACGTTTAGTATTTTTGACTATGTACACAAATGTGTAAGACCAGTGGCAAAAAACGTCTTCTAAGGGAACTCCTTAATGACAGTATGGATATTACTCGTAAACTGGGACATTTTTACGCACTGCATATTGCTATAGTAAGAATAATTTGATCACTATTAAGTTGGGAAAGTATAATCAAAAACTGGAATTTAAAGACTTATTTGATCAGACTAGTTCTCACAAAATAAGGTCACTTATCTCAGAGGAGCATATCATATTGAAATACAATTGAAAGTTGATACGCTACACAAATTCCGACAATGCACTTTAAAAACAAATGATTTTGCTATTCTGATAATCTCTTAAAGCAGCACCCTCCCCTGAAAACGCTGGAGAAACTTTATAGACAGAGTTGCAAAGCTATTTGGCTTATTCTTACGTTAAAACGGGTAGGGTAAATATCGAAACGTTAAAATGTCTTTTTCTAATCCAGAATCTTTCGGTTGTCTTATTTAACAATTTAGCTATTTTAAACCTTTAACAAAACTATTTTCTGTGTGGACGATACAGCAAAGGTATCCGTAGGAAAACTTAGCGCGTCCGCCTAAAGTGATAACTTTAAGGAGAATGGCGAATTTTTATGCATTCTTTACT